>OX336389.2:396912835-397019835 GCA_946902985.2 Meconema thalassinum | reverse complement strand
ATGCTCAGTCGCGCGTTTTCCCGGCAACAGGAGGTTTGTCTTGAGGCAGCTGAATGAGGTAAGGTTACAATCCCGGTGAGGGGCTAGGAAACTTGAACACATCCGCCGAACAAAATATAGTGCTTAGGCTACATTACGACTAATGTGACCACTGGTGCCTGACTCACTGCCCACGGCTAACGCTGCAAGATATCTCCACCTAAATGGGCACCTTCTAATTTCAAGGGAATGTACTGTACAAGATATATGTTTTGTAGTTACTATTCTTGAACACACATCTCTTGAAGAATAAGAAAGTAAAAACGAAAAGGTACTTCAGTGAAAATATCAAAGCTTTCTGTTGTGGGGTTACATGAAAAATGGATAGGCTAAATTCCCTAATGACACAGGCTAATTGGCACTAGTCCGGTTTCGTGGTTATGAGGTTAGAACGCTAATCCGAATGACCCCAGATTTGATTCCTAACCGGGTCGTGGGATTTTAATTTCCCTGGCTCATAAAATGGTTGTTTGTGTCATCTTCATCATTTAGTAGCTTACGTCAACCCGAAAGACCCACACCAGGCTTTTACGAAGGCCACACGCAATTATAATTAGTGTTACTTAAACAAAATATAGGCCTAAAAGAAAGTGTCAGTATATCAGTTTGGGGTTATTATGGAAAAGTCATGCTAGAAACAATGGATCACTGCACCTGGTTAAGCCAAACAAATGGGAAGGGGAAATATATGCGATATTGCATTGTGTAGCTTATAACGGTAGGGTGATGTGTGAATCCGGGTCCTCAGTGTGACCGGAGATTTGGACATCACTTATCGTAGATATCCTATCTTCGCTATTTAAAAAATAATATAATTATCAGATGTCTTATTGAACACATTGCATAGAATGTAATCTTAAAATGTCCATACATCCTATAGCCTACATAACGGATCTGAAAGATAACAAGAAGTTCCGTGACGAACTAAAGAGCCTACTTTTCTTGAAATTTAAGATTCTTGCCAATCTATATAGACCTATCCAGAATAATGACGAAATTAAGTTGGTAATATCGAAATTCCTAATTAGTTGGAAATATACCTTATATAATGTAGCCTAATAGAGCAGTACAGTTGGCAGCCCTGGTGACTGAATATAGGCTATTGTTAGTTGCATCTCTTAAGGTACAGAATACAAAATTTGGTTGAAGTCCAACGGATAGCATGCACGTTACATGCAGTTATACCTTGGATTTATCAGCGCGCGTAAAATTATGTTGGCAACAATGTCATGCATGTGTTGGTCAGAAATAATCTGAAATATTATGATCTCGTGTTGTACCAATTTTGGATGAAATCCATTTGTTAGTATAGAAGTAACATGTATTTTAAAATTGGACCTATCAGCAGGCTTAGAATCATGTTGGCAGCACTGGCGTAGGCCTATATTAGTTACTCCAAATTTATATAGAATGCCAGGTACTATACGTGTGCAAAGTTTAGAGCTATTGGCTTGCATACTTTCTGATATATTGATATTAGGGTGACAAAAATAGAGACAGTATTTATTAACAGTTGGCAGCCCCGGTTACTCTTAAGAATCGGCATAGTCACATCTGTTATGGTACACATAGCACACACGAAATTTGGTTGAAATCCAAATGATAGTATAGAAGTTACATGTATTTAAATTTGGACCTCTCAGCAGGCTTAGAATCATGTTGGTAGCATTGACGTATATAAGATACTCCAAATTAATCTAGAATGCCAGGTACTATACGTGTGCATAGTTTAAAGCTGTCGGCTTGCATACTTTCTGATATAATGGTATTTGGATAAAATAAATTGAGAGCATTTATTAACAGTTGGCAGTCCTGGTGGCTCTTAAGAATACGCTCAGTCATATCTGTTTATGTACACATACCACATACGAAAGTTGGTTGAAATCTAATTGATAGTGTAGAAGGTATATGCATTTAAAAATTTGACTTATCAGCAGGCTTATAATCATTTTGGCAACACTGCCATGTATGGCCTCCTGGAAATTAAACTGCAATATTATTATCTATACGTGTGCCAATTTTGAAATAGCTCCCGTGTATACCTTCCAAGATATCCAACATGGAGCTCAAATTTCAATTGCGATTTTTCAGCAGTTGGTAGCACTGACATCATTTTCAAGTAAGGCCGTGAGATATTCAGGTATAGATCTTTACTCCCACCAAATTTTGTTTTGATTGCTGCAGCCGTTTAGGAGTTGATAGGGGGGGACACACACACAGCCAGACAGACAGACCGAAGGACAGACAGACAGACACACATTTGCCCGATCTCATAAGTCTACTTTTTCCTCATTTTTGCAAAATGTGAAAAGTAGGCTAAAAATGGACTGTTTTGAACAAACCTGAGTGTAAAATGTGACACTAATACTTCTGGATTTCAGATCAGTACAGTCACTATGAGGTTGAGGAAGTGGATGTCCATATAGATGGAGTTAATACCCAAGGGGAGAACATCGCAGACAATGGTGGAGTTAAACAAGCTTTCAGAGTAAGTAATAATGAAAACTATATGTTAATACATGAATTTCCAGCTCAACTACCCGCTGGCCGGCTTGCGGCTGCGAAGTTAAACCAAGACCGACTACAATATCTCGGACTGCAATGCCACTATCAATAGCGTAGAAAATGGCGGAAATCTTAGGGGATTGTTTACATTTGGTCAACCAACATTTAAGTGGGTCTGCTGCGAGAATTTCGTTCAAATGTCGCATATTTCAAGTGATTTCGAGCTGTTATATATTGTAATAGTGTACCGTAAGTAGTGTAGTGCACTGTGAATAATTATAAATGCCGATGATACGTAATGTGAGAAGTATTGGCTGTTTATTGTCATTACTGTGTACCTGCCTGTAAATTTAATACTGCTGAAGATACTTCAACTTTTAAATTTCCTAAAGACAAATCTTTGAAAGAGAAGTGGATGAGAAATATTCACCGGGATAATTTTCGAAGTTAAAACAGTTGTATGTGTTAACTTAAACATTTCGAACCTAAATTTGTGGTTATGAAAATTGCCATACTAACCCCTGATACCATTTCGACAATTTTCCCAAATCAACCGTCCTACACAACTCCTGTTTGTTAAAGTAGATGATGGTAGTTTTAATGACATACCAGCAGTGTCAGTGTCTTCTAATGTGTCAAGTTCATTAAGTGTAAATATATTCTATAAGAATCATGAATAAAGAATCTTTGTGTGCTTGTGGGAAAATTCAAGTGGGTACTGTAATCTGATGGAAGCAGTGACTTTAAATGCGACAGGTATGTATAGAATTATGCTACTGTTAGTATCACAAGCTAGGGGGCCTGGGGAGTTATCCCCAGATTAGGTTTGTTTTTGTATATACATTTATGTCTGTTACTAGGTTAGGTAGGCCTACTGCCTGGCCGAAAATTACTGTTAGTAGGCTACCACAAGCAAGGGGGACTGGGGCGTTAGCCGCTGGTTAGGTTTGTTTTTGTATTAAAACATTAATAAGATAGAATGTATGTCCGTTGGAATTCTATACACATCGAATTTGAAGAATGACAAGTTGATAATACAGTAAATTTTCATTTTAAATAGTTTGTAACATCAATTGTGTGTTATTGGCAAATGCTATTTGAAATAAAGTACTAATGAGAGTGCCTATGCGCCATCTGTTGGAGTTAGTTCAGGATGTCCCGATACAGATAGAAGCGAGTGCGATCTCACAGCTCTCTACGCTCAAAACAAACAACCTACGGCCGTGTTTACCGTATACTTAGGGTTGACAATATCTTATTTGTCAAATAAGCCACGCCCACTGGCCGACACAACTGAAATTTCACTATATAGGCCTAAGTCGTGTTATAAATTGGGATGGTGGGTGGGTTATAGACAGCGAAGGAGACTACATCTATTAGCAGATCACTGTTGTTAAAAAAAAAGGCAGTCATCGGAACGCGTTAGGCTGTAACCATTGTCAAAAACCATTGTTCTGGATGCGTTAGGCTGTAACCATTGTAAAAAACCATTGGATTGGACAAATCGATGACTGCGGCTTTGATTGCGCGCAGCTATCGGGGCAGGTTGATACAAAACCATTGATCTGGACGCGTTAGGCTGTAACCATTAGATTGGACAAAACGTAGGTTAGAATGGTCGGGTGTTGATGCGGCTAGTACCGTAATGGTGAGGTTGGCAGTACTGTTCTGACGATGGTTGATGTGAATAATGGCATCCACAGCTGGAAATTCACCTATAGCCTATAATAATAAGGGATTTATTGCAGCCAATGGCCATGCATATAATTAACAAAATCTAAAATCATACAGTAAACTAATTGTTATTCCCTAGGAATATCAAAGATTCATGTCTTAATGTGCAGAATATAGCGTGGTATCTTCCACATTGTTCTCCACAGCGCTCACACAAACATTCGTCACACGGATGATGGAACTTTTTGGTGCGACACATTTTATAAGGAAGAGAGTTTGACGTATACGAACAAAAGGATGATGTACATACGTACGACGAGATACAAGTAAAAGAGGTACTTTTGAACATTTAGGCGAACGGTAAACTAAACTGAACTTACGCCGAAATACATATTTCAAAATATCATAGTAATTTGATATTTAAAATGGCTAGGAACATATGCCAACAATATTATATTGCAGCCTGATTGTTCATCATTTTATCCTTAGATCAAAGGCAGCATACACAATAACTAAGTTATAGGCCTACTGGCAAAGAATACAAGTCGTACGTACATTAAAATAAAATAAAAATAAGGTTAGGCTGGTAATGACTAAAAATAAAGAAGAAAAAGTTTGTTAATTGGTATTCAACATTTTTATTAACTCAAAGGCAGCATTCATATGCGTGTGAATATGCATAAGCCTACAACTAAACAATTAAATAGATGCTTAGTGAACAAAAATACATAGCCTGCTGTATTTATACAAAACAACCACATGTTCAATATTCTTCAAAGCAATGGGGCATGGTGGCGCAGTGGTCAAGCTATTCACCTCTCACCAAGGTGGACCAGGTTTGATTCACGGTCATTACAAGTGAGATTTTCGAAGTGAAATGCCATGTCCTGTGTTTCGGATTCCACGTAAAATGGAGGTCCCTTGGCTCATGATCACAAGATTAACGGTCACGTAAAAACTACAAGCTTCTTTTTCTTCAAAGCAGGTCGAAACTTCGACCTCACATAAGTCATACAGCAAACGAACAGGTCCTGCAGGGAAGATCCCTTAAGCCGAATTATTTTTATTGTCTCCAAGACTGACATCATAAAAGTATACTGGAAAATGTGAAATTTTATGCCTATGCTGATGAAGAAAGTAACAGTAAATATTAGGCTACTTGTCGTTCAATAACACTCGGTCTTTTCTTGGGTGGCTGAAGCCGATGCTGTGGGAAATTGCAAATTGCAGGTACCGCATCATCTTTAAGCAGTGGTTTGTTTCTATTTTAATGAAACAAGTAGCATGTTTATAAACGTTTTCACAGCTATAACCCATTTCTTTAATAGGCCTACATCTGGACGTTTCCATGGAAATCTGTAATATAAGCTAGACGTAGGTTATAATTCTGTGACTAATTTAATAACTTATAACCTACAATAGGGCCTACGTGTATTTGTCATGTGCTATTTAGGCCTATGTCAAAATTTGATGTAAGACATATCCATAAACGCAGAATAGGCTACTTCATTACAAATCTCAATTCGAAAATAAAGTAGACCGTAAACCTACCGTATTATTGGAAAATACCATACATATAACGTTGCACAGAGGTACGTACATTCAAATATATGAAAAGAATCACGACATATCAGCTGACATGCAACCTAGAGTTAAATGGTATGACAGTTTTTGGTGCGACTAGTTACGCCTGGCAGTGCACCAGGAAGCAGTTTTCAGCGAGGGTTACCATGGGAGGAGTTGTTCCAATAGTACCGACAGTTCAATGGTCTCAGCTCGTACCACCCCCACTCTTCCAATCGTCAAAAATCATAGTGTCCGTGGCGCAAAAATCCTACCAATGTTCTTTGGCTCTAGTGTGTCCATGAGTTTTACATATCCTGAAGTAGAAGGTAGCAGCATTTGAAGTCGGAGTTCTTCTACATTATAAACCTCGCGAGTCACCTCTTACACCGGTCTTGAAGGTGTATACTTTGATACACCCAAGGCCTTCTTTATGTAAGTCGCCTTCAGTTTCTCCATATTGTTCCAAATACTTCATATTTAAATGTGTCCAAATGCTCTCCAGTCCATAAGTCACAATACGGGTAACATCTAACCGCAAAAGTTTTAAGGCTGTTTTTATAGATAGCTTAGTCAAATGTTTTATGTCGTTGAAGGCTTTGGTAGTGACGCTGGGTCTATCCTTGATGTGCAGTGTGAAAACATTGCCAGTTGACTAATGTAGGACCTAAGTAGGACTACTTGAAATGTGGTACACCCTCAAGCGGTTTTCCTGCAATGTGGAAAATTGCTGGCTTTCCCCCTTTCCTAAAGGTCATAGATTTAGTCTTGTTTCTGTTTAACCTAAGGTCATTGTGTAACACCCATAATTCCAAGGGGTCGAGAGCAGATTGCAATTCGACCTGTGAACTTGAAGCGAGCACCATGTCATCTGCGTATATAAATGAGATTACCCTCTCTGTTAATATATCTCTGATATTATCTGCCATAGCAGTGATAAATAACAGAGGGCATAATGGGTCTCCTTGTAGCAGCACGCCTGTAGTCTGCTCAATTGGGCTTGATGTTGTAATGCCATCGTTAATGACTATATTGTTAGAGCCTAAAATACTTTTGACAAGACGTTTAGTGTAGCTGTTACCTCTCAATATTCTGTCTAGTTTTTCCAATGTTTTCTTCCTGCTAATCGAGTCAAAAGCTTTAGAGAAGTCAATGAATATGGATTGTAACTTTCCCTTCGGTACTGACAGGGTAGACGCAATCTCAGTTTGAAGACCTCGAATTGCCTGGATTGTGCATCTTCCTCTCCTAAAGCCAAATTGTGAGTCACAATGCTATTTGGGATGGCTGGGTGGGTCACATACAGCGGAGGAGGAAGCATCTTTTAAAACATCATTCCCTGATTCATTTCTCGTTGTTTGATAAGGTATTCTGGCTAATTAATGTACTATAGAGAATATTATCGCTCGTTCTACTTTCGTTCAGTGGTACCATTCTGTTTTAGACCACCTCGTTGTGTAGTGCCTAGCATTCTTGGCTGTCGTCCCGGAGGTCCGGGTTTGATTCTCCGGCTCTGCCAAGAAATTTAATTCTCATGTGAGGGCTGGGACGGGGTGCACTCAGCCTCATGAAGCAACTTAGTAGAGGAGGGTTCAATTCCCACCTCAGTCATCCTGGAAGTGGTTTTCCATGGTTTCCCCACTTCTAATCCAGGCGAATGTCAGGATGGTTCCTAACTTAAGGCCATGGCCGCTTCCTTCCCACTACAATCCCCAATTTACAAACACACTAGTTCAGCCATAACAGTAACACAGGTTATCACACAAATTCCACACACAAATACTTGGGGCTACAAGACCACGATGTCGTAGCCCCTAATATAAGCAACAACCATTTATATTTGCCTAGGCCCTTCATGGGCAGTATAGTTTCAGGGGTTGACTTTGTTGTTGGTTGACTATTCTTGTAGTTCCATTTAGAAGTATTTGCATTTTTTTTAACATAATGTCTTACCTCTGCTTTATTTATGTCTGTATTTTTAGCTACTGTCTGTTCTCGTTGCTTGTAGCGAAATACGTCAGGGTTTCATATTGAATTTGTGCCTTATTACATAAAAACCTGTAATTTCTGGCGGAATTTAATCAAATATGCGAATGTTTGTCTTCGAATTTGCCGCTATTTCGATGGCGCCATGCCCGCCAGTTGCTACAGCTGTTCCCCTACGATTTCCGCCATCTTGGTTTTGATGTTACGGTCTGAGATATTGTAGTCGGTCTTGGTTAAGCGGTCTTGCTGCCCGGTGCGAGAGGGATGGCTATATTGAGCCGAGTTGTCGGGGTGGACACCAACCAGAGGCAGGGCAGTCAGGTGTTAGGACAGCCCGGAGTGAACCTCTAGGCCACCAACCGGTGCACTAGCCCGACTGCGCGAGCTGGAGAGGCCAGGAGCGGGGACCCGGAACGGAACTCGTGTCAATGTAGAATGGAGAAATTCCGTTATCTCCAAGGTTATTTCAAAGTTGTAACGTTACCGCTGTCTGTTCCAATGCGTAACGTTACCTGTCCTGGAGCGGAACGGAGTCTGAAACCATACCTGGTATCTTGAACAGTGAAACGTTGGCCAGGAACGTTGGTACAGCAGATTGGAGCCAGGCGGAACGTTACGTTGTCCCGTACCGAAATGAACAGATGAATATCCGATACGTTACAGTTCGGAACGTTCTGCTTATAAAAACGAAACAAAACAGACGGAACGGAACGGTACAAATTTTACGGGATTGTATTGTTACATGACTGCATTATGACGTCTCAAGGTCAAGTAGGAGCGGTGCGATGTAGCACTTATTTTTATTGGGACGACAGCGTTAGTGGTCAAATCACATCCAAACACGGCGCATGCATTTACCCACTCCTTTCTTCCCACCACACAATCCCATTTTCCCGCTCACCCCAGAGCACGCCGGCCATCTGTTTCAGCTAATGTAGAGATCCTGCACCCCAAAAGAAGATACGTGACTCCGTCCCCTCATTGTGATCGGTTGATCAAAATACACACATCAAAAAAAGTTTTGCATCACCTCGGTTCCCAGATCTCCGGCATATAGACGTTGACTGTGTATATTGTATCCAAGATACAGTCCCTTTGACTGTTCATAGATGTCACTAAAACTGCTCAAAGATGTAAACAACCATGCATGAGCAGGGCCTATTAGACGGAGGGGGTACGACAGCCGATCAGTTCCAGTCATTCCACCAGGACGAAGGTACGCTGCTCATGTTGTCTGTAGTTCTACCATGCCTAGAAGGTCAATACCGCAGTTCGATCGCGTCCGCATTGTTACTTTGTGTCAAGAAGGGCTCTCAACAAGGGAAGTTTCCAGGCGTCTCAGAGTGAACCAAAGCGATGTTGTTCGGACATGGAGGAGGTACAGAGATACAGGAACTGTCGATGACAGGCCTCGCTCAGGCCGCCCAAGGGCTACTACTGTAGTGGATGACCGCTACTTACGGATTGCCGCTCGGAGGAACCCTGACAGCAATGCCACCATGTTGAATAATGCGTTTCGTTCAGCCACAGGACGTCGTGTTTCAACTCAAACTGTGCGCAATAGGCTGCATGATGCGCAACTTCACTCCCGACGTCCATGGCGAGGTCCAGCTTTGCAACCCCGACACCATGCAGCGCGGTACAGATGGGCCCAACAACATGCTGAATGGACCCCACGGAATTGGCATCACGTTCTCTTCACCGATGAGTGTCGCATATGCCTTCAACCAGACAATCGTCGGAGACGTGTTTGGAGGCACCCTGGTCAGGCTGAACGTCTTAGACACACTGTCCAGCGAGTGCAGCAAGGTGGTGGTTCCCTGATGTTTTGGGGTGGCATTATGTGGGGCCGACGTACGCCACTGGTGGTCATGGAAGGCTCCGAAACGGCTTTACGATACCTGAATGACATCCTCCGACCCATAGTGCAACCATATCGGCAGAATATTGGAGAGGCATTTGTCTTCATGGACGACAATTCTCGACCTCATCGTGCACATCTTGTGAATGCGTTCCTTCAAGATAACGACATCGCTCGACTACAGTGGCCAGCATGTTCGCCAGACATGAACCCTATCGAACATGCCTGGGATATGTTGAAAAGGGCTGTTTATGGACGTCTTGACCCACCAACCACTCTGAGAGATTTACGCCGAATTGTCGTTGAGGAGTGGGACAATTTGGACCAACAGTGTCTTGATGAACTTGTGGATAGTATGCCACGGCGAATACAGGCATGCATCAATGCAAGAGGACGTGCTACTGGGTATTAGAGGTAGTGGTGTGTACTGCAATCTGGACCACAAATGCTGAAAGTCTAGCTGTATGATGGTACAACATGCAATGTGTGGGTCTCATGAGCAATAAAACGAGCTGAAATGTTGTTTGTGTTGATCTCTATTCCCTTTGTATTTAACGGTTCCGGAACTCTTGGAACCGAGGTGATGCAAAACTTTTTTTGATGTGTGTATATCCTACTTATGTTAACAGCCTCTATCACCATACAAAATTTCAGTTTGAATGCTGTAATAAATTCTTTGATATTGAGAACCTTCTAAATATTTCGGATGGTCGCCATGATGGATTTCTTTATATTTAGGCCATATATTTATATACTGTCAGATGAAGACTATTGCGTAGGTTTATTATTCAAACTTCAGTTTTATGATTAGGACACAAGAAATAAAAACGAGATTTTAAATTTTGGCATAGCCGCCATCTTGAGGTTATGAGAGCGAGATGGCACAGTGGCTTAGCTCGTCGTCTTTTACACGGACAGTCGAGGTTCGATCTCCGTGAACTTCTAGTAGTGCCCTTTATCACCGTACAAACCATTGAAATAAATTAGATAACAGTGGATTAAAATTTGTATAAGCATAGACCGTACCAAGTTTCACTGCGCTCGGATGGTTAAATCGCGAAAAACTTCCATTTAAATATTCAAATTTCGCGTCATTGCCATGTTGGATTTGTGCTCACCAGGTTATTGAAAGTCACATAGGCGAACTTATGTTCATAACCTTTATCAGCATACAAGATTTCAGTTTGATTTCTGTCATAGATTAGTTGTCATTGAGAACCGTCTAAATATTTCAGATGGTCGCCATGTTGGATTTGTATATACTATGTAGGCCATAGTGTTATGTACTATTAGATGACTATTATTGCGTAAGTGTATTATTCAAACTTCAATCGCATGATTAGGACACATGAAATAAAAACGGGATTTTAAAATTTTGCACAGCCACCATCTTGTGATTATGAAAACATTTGAAATAAATTACATGTCAGTGGATTAAAATTTGTACAAGCATTTACAGTACCACGTTTCACTGTGCTCGGATTGTTAAATCACGAGAAACGTTCATTTAAATATTCAAGTTTCGCGTCGCCGCCATGTTGGATTTGTGCTCCGCATGTTATAGAAAGCTCCATAGGTGAACTTATTTTCATAGCCTTTACCAACTTACAAAATTTCAATTTTATTGCTGTTATAGATTAGTAGACATTGAGAACCCTCTAACTATTTCGGATGGTCGCCATGTTGGATTTTTATATATGTAGGCCGTAGAGTTATGTACTATTAGATGACGATTATTGCGTAGGTTCATTATTCAAACGTTGACTTCGATCGCATGATTAGGACTCAAGAAATGAAAGCTTAATTTTAAAATTTCGCACAGCCGCCATCTTGAGATTATGTAAACAATTAAACTAAATTAGATGTCAGAGCATTGCAATGTGTATAAACATTTGCTGTAACATGTTTCACTGCGCTCGGATGGTTAAATCGCGAGAAAAGTCTATTTAAATGTTTCAACTTCGCTTGGCCGCCATGTTCGTTTTGTACTTAACAGGTTTTTGAGACTCACATAGGGAAACTTATAGTAGTGCCCTTTATCGCCGCACAAAATTTCAGGGTGAGATCAGAAAGAGTTTCGGAGATATTGATTGCAAGTGAAATATTTCGCACAGCCGCCATGTTGGATTGGTGAGATGTAATAAAATTTAAAGAGCACGGTCGGGGTCGGACAAAATAGTACTATGTGACCTTACCGAGTTTCATTGTAGTAGCAGTCGCTCCAGCCGTTTAGATCGTATTAGGGGTGAGGGTGGGACACACACATACAGTACGTACACACAAAATCACACAAATCACACAAAAAATATGATCTCATAAGCCCATTTTTTTCATAAATGAAAATAGGCTAACAAGTAAATAAAAAGCAAGAACGGGAGGTTTCATTTAGGAAAGAAATACTATTATCGGTCACAAAGGAGCGAAAGTCTGGTGTGTGGGTTACACTCTGCCTCATATGGAAACACTACGAGAAGGTGAGTTCGATTCCGATCTTCGCCATCCTAGAGTGGTTTTCGTGGTTTCCTACTTCTACTCCAGGAAAATGAGTGGATAGTTCCTAAGTCAAGGCCTCGGTAACTCTTGCACGGCAACACTGCGAGAAGGTGAGTTCGATTCCCATCTTCGCCATCCTAGAGGGGTTTTCCGTGGTTTCCTACTTCTTCTCCAGGAAAATGAGTGGATAGTTCCTAAGTCAAGGCCTCGGAACTCCTGCACGGCAACACTGCGAGAAGGTGAGTTCGATTCCCATCTTAGCCATCCTAGAGTGGTTTGCCGTGGTTTCCTACTTCTACTCCAGGAAAATGAGTGGATAGTTCCTAAGTCAAGGCCTCGGTAACTCCTTCCCAAGCCATGCCTTAATTACAAATACGCACGCTACTGTACTACAGACATCACAATAACAAAGTGTATCAGACAAATTCTATACATACCCCAACTACATGAGACTGATGAACAATAGGCAATGTTCCAAACCCATATATGAAGCAGCAAGAAAAATTTCGAATCAATTGTATTTAGGAGACATTTCTAACGTAAGCTACAGTATGAGCATGACTGTGTGACCACGATCGAAACGAGCACGGTGCCTTGCCCTGTCTGATGGGGCATGTGCTCTGACTGAAATCACTATGTTGATAATTATTGATATTTCATGAAGTAATTATCCTATGTTTGAATAAATAATTTGCCTGGAATTACATAAGACCCAGCAACGTTCAAACTGGGATAGTTGTTGACGCAGAAAAAAGGATTCTAGGTAGGACAGTAGTACTGAGAAATATACTTAGGCTAGATAGAGTATTATGATATCCTGAAAGAAATGCCCCTAGGTAAGATAACAGGCATGCAATTTGATGTAGTTATTGTGTAATTAGGCTATTATGTGACAGTTTGTAATAACCAGCGTAATAAACGCTGTGGTACAATTGCCGTGGTAACTAAATAGACTGTGTAATGGCCGTAATAGTCTACGTAAAAATTCGGTGTAATAGCCGTAATGGTTGTAATAGCCAGTGTAATAACTGTGTAATAGTCTGTACATACATTTTGGGAAATACTGCTGCACTGTTCCACCTCTGTACCGTTCCACATTCCGTTGGAACATGTTTTTATCTGAGAACCTGGAACGATACGCATAGAAACCGGGTGGCTGGTTGGTAGAACCTGGAACGGTACACAATGTAACCGTCTGACAAGTGGAAACGTTATTCTATGTCGAAAACCAAGAACGGTATGCAGAGTAACTTGCCAACTGGCAACGCTGAGGAATCGTTCCAGTCATGTACCATTTCAGACGGAACGTTCCGCTAACAAATACATTGATGCTCGGTACAGTTGGTAGTCGAGATCGTGCTGTACCATTCCAGCGCAGTAACGTTCCACATTCTCGTACCAAGCTCCAAGTTACAGTGGGACGGAACGAAACTGATAGCCAGCTCGGGTCGCAGTATGGTATACATAACGTAACGTGGAACACAGTGGTACTTAACGCATTTCAGTTCTGTTCCGGGTCCCTGGCCTGGAGTGGTGGCTCGTGCTTAAATTCTCAGGATAGGTTAGTTATTAATATTACAGACTTATACAACATGTTTAAAACTCATAAAGCACAAGTAATACATTTATATTTATAAACACAATACACTACGTGTAGGTGCATGATTGTTGACAACCCTGATAGTTATTGAAATATTACGATGTAAGTATCCGAAAACATATTGTGAAGAGAAATCATCCAGCACTGGATACGACTGAAATTAGGTGGAAGGGATAAAATTCTAAAGGTAACCTACCTACAACGAATGAAGCATCAGCAAAATGGGCACCGGGTGGACGGGGTAAGAAATACTAGAAATACTAGGAATGGGATTCTTATGGGACAGTGACTTACGAAGGGAGGAGGATAGGGTGTGGAATAGATTATATGAGATATGATCCCAACCTAGATGGATCAACATTCAGAAATGTACTACGTTTGGTAAGGGTCTATTTAAAAAAAATGCCCCCTTTACTAAAAGTGCAAAAAAAAAGTGTGCAAAAGGGTAAAGGGCATAGAGTTGCATGTATAAAGAGAAGAGTGGAGCTTCAAGGTCTTACGAAAAGACATATGGGAGGGATGATTTGGTAGTTAATGGGAGTGTATAAGAACGAAGTATTGAGGAAAAGGGGACGTTTACTTTTATGTGGGCAGGTTATGGGTACAGCACACCTGATCAAGAAGTGCAATGAAATTAAGATAATAAACACACAAGAATGTGAAAATATATATCACACCTTTATAAAATTAGTCTACTAAATAGGGAATGGGGGAAGCCAGGTAAATTAGCGAAACTACTGTATTTAATGTTATGAAGGGAATAAGGGATAGGAAAGCGACAGATGAGAAACACAACAAGGATTCATGTAAGACAAATATCAGGGTACAGAAGACGGTACCCTAAATAATAAAACTTAGTTTAAGTCTAGGATAGCATCTCTGTATCAATTAGAAGAAGATAGCATGAGATTAAGGTTATCCATTTATAATTAACAACCTTATTAATAGACTATTTTATGTTTGACCCTGGCGAAATGTAAATATTATATGTCAGAAAACTGTACTATAATGAGGCTCATTACAGTACAAGTTTTCATTATGATACAGTTTCTCGCACCAATCAGAGCTCAAGAAACAGTTGTGTGACCAATTAGATAAGGATAGCATCGCACCTGCGCTGATTTTCACGGCGTCTATTTAAAATTTCACTGCGTAGCTAGTGTCATAGTGGGGTATTCGAGGAGGCCATGGTCTAATATAAGGTATTCTCTGCGTCCCATGCGCTCTGTTCAGTACATAAAACTGACAAAATCTCGACAGATATGTATGAATATTTATGTTTGAACATAAACAGTCGTATGCAACTCGCCTATAATGGTAATTAAGACACTCATATGAAAATTATAAAACTCGCTACGCTCGTTTTATAAACATACTCGTGTCTAAATTATTGCCATTATAGGCTCGTTGAATAATGTTCCATACTACAATTGTTTATAACATTTAAAACCAGTTAAAATATTTATAGGTTTGTTTGACTTATTTTTAAAAATTCATGTTGAGATTTATCAGCAGGAGTTTTGTATTAGGTTATTATGGAATTACTGTAACTTAAAATCACATGTATCAGTGTCCAGTGCAGTGCAGTAGGCACCTGCGCGGTGCCCGCAGGTGTGTTTGCATCTGAAATATTATATTAAGAGTGTCGTAGTTTCGGGATGGGTGCCCGGCTACTTGAAATCTGGTGCCAACGTGGCATTTTCCTGCACGTACTGTTGAAAATATCACACACAGCACTATTGAACTACCCAGATGGGTTCAACAATCAAATTAATACATTGTGCCCTTTCTTACAATTCATGACACATCTGGATTTACATCGATACATTTTAACACAATTAGGAATCTATGGTGTTCAGATTGTCCATATTTTTGATAGGTTCTCGAAAAGAGAAAAAGGTACCACCATAAGGAATAAGGAAAGATAAGAGAACGCCTGAGGTTATGAATGAGTTTTTGAATGGTATGGACTCCGTCTTGAGGAAAGAATTCATGATGAAAATTAATAAGGAATAAGGAAAGATATGAGAAAGTTCATGGCATTTGTAGACTTAGGAAAGACTTTTGATAACGTTGATTGGACTAAATTGTTTGACATTTTGAAAACGATGGGAATAAAGTACAGGGATAGGAGGGTGATCTACAATCTAAACAGAAACCAGACAGCAGTCATTCGAGCTGAAGGACATGTGAGAGAAGCTGGTATTCAGAAAGTTGTAAGGCAAGGCTGCAACTTATCACCCATACTTTTCAATCTGTACATTGAACAAGCAATGAAGAAAATTGGAGAAAAATTTAAAGTGGGAGTGAAGGTTCAAGGGGAAATCATTTCAACTCTGAGATTTGCTGATGACATCGTCATCTTGGCCGACACGCCAGAGGATTTGAATAAGTTTTGGAATGGTATGGACTCCGTCTTGAGGAAAGAATTCATGATAAAATGAATAAATTCAAGAGAAAAATATTGGAATGCAGCCGAAATAAATCAGAAACCTCTATGGACATCAAATTGTCAGGTGAAAAGCTAAAGGAAGTAGGAGACTTCTGTTACTTAGGAAGCAAAATAACCAGTGATGGACGAAGCAAAGAGGATATAAAAAGTAGGTTGGCTCAGGCAAGGAAAGCATTTCTACAAAAAAGGAATCTGTTGACATCGAATATAGATTTAGGTATTAGGAAGTCAATTTTGAAAGCCTTTGTCTGGAGCGTTGCACTCTATGGAAGTGAAACTCGGACTATTGGTGCAGCAGAAAAGAGGAGAATTGAAGCATTTGAAATGTGGTGTTACAGGTGAATGATGGAGGTCAGATAATGCGTCCATTATCAGCCGCACACCCATGCCACGAGCACGTGGTTCTTCAGTTTGATAATGTAAGTTTTCAGTCTGGCTGACAGAATATGTTCCCAATTACCGGGACAAGCGAAAAATGAACCTGATAAACCATACATATGATTAAAACATGTATATATTTGTTATGGACTACAGGTTATAAATTGAGTCTTATCGTATGAAAGTTGGCAACCCTAGCTGTCAAAAAAAGTGCAAAGTTACAGTAAACGAACTTTATCTCTGTGCTATCTGTGCTCCCATACGAACGCAAAGATGCGCGCGCACTCCACATTGAAACCAATGTTGCAGCTTCCCCCACAGCTCTGTACCTGTCACGTGAGAGCGACACGTTGCGTTAGTGAGGTTGTTAACGACGTTGAGTCCACTCCTTTACATCTTTAAACATTGTTATACATATTTTAACAATAAATGAGTATTTTAATTTTATTTTCATGCCACTGGGAAGTGACATGTCACCGTGTCATTACCCCTCAAACCACCACTACACGATATGGTCACTTACCGTAACCTTAGCCAAGGGGAACAGTGCTGCTCAGTTGAGGTGGCAACCACGCGGTGCTGACAGAAAGAGAATTTTGGGACCTATAATAACGCTGTATTTTGTTTCATTGTTTAGGCATATAGAAACTGGTTGTCTGTACATGGAGATGCATACGAAACTCTCCCTGATTTCAACGTAACAGACCTTCAGTTATTCTTCATTAACTTCGCCCAAGTGTGGTGTGGTGAGACTCGGCCAGAAGCCACCATTAACAAGTTGAAGACTGCTGTGCACGCCACAGGGCGATACAGGTGAGTGTGTGAGACTGTTACAGTACACTCTTGAAAGACGAATCATCAGTTCACATTGCTCTACCATTACCCAGCAGTGTAGCTGAATGAATTAAGTCACGCTCTACTACTGTATGGCGAGCTGAAAGTCCGGAGATAGATCGGAGGTTTGAATCCCGGCACTGTCAGCGGCCATCAGGAGTGTGTCTTATATACTCTTTCCAGATAAATGGCAGGATGGTATTTTACTCATGTCCCGGGCCATATTACCCAATCGTCGATCCTAATAATTACACTTACACATTAGTACAGTCATCACAGAAACACAGGTTATTAGAAAAACTGTTAGTTGTAAATCTTCAGTCGGCCTACACGAATTTGCCCAAATGACTGGACAATGCATATAATTTAAGAAATATAAATAAATAATTGAACACTCTTGAAAAAGATATTACATTTAGTCTACTAGTTATAACCACTATTAAATATTGGGCAATTAGAGATTGCGTGTTTCCACCGCCAAGCGGTCATCGTCAGATCCTGAGCACTGGGGTTGATGTATAAATTTACAGTATAAAAATATTAATCTGTGTGGTCTTATTATACTTTGTATAATGAGTCTCATTTATGTTTATATTACGATTTGCAGTTTGTGTCTCATTATATAAGGTTAGTCTGTTTGCTTTATAAGGGTTTGTGAACTCTTAACCATATTCATACTATAACTCAACTGCATGTTCTAATTTTATTACATTGTGTTTGTATTAACTGTATACTTGTGCATAACTCATACAGAACATAGTTCACAACCCCTTATGAAACCAACTCGCCTTATATAACGTCCGGCTCCGTGGCTAAATGGTTAGCGCGCTAAGCTTTGGCCCGAAGTGCCCCGGGTTCGATTCCCGGCCGAGCCATCAGGGATTTTAATCTCCCGGGGTTAATTCCCGTACCTATGGTCCTGGGTATATGTGACGTCTTCATCATCACTTCATCCTCATAAAGTCGCGCAGGTCGCCCACGGGCGTCAACTAGAAAGACCTGCACTCGGCCTCTCCGGAGGCCACACGATCATTATCATTATCTTATGTAACGAGATACAGACTGCGAATCTTAGCCTAATATAAACATCAACCAGACCCATTATACTATGTAGACCACACACATAATATTTGTATACCTCATCCCAGTGATCAGGATCTGGTGATAGCCGCTTACGGTCGAAACGCGTGATCGAAAATTACCCCATTATAATAGCGATCACAACTAATACACGTATTATTTCAGGAGTGTGTATTTACTTGTTTACATTGTAACCCCACCCAGTCATCTGACAAATTGTGTTGGCCGACTGAAGAGTAACAACCAACAGTTTGTGTTGTACCCTTGCGTCATTATATGGAACATGTGTTCGTATCCCAGCTGGCTCACGGTTTTTCGAGGTATGGGGCGTTCATCCCACTATACGATCACATGTTCAGGATTTGAGTCTGTCAGGTAACTACTCTACTTGAAAGAAACAACAAACTCCTAAATATAGAATTTAATTATATTAAATCATGGCAAACACAAAAAAAAACACAAAAACTACAGTTACATTTACGCTCCCACAACACAGATCAAATATCTGGAGTGCGCAGATGACAATTCAAAACAATAAGACAAACCCTAGCATGTTTCATCTGCACTCCGCAGCTCTGTTTCAATAATACAGGGATTATATCCACTTAAATGCACTGGTCTCTCCAGGCATGCTGCAACATTTCTTGTGAGTCCCTTTTCTTATGGTTGGCGCTATTCCGCACCCAAATATATCCTATACTTCCTAACACTTATACTTTTTGACATTGCCGAATGTTCATTGTGTCTTTCACATCACTAAATTAATCTTAATTTAACATATCACAATACAACAATAAAAACACAAATTAACTGAATAATCATTATATGTAATCATTACAGGTCCAAATATTTGTCCGTTCTGAATCGGAACCTTTTACCTTCAACAATATTGATTTCATTACATTTGTTTTTGTTTAACATTATGTTGTCTTTGTGCACCATCGTTTCCTTTCCCATAGATTTTAAACGCTGTTATGAGTGACCTTCCCCTCCAAAATATACATAATAACTGATTTAGCTTCACCATTAAAAATCTTTGGGTCTTGTCATGTCGTTACAATCGTTACAAGTGTGTCATATCGTGCAATAATGCTACCCGTCTGAGTAAATTATCATAAACTGGGTAATTACTCTTTACAATTGCATCTTATTATTTGGTGCAGTTAAGATGTCATCAGACATCAACTTGGCCAAATATTATCCGATTTCTATGATCCAACATCCTATCCCCATGGATATGATGCATATAATTCATTTAATACAATAATATCAAGCACTTTTCAATTATTTCCAGATATGACTAGATTTGTCAGTGTTCCAGTACAAACTTAAAAAGGAAAAGGGCCACGGTCTATTAGCTCCCCTCGCTGTGTACACAATAGGGTCGCTAAGGTCCGCCCCCTCCAACATGGCTACTGCGGCCTTCACCCTAGCGTTGGTCTCCCTGACCGATATTCAACTTGTAAACAAAACTTGCCATATGCTCTCTCTGTGCAGCTCTTTCAGGGGGTAATGATTTGGATGTGTCATTATGAACGGAGTCGATCTAAGTATTTAACACCTACACTTAGGGTATTTAACTGGCTCAATTCGGCTCTCATTTAATATTCTTAGCAAGGGATGGGTTTCCAGTAGCGTCGCCGTTTTAAGGATGCAATCAGTGGCTCTGAACGCGTACCAGTCGAGTTTCAAACTGTTATCTCGCTGTACGGGTACGAATATATTAAGGAAATCACCATGTTTCCTACTCGAAGAAATTGTCTTACCTCCACGCGTAGATCAATTATTATAATGGCTCACACAGGGGGTCACAGTTATCCCTGGTAGCGAAGAATATGCTAACAGTGGGTTACAGATGCCATCTGGCCCAACTCTGTTGCAATAATATGTATGCTCACAGGCTATACAACCACATCGTTGATTCGAAGATTGGCCTACTAAATTCACCAACGCGCGAACTACCTGGATTATCCCTGCAATTATTTACGCAAATCTCTGGATTCTACGTTAGACATGCTCGCTTATTGCGGCTAAAATAACATTCCTGTTAGATGGCGCAATTCATAATGCACTCATATCGTCCCTTAATTTAATTATTATACCAAGGCTTTATATTAGCTCTAAAAAAGAAGGTATCATTTTACTGGCAATTATATGATCTGCCTTAATGGCTCTCTAACACAACAAAGTAGCAATTAACATTATTTAATATCTCAATTACACTGAAAAATCTCATTATCTCCCTGATATCTCTCTCTCTCTCTTCCATTTTTCACAATAACACTGTATTCTCTTAACGGACATGACACACTTTGCACGTTTCTAAGGCATCAATATGCCGATTTTACATTTATTATTGACATTGACGTCTGATTATTACTATTATTATCAATTAACATTACAGTTACTTTTACCAACATCTTACGCATTAATTGTCGTAAGTTTATCATTCTCATATTAATATATTCACTAAGATACGAGTAATATGAATTCGTATACAAATTACTGCAAATTCTTAGTATTTGATGGAATGATATGTTGTATGGTGAGCCCTAGAATCATAGTAACATTATTTGGATGGTACTCACTTTTTTCATTCTGGCTGGATTTACCCAACAGTACAACACTCCGCCCACCATTCTGATGTCTCCTAACCCATCATAACACTTTTCACAAAGGGCATCGAATATGGTTTGAACGTGTTGATCACATCTTGTAATACATGCATTTCACACTTTAAATTATACCACATTTTCTTTATCACACAACTTTAAACACTTTATGTTATCACTTTTTATCACTAACTTTACATTCGATTTGTACACACAAAGCCTTATTGGGCTTTCCACTACTACGTGATTTCAGATCTACGATGCTGCAAAATTCTGGCATCCGCCTGTCTCCTCCGAAAGTCTATCTCGAGTAGGTGTGTTCATCTCCCGTCTCGTACTGTTCCTATCTTCTAGCTTCTAGTGTGCTGCTTACGTATTTATCACAAATACTTGTGATACTTTCCTGGTCCCCTTGATCTGTAGTATCCGTTACTATATTATCTGACACTTTAAAAATCATAACTATCCCTGTAGATAAGTTCATTGTCCATCATAGTCATAATGCAATTTTCCTACGCTGTACTGAATAATATTCGCGTATAATGCCTGATTATATGTCCGCCGTAGACTGTTCATAATATTAATGCAGAAATACTTTAAATAGACTGCATAATGCATCTTTCTTTGTCTATCACAAAGATTCTGATTATAATGACTTTGCGTACTGCGCGCACTTATTTCCTGTCGATGGACAGCATGTCGTCCCACGAGCTAAGTCAAAGAATAACTGACTCTCCCCAGCTCCATCTTCCATATAAGGGATTCTGACAAAATATAGTTCTCGTTTATCTCGGGAGTGGCTCTTTTTTGATATATCGCGTTTTCCGACAAAGTAACGCATGATTCTGGATCGTCTGTCCACGGAGGTTTCGGATCAACTTGCGTGCCGGTGATTCCTTCGCTCAATTAATTAATATTAATTGCTTTCCTCCATGGCTTGGTAACGCTATCTTCGGTGAATCCCCTCCTGCTACGAGACTGACCAATGTCCCTCCGCGGTTTGCCTGTGAATTATCCTATAAGCTAATACAGGCTTTAATTTAGGTGTCTTGACATGCCTAAATTACCTTTCTTTGAATATAAGCATCTGGGTGTAAGTCTCATCCCGTTAGAATGCTTCATTTGCCAGTAATTAATTAATTTCTCTCAATGACCATCCCCTCTCTGCTTCTGTGCCTTGTCCGACGGGAGTTTTCTTGGTCATTATTCACATTCTTTCCACCCCAGTGACGCCAAGAAATAGTCCACTGGAGACTGTCTGCGCCTCCTACTTTCAAATCCACTTTGTCACCTGTCAAGTTGGCTCGGTTTGCTGTAGCTTTGCTCGAATGTTAGTATACTGGCTTGCAGTTCATACGATATTCCAACTTATTATTTCTTAAAATTCCCGTTCCAGGTGTGGAATTAAGCTTTTATTATCACATTCCATTTTTATATCATTGTTCCTTGAGTTCACTGTGGTTGTTCCCCCTCAGAGATCAATAGTTCGGTTTTTGGGAAAATCATGGACCTGATTCTTCCTCTTCATAGACCCTGGTTTGATGCCAGTCAGCCCACGTACCATTGGGTACAGTATAGGCAACACAAAAAGAATGACTTCAAAACTTTACAAAGCCCATAAATTAATTAACAACAACAAAGTATTCTGTAATTTATCGTAAAAGTGACTCCATCATAACTTTGTTTTCTGGCTAGCCTCATTACCCTTTCCAAAACTTGACGCTTGGACACAACAGCTCCAGACTTTTACTGTAACGTACTTACGAATGGGTCACATTCTGAAGCCTCGGGGTACGTGTTGAGACTTCATATCCAGAGGTCATGGGTTCGATTCCCTTATCAGCTCTACTCGAAGCAGTATTCCGTGGTTTCCTTCTTCCACTCGGGCAAATTGCGAGATGATTCCTAATTTGAAAGACATGGCCGCCTCCTTCCTAATTCTATCCTAGGATACAAATACACACACTACCACAGCCATCACAATGGCACAGGTTATCATAGAGACTATCCACATACACCTACTCTTGGTACAAGGGACTACGTGACCACGATATCGCAAAGCCCCTAAATGAACCAACAACAACAACAACTTTTAACTTATACTTTCCTACATGAATTACGTTTGTATGTTAAAAGCCCCGCGACGTAGCCGTGTGCGTTAAAACACTCACCATGACCGCGACGGGAAGCTGCACCAAGTCCAGAGATCGGCGATTCAAATCTCGACGCTGACAGCGACTACCCTGAGTGTGGCTTTTCTCCGGTTTTGTCACACTCCCTGCAGAAAAAATTCGGGGATAGTTCCTTACTTCAAGTTCCGGATCACCTACCCGTTTCCCGACCCTAATATCTGCTGCTACAGTCACCACAGGAAAAGAGGTTATAAGACAAATTGAACACAGGGCTGATAACTAAATAATTTCCGAACCACTAATACGAATTAACATAATTATCATCATCATCAAGTTAGTTAACCTCAATTACAATACCTTACTATTTGCAGTCATATTCAGCAGACTCCATCACAATGCCCCCCAGGGGCTCACAATTTGTGGGACGTGGGTTGGCGACCAGCATTGCTTCCACTTACTGATGCCGGGCTCCTGTCAGTTATCTTGCCTTTCGGCCTCCCTTGGTCAACTCTTGTTCTCTTTTAACCCCGCCTTAATTGGCCCTTGTCTCATCTTTCCTGATACCTTCATTATTCGAGGGATCAGCCTTCTTTTTTTCTTTTCGAGATATCTTCCGCCTTGTGCTCTAGGCCCTCAAGGAGGCAGGGTGAGTGTAGCCCCACCACTCCCGGTGCACCATGGATAGTGCTACACCCTTAAGGGCTCACGCCGGATGAGTTTGGGAGTTGGCGATCCCAAGGGATTCCTGAGCTGGGTCCATTTTTCCCCTTTTCCCACGGACTTTGGGGCGCACTCCCTCCCTTTTCCTAACTGCCTTTCATGGCGCTCCTTCCTTCCAAGTCCCTCAATTCTCATTCTCCCTGGATTGTGGGCTTTTTTTTCCTCCTGTCCATTATTTCTCGTTTCCTTTTTATTTATTCACTTCTTCTAGTAAGTAAGTTAGTTAAGTCAGTAGTTAGTTTTAATTTTATGTTTCATGTCATTTTTCATTTTCACTATCACCCAAACCTTATGGGACCGATAACCTAGATGTTAGGCCCCTTAAAAACAATAATCATCATCAATTCATCATCATCATCATCATCATCATCACAATGCGAGCCATAGAGTTGCAGTGTAGAACTGGAAAGTGAGAGAATTCGGCCCTATAAGAATATTTAAAAGTGAAGACCATGTTCTCGTCTGTTCTAGGGTTATTGGCACACTGTCAAATTCGGAAGAGTTCTCTGAAGTTTTCAACTGCAGCAAAGGATCACCAATGAATCCTGCGGAGAAGTGTTCGGTGTGGTGAACTTGGCAGTGTTTCTGCACCCTGTACCTACCTAATTTGTTACACAATAATTTAATTTCTCATTTATATAGATAAAATTGTTTTACTACATTTGCAGTGGCTTTTATTAAGCAATCACTATAACAGGGAAACTCCTGCAGCATAGCCACGCTCGTTAAGTCGCTCACAATGACTGCACGGCGGAGCTGGAATTTCGGAGGTCGAAGAATGGAATCTCGGCGCTAACAGTGGTCATCTTAAGTGTGGTTTCTTTTCACACACATACCCTGTAGGAAAATGCTGGGATGTTACCCTGTGTCAAGTCCCGGTGCACTTACTCTAATAATTACAGTTGCACACCACTAGTACAGCCACTTCAAAAACACCGCTTATCCGATAAATTCAAAGCACACCCGAGTACACGGAGCTGATTACCAAGATATCCCAAGCTCCTAAAATGAATTAAATTCTTTGAGCCTACATTTGAAGTAACCATTATGCATTTCAAGTGACTGTAAGTTCTGATTAACGTAGCCACCGCAAACCACCAACTACCCTTTGCCTGAGTGATGGATTGCAAATACACACATGAAAAAGAGTTTTGCATATTGCCATGGAGCACAGTGGGGATGAAAGTGAGGACGGACATATTTATTAAGGAGTGTCCACGCCTGCTCTACACAATTGAGATCGGGAGCATAGGCAGACCATTCCATTCTGTGAATACTATTCTCCTGAAGAAAGGCATTGACAACCTCAGGCGAGCGTTATCGTCCACGAAAGTGAAATTTAGGCCGAAATTGTCAGCATAGCCTTTCACTGCAGGTGCCAGGATAGTATCCCTGTAACGTTTGCCTGTCATACGCTCTAGGATGTACACAAGAGGGGTTCGGCGAACATACATTATGCCTCCCCAAAATATTGCACCACCTCCCTGTTGGTATCGGTCTCGGATGTATTGGTCGTGCATATGTTCACCGGGTCGTCTGCACACTCTCACAGATCTACTCTCATTGACACGGGCGAGTGTACGCAGCCGATATACACGCACGCAAGAACGACTAATAGATTTGAGACCACTACGACACTTGGCCAGCAATATGCTAAACCTTTTTTTGATGTGTGTATAATAGGTTGACCTAGTGTACCTAAAGGAATCCATCGTAAAAGCTCTGAAAGGAATATAGTGATTGCAGCAATAGAGAACTTGTAATTTTGCGGAACTTTGTATCAAGTGGAAATAAGCCTGAAAATACAGATTATTGTACGGAGATCAAATCAAAGGTAAGTGAATTTGAAGCAAGGATAATATAGGGAGAAAGCCAATGTCAACAATGCATCCTAATAGCATAAACGTACATATCCAAATGTCAAGTCTGAATGATCATAAGAGCCTGAAATTAGAGAACACCAAGATGGCTGTCCGGTTTTGGGTTGAAAATGATTCATGTTCACAAACATAAAATGTAAACCATCTTCAGCAATTCTGTCTTCAAATAAATATTTTTAAGTCACAGGATTTGGAGAAGAAGGATTGTTTGGCCTACTCCCTACAGGCAATGGAGGCCCTTGGAGCAGAGGATGGTAGAGGCTTCCACACTTCATGACATCAGCATTAGATGGAATGGAGTAGTTGGAATATTCTGTGAATATACGTTCCATGTTTGCACCCGCATTGGGTCTTCTTTAATTTTTTCCGACTTCCTTATCTTTTATTTCGTGAAAGCCACCAACAGAGATTTTCTGCATTTAGTTATCTTGTTGTGCATTTTTTTATGTTTACCTCAGTTTGTTCCAAAAATCGAGATGTCTCCCCCCCCCCCCCTTCCACCCCTGTTTAGCAGTAGCGGCGGCGGTCCCATGTCATAGATTTATGGCAGGTTAAAGAACCTTCCACTAATTGCACCTGTGTGAAGCTAAATTGGATAGGTTAGGAATGTAAACAACGCTCTTAGGTTTCTACGTTCGTTGCCAAGAGCCGACTGCGGTGGCGTCTAGTAGCTAAGTTCTGAACTTGGTCTAGTAGTCGTTGACGGTGGCGCTTGGCGGCAAAAGTAGGAACTATTTGAAAAATTCTAAGTTGCAGTACTTAAATTAAAAAACAGATAACACACACTAATACAGTCATCACAATTAACACCGTTTTTCAGACAGATTCTACACACACACAAAGAACACGGGGCTACATGACCGCGTTGTCGCAGCCCCTAAACTTAAGAACCAACCAACCAACCAAAGAAATTACATATATACCATTTGGATTATTTAAAGGAAGGACTAATGAAAACCCCTTAACAAACTTCAATTGCAGACGAATGGGCACTTTTGAAGAATGAAATAACAAAATCCGCAGAAGAAAACATTGGTAGGAAAGAAAGTATAGGGAGAAAACCGTGGATCACTCAGGATATACTTGAATTGATGGATGAAAGGCGGAAACACAAGAATGTAAGAGATGAAAAGGGGAAAGCAGAATACAGACGTCTGAGAAATGAGGTTAACGAGAAGTGCAAGGAAGCGAAAGAAGAATGGTTGAAAGAGAAATGTGCAGGTATAGAAAATTGTCTGAAATTAGGAAAAGTAGACACAGCTTATCGAAGGATTAAGAATACTTTTGGGGAAAAGAAGACTAAGTGCTGTAATATTAAGGACACAAATGGAAAGCCTCTAACAGATAGGGAAGAAAAGGTTGAGAGATGGAAAGATTACATCGAGAGTTTGTATAAGGGAAAGGAGATTGAGAATCATGTAATGGAAAGGGAGGAGGAAATTGATGAGGATGCGAAAGGAGATTTAATATTGAGATCAGAATTTGATAGAGCTTTGGAAGATTTAAGCAGGAACAAAGCACCAGGCATAGATGATATACCGATTGAGTTGCTACGCTGCATAGGAGATGAAGGTCTGATCAGGTTATTTTACTTGGTGTGTAGGATTTATGAGACAGGTGAGGTACCCCCTGATTTCAAGAAGAATGTAAACATCCCTATACCAACGAAAGTGGGAGCTGACAGATGTGAAGATTACCGTACAATCAGCTTGATTACTCATGCTTCAAAGATCCTGTCTAGAATAATTTACAAGAGGATTGAAAGCCAGATAGAAACGGAGTTGGGTGAAGACCAGTTTGGTTTCAGGAGAAATGTAGGAACAAGGGAAGCTGTACTAAGTCTTAGGCTGATTTTGGAAGGTAGAATAAGGAAAGATAAGAGAACGTTCATGGCTTTTGTAGACTTAGAAAAGGCTTTTGATAATGTTGATTGGACTAAATTGTTTGACATTTTGAAATCGATTGGAATAAAGTACAGGGATAGGAGGGTGATATACAATCTGTACAGAAACCAGACAGCAGTCATTCGAGTTGAAGGACATGAGAGAGAAGCTGGTATTCAGAAAGGTGTAAGGCAAGGCTGCAACTTATCACCCATACTTTTCAATCTTTACATTGAACAAGCAATGAAGGACATTAGAGAAAAATTTCAAGTGGGAGTGAAGATTCAAGGAGAAATAATTTCAACTCTGAGATTTGCTGATGACATCGTCATTTTGGCCGACAAGCCTGAGGATTTGAATGAGTTTTTGAATGGTATGGACTCCGTCTTACGGAAAGAATTCATGATGAAAATTAATAAATGTAAAACAAAAATACTGGAATGCAGCCGAAATAAATCAGAAACCTCTATGGAGATCAAATTGGCAGGTGAAAAGCTGAAGGAAGTAGGAGACTTCTGTTACTTAGGAAGCAGAATAACCAGTGATGGACGAAGCAAAGAGGATATAAAAAGTAGGTTGGCTCAGGCAAAGAAAGCATTTCTACAAAAAAAAAGGAATCTGCTGACATCGAATATAGATTTAGGTATTAGGAAGTCATTTTTGAAAGCCTTTGTCTGGAGCGTGGCGCTCTATGGAAGTGAAACTTGGACTATTGGTGCAGCAGAAAAGAGGAGAATTGAAGCATTTGAAATGTGGTGTTACAGGAGAATGATGAAGATCAGATGGGTAGATAGGGTTACAAACAAAGAGGTATTAAGACGAGTGGGAGAGGAGAGATGTTTCCGGCGACTGTTAATGAAGAGAAGAGATAGGTTGGTAGGACACATACTAAGACACCCAGGAATAGCAAGCTTAGTTATGGAAGGAAGGGTCGAGGACAAAAACTGTAGGGGTAGACCAAGGTTAGAATATGTTAAACAGATTGCCTCGGATGTAGGGTGTCGGAGCTATGTAGAGATGAAACGATTAGCTCAGGACAGGGAGGCATGGAGAGCTGCATCAAACCAGTCAAAAGTCTGAAGACTCAAACAACAAACTGAATTACGTTTGATTTAAGTTCAACAATGGGGGTCGTCCTCCAAGTAGCCTCAAAAATTACAAAAAATATACATAGATTACTTAAGCTAAGTTTGATAGTACAGGATGAAATGGGGAGGGAAGGAAATAGTTTTTGTTTTCACTGTCCGTTCATGCATGTAATTTATGCATGCGCTACACTGTAACTTGCGAACCTGACTGTTTTTGAGGCACGAAGCACTTTCGAGTTCATAGGAAAAGTTTTGTAGATAATGTCACTGTTTACTGTTGTGAGTTATTTTACTGTGGTGAGGCCTTATATTATGATTTTATTTCAGTTTTAAGCATTGATGCAGTTCCTATAAAGTCTTGTGTTATAGCAGAGTTAACCATTAAACCGATAGAAGCGGAATCAGGTGTTTTTCACTCTGACGTCACAGACTTTAAATTTGAAGAGAATGCTTCGAGAACTTCTTTCTAGATGAAGTTTCTTGGATTTGATGGAGTTTAATTCAAATCCCACGGAGGCCCAAATTATTGGTATTTGACAAAGTTTATGAAAAATCCCACGATGCGCCCAACCAATAGTCAAAGTTTCACTTTAGAATAAACTCCCTCGAAGGAAATGTATGAGTAAAATGACAAGGATAATTTATCATTACAGAATTGCAGTCTAGCCGGCTAGTTATAATTCAATAACTGAGAAATAGCAAGCATTAAAATAGCTTCATAGCTAAACTAAATTATGATTAGAAACTTATCTTTCCATGATGATCTCATGGTGTCAGATAGTGCTTGTCAGCACATGACTTTCACAAGATATCCGACGTGGCGGTTGCCTCAAGCAGTGAGACCGAGTGAGTCTTCTAAAGTTCACAAGAGAAGTGAGTGAGCAGCGAGCTCGAAACTATGCGAGCTGAGAAGAGGGGAAGGGAGGGGAGGAAATATGACGTAGCAGATACAAACATGTGCACTATAAAACAGTTCAAATACAAAAATGTCTTTCTTGACGAGATGTCCAAAGAACGTATGAGCGAGCAGGCTGCCATCTGTATGAAATGAGTTGAGGTAATAAGCATTCTTCAGTAGTTGGTGACAAAGTTCCAGCGCTGACTGCAAGGGACCAGTGAGTTGAGCAAGGCGCCGCGAGAGAGCGCTGAGAGGAGAAGCTTGATGCTACTGCTAAACAGGGGTGGAAGGGGGGGGGGAGGCATACTGAGGAATTTTTAACGCTCTTAAAAAATCCGACGGCTTCGGCCGGGTTTGAACCCGCTATCTTCGGCATAGAAACTCAGCATGCTTCCGACTACGCCACCGAAGCCGCCTGTCATTTCTTTAATCCCAACATAACTGTTGGATTTTTCCTTTTATGAACTCTCGTAGTCTTTTATCAACGTGCAAGTTAATTTATTTGAGTCAAAAGGCTCAGTTCAGAGTCCAATTTTACTGCCTTCGTCTGAAAGGTTTCTTATGGTGCTTATTAGCATTATATTGCTTATGTATTTTCAACTCTCATGTTCTAGTCCAAAGATATTCTCGCTAATTGCATTATATTGCTCTAATGCATAGACACCTGCTGTGCCCAGGATCTTAGGATCAATAAGTTCGTAAGTATCTTAGCCCTTTTCAAGCTTTACTGTGTCTATTGTTGCACGTCAACTTTCAATCTTCTTACTTGTTTATCATAATTTCGGCAATAACTGCAATTCTTTTTATAATTGGTATTTTTAAGCATTATATTGCTTATGTATTTTCAACTCTCATGTTCTAGTCCAAAGACATTCTCTATTTGCATTACATTGCTCTAATGCATAGACACCTGCTGTTCCCAGGATTTCAGGATCAATAAGTTCTTAAGTATCTTAGCCCTTTTCAAGCTTTACTGTGTTTATTGTTGCACGTCAACTTTCAATCTTCTTACTTGTTTATCCTAATTTCGGCAAAAACTGCAATTCTTTTTATAATTGGTATTTTTAAGCATAATCCTGGTCTGAGGCCAACTCTTCAACAGCCTGCTCTTTTTGTACGCTAACCTCACAGCAAGTGAATTGCTTATTACTATAGGCGTGGCACAGTATTTAAATTTTTGGCCACGGCCGCCCCCGTTGGAATCTTGTTACATTTGTAATCCCTTAGTTTTAAAAATGACACTGACTAATCATTGTCAAAGCTAATCGATATTATTGCTTTTCCCGTGCTTGGCAGCAATTTGAGATGCTCCACGTGAACTTTGATAACATTTTGTTGTGCTCTTATCCAAGTTTTGTATATTACTTCAGTTTTTCACAGATCTCTTTGACTGTTTATCACTGGTATAGTTTGCTCAGCTAACTTCCTACCTAGGGTCGTTTACAGTTTATGCATCTCGACTACTGTTTCTTCGTAATCAAGACTGTGTCTAACTTAACTAAATCTCTTATTAGCACTTTTTCTTGTGGGAGATTTAGTTTTAATTTTCGAGCTGAACAATCATTTTCTTTCCAAAAGTTTCAAGTTCAATCATATTTATAAACTATTTTAAATGGGCCACGCGCCACCCTTTCCCTCACACTACTCTGCTTGAGTTGCTCCGAGGTTTCATATTATTATCACCTTTAGATCTCAATACCTTTTCTATATATATTTGTTGTGTTTTCCTACTTTTTTTTAGCGTATGGCTTTTATTGCCGGGAGTGTCCGAGGACATGTTCGGCTCGCCAGTTTTGTAGCTGCTTCGAGACGGACACCCAATGGGTGAGCTACAAGTACCGTTGGGGAGGAAAGTTGGAATGGAAGGACGAGGAGTTGGAAGGTAGCGGCTGTGGCCTATAGTTAGGGACCAACCCCGGCATTTGCCTGGAAGGAAGATGGGAAACCACAGAAGACCATCTTTAAGGTTGCCGGCGGGGGGATTCGAACCTCCTCGCCTCCCGGATGTGAGCGACTGCCATCAGTCATGCCGTAACGACCACGGCTAACTCACCCGGTACTTTTGTTATTAAAAGTTGTTTTGATTTGGTTCTTCCCTTGTATCCAAACTTCTTATTTCTTTCCCGACTCTATTCCTCATTCTACTTCATCTTCCCTATGGTGGTGATTGGAATCTCCCTCCAATTGCTCCAGCAGTCAGCTCCATGCTCGGCCACTTTTGCTCCCAGGAATTATCCTGGTAATTATTTATATTGTGAGCTGAGTGAACTCCAGGACCAATTGCGTTTCTGGTGGTGGTAGTTTTGTTTCTAAAATCCACTATCTGAGTGGGAATCGAACCCACTCTGGTGCAGTTAGAAGCTCAGCGAGTCTACCGACTGGGCTACGCAGCCCCACTTACCGTGTGATAGGGTTGAGCTAGTATACTGCCCATCCTCCTCTCCGTGGGTGCGTTTGGGTCCAAGGTGTGTGGAATACGAGCGTGCAGTGCATACCGCTGCTTCACTCGTCAGTTTGTGCAAGCTGGCTGACAGAGCAATGTCGCTTCTACCCTTGCTGCCACAAGCTGGTGACCTGGAACAGCCCTGGAGGAACGATAGGCTATGTGGAATTGAAACAAGACCATTAACTTAACAACTTCTTTGAAACTAGGGGGGTTTTGAGTTTTGGGAGGGATCATTTTATGGGATTTATAACACTGTGTCGTACTTATCTGTGTGTCGGGCATAGGCTGCAATGCTGGACGTTCTCAGAGATTCCATACTTAAGTCTTCGGTTTGATGGTTGTCGTGCCAAAGCCCTGGGGCACCACATATTGTAAGGTACCTGTGAGGGTGGCCTGTACGAAGAATTAACCTAAGGGATGAAATTAGCCTAATTAGGGGGCGAGCTTGGCAATTGCTGTAAGAGGTATGGATTATTTAGTGAATTGCGATCGTCAGTACGATCTGCAAGGAGAACTCCCCAATGTACTGCTTGACGGGGTAGTTCCGGGTGAGAGGGTGTGTGGAAAGGTAATTTAACTATTACTCTGTGCGCGACAGCAGCGCCACGCAGTCTGCCGCAAGTCGTGAGCAGGCGAGCTAACGGGTAACCTGCTTGTGTCAGCGCTGAGCGGTAGCGCTCGGCTAACGTCACGAAGCAATTAAACAGTAAACAGTAAAGCTAATTCTAGATCCTACCTAATGGGAAGCTAAGTGGGTAGGATCTTATCAGCTAATTAAATAAAAGATCAGACCAGTGGCTTCTATTACTTTTAAATTTAATGTGTACCTCGATTTTGAGGTACGCTTGCAAATAGCAGTTCAATAGATAAAAATAAAGAATTATTACAGTCCAAGCACAGGGGGATGTGAGTGTAGTGTGATGGTGAGTGTAGTGATCGCTTGAGTCACTTACCTAACAGCAGCGGTTCGTCACGTCGGTAGCATTTAGACAGACTGATCCCGGGTGCATGACCTCCCGGGGTTCTCATAGGCTTTTCGTGCTACGTCTGCGGAATCCGTACATTCCTCCCAAGTCATAGTCCTTTCTAGGGTCGTTGCCTGGGACACGAGGCTACTTGAGCTCATGTAGGTGCTAACTTATAATTTTGTAATTGTTATTTGTAGGTTTTTAAAGTAATTGCTTGGAATTTGGATTTGTCGGGGATTTCATTTAGGGGATGAGGGTGGTGTACCCTAGGGGTACAACAACCCCCATTTGTAGGGTTAGTTATCGTCCTCGATAAATGGACGAAGACGTGGGGGTGGTTTTTGTAAAATAGGGCATCTTCTTCTTTCTTGGAATTCTTCTATCTTCTGTTCTTCTCTTCTTTTCTTCTTTTAATTTGGTCCGTAAATGTATGGGTGGCGTCGTCGGGGGTGTGTGGGTAGCCTCGTGGAAGATAGGGGTGAGTAAGGGGGTAGATATGAAATTTGTTATATAGGAGTAATCGTCGAAGGTTGAAGGCTGTGTATAAGTGCCTTCTATAGATTGTGCGTCCGGGTAGTGCTCAGCGATCATGTGTAAGTGTGTATGGTGAGGGGAACAATATTTATTTACATTGATATTCAAAAAATGCAACAGTGGGTCGTGAAGCTTACTTTTTTGTTATGTAACATTATTGACCTGGCGGAATACAACATTTGTCCCTATTGGCATGTGTAACAAATGACAAAGTATATTGAGAAACAAAACAGTAAATACAACATAAACATAAAACATATCATTAACAATTCAACTAAAGGGGTGCAGGAACACAACGAGAGGAAAAAAAAACATCCTAGGGTTGTGGGGGGGGGATATATAATCAACGTACCTCCGGTGTGGATGAAAAACTGCCCTCGCGTGCCCTGCACGTGTGTAAAAGAGATAGGGTGGAGAGAAAGAATCAAAGAAATGTCGCAGGGTGTATTTTAAGGGAATATAGTTAGAAGTGTTTTATTGTGGGGAAGAAATACGACATTTTTACAACGGGGATTTTAAAAGAACAGAAAGGAAAAACAATGTGTAAAATAAAACAATCCATATACCTTCATACATTTGCAATCTGAACCTTATCCGAACAATATCCTCAATCATAATAATTTTAAATGCTTTCAACAAAAATCGCAACGCAACAATACCATATGTAGTCATTTTTAAAACAAAACAAATCTCTATTAACTATACCAATATTCTACATTTAAAACAAAACTCTATTAACTATACCATTATTCCACATGTTAAAACAAAACTCTATTAACGATACCAATATTCTACCCATACCGAAGTTGCGCAACTATATTGCTGTTATATTCTTTCATGTACCACAATATCGTATTCTATAAATGCTAACACTACGTCGAGTGTACTATAACTTAATACCTATGTGTAAACTACCATCTAAGACCTGCAGGCTATGTACGACAAATCAATATTAGGACTATGTTATGACTCGCTCCCTGTGGGCAAGCGAAGTCATCTTGGATGCACAACTCGTCCTTTACAGAAAATAGGCGCGAGCTGTGTGGCCGTAGTGCACCTCTCATTATAGGTGTAAAATTGTTTGTTGTTGCTCCGACCTCCAGTGGGGGGATATCCCACAGGTATATCTCCACCGTGGTTCGGATGTGCGCCTGGAAATATGTATCATGTGGGGGGGATTGTGTATTGGCCGTGTGAGTGTGAAATGTGGGGGCGGGAAATTTGTGTAGTAAAAATACATATTATTATTGCATATGTCACGTCGCCATCTGTGGGGATCAATAAGACATATAAAATCATAATAGAGGGTATCCACCCTCGGCATCTGTGGGGTGAACCTGTGGAGGTATATAGAAAAAACATTTCATCTGGCAAATATATCACATTATGTACCGGGTGAGTTAGCCGTGGTGGTTACGGCATGACTGATGGCAGTCGCTCACATCCGGGAGGCGAGGAGGTTCGAATCCCCCCGCCGGCAACCTTGAAGATGGTCTTCTGTGGTTTCCCATCTTCCTTCCAGGCAAATGCCGGGGTTGGTCCCTAACTATAGGTCACAGCCGCTACCTTCCAACTCCTCGTCCTTACATTCCAACTTCCCTCCTTCCCTCCTTCCCTCCCCAACGGTACTTGTAGCTCACCCATTGGGTGTCCGTCTCGAAGCAGCTACAAAAAAAAACTGGCGAGCCGAACATGTCCTCGGACACTCCCGGCAATAAAAGCCATACGCTAAAAAAAAAAAACACATTATGTCATTGTAATCGGTAATTTCGGCGAGTGCCCAAAATGGAGCTACTCCCGATGCATATTCGCAAAGTATGCACCACTATGTGCGCTGTGTCGGGATTCGGCGCCTCAGCTTTTCAACCTGCGCTGAAAAATAAATACATAAATATAATCATAAAACATAGGTTTATAATTACTACTGGCCATTTGTTATTTCATACTTTCATATACCTTTCCATTTGGTTTATACATTAGTCCTTATTTTCTATACCTTCGCATTTCCTTATTCTTATTCATCTTTTTCCTAAATCCTTGTACTAGTTCATCCTTTATTCCTTACTGGCTATATCTTTATATTTTTATCCCTTCTTACTCATTATTTCCTATAACTTTACTTTACTTTATTCCTATTCTTTATTTCCTATATCATTGTGCTACTTCATCCTTTATTCCTTATTGTATACACCTTTGTATTTCTTTATTCTTTCTTACTCATTATTTCCTATAACTTCACTTTACTTTATTCCTATTCATTTCTGTCCTATATCATTGCGCTATCATTTCCTTTATTCAGGGCCGATAACCTAGATGTTAGGCCCCTTAAAACAACAATTATCATCATCATCCTTTATTCAATATTTTCTATGCCTTAGTAGTTCATTGTGCTATCGGCCCTTCCACTGAAGGACACTCATGTGAACGGTATGGACCGTTCCAATATGCTATCGTCCCTTCCATTGAAGGACAATCACGTGAACGGTATGGACCGTTCCAATATGCTATCGTCCCTTCCATTGAAGGACAATCACGTGAACGGTATGGACCGTTCCTATCGGGCTTACGCATCTGCGTAAGACCGCATTTGGCGCTCATATATTGCCACTTAGGCAATATCAATATATTCCTCCCCCTGGGGCACAATATTAGCTGTAACCTCGGCCAGGGAGAGAATCGTAGATTCGTCGTATATTTCAAGTATCAAGTATCATGGGTGATACCCTCCGGGGGTACCAACAGAGGAGATCATCGGTGTTAGATACCTCGGCCCGGGGGATCATATATTCATTATTTCATTATTTCATGTCATTATTTTATCATTTCATTCCTTTCTTATTTCATTATTCCCTTATTTCATTATACCATTTCATTACTATATTTTGTCACTATTCCCTTATTTCATTGTTTCCTTATTCCCTTAATTCATTATTCCATTTCATCATTATTCAGTATTATTCGTCGTTATTCATCTTCACCTGCCGCTGCAGGACTTGCTCCCGCTGTAGAGCATTTATTTAGCCTTACATGCTAACTAACGTCAAGTCATAGGGGTCGTCTTGGGAAGGAGGAATTATCCTGTCCGATGTGGGGGTAGTTTATTCCCTCATCGAACCATCAAGCGTCCATCCGCAGGTATAGCTTAGACGACTTTAGGGCTTAAAAATGGGTATAACGGACCCTATGCTAGGGGAGACAGGCTAGGTACTTCCTCTAACACAGGCGCTTGCCCGCCCTAACACGTCACCACTATGACCTCTCGTCGGTCGTCAACGTCGAAGTCATATCCTGTCAGGTCCTGGGCTATCTTTGCCGTCAGTCCTGGGTACAACTTACCAATATCTATTTTCCCTTGGAAAATAGGGTCACATCTATTAAAGTGCACCTCCGTGCACAAACCATGAAAAGAAAGTGTCAAACGGTATTGTGTTGTGTAGGGTGTCATAGTTATACGGGGGGATAACTGTGGTGGCACAGTGCACTTTAGTTGCGCCTGGCTCGTCGGATATCCAGCTAATGTCAGCTGCGTATAATTCCCTCTCACATGTTAGTAGGTAAGTTAAGGATGTGAAGGGTATTCCCGTGTTAATGGGCAGTTGTAAGTATGTTAGAATTTGTAAGTATTGGTAAATGGATGGTAAGATAGGTCCAAGGAATCGTGGTCCTAGGGGGATGTGGGGAAACGTTAAGTGGTAGGATCTCTCGACCGGTGTGGGTGAGGATTTTATTGGTTAGGACCTGGGTGTTCAGCGTGGTTGTTAGATACCGTGCTGGAGGAGTAAGGGTAGCATTTATGCTCAAAACTGGCATGCAGGGTAAAAATGTTGGTTACAAACATAAAACAATGCATGCACTGGTGTTAGCGGGTTAAGCCTGGGACGCAAAGCTGTTAGCTCTTAAGTTCCGAATGTTGATTAACATATAGCCACGAGCGATAAATCATGGTGTACACCCTGGTAATGGCATGATTACCAAGTGCCGTGCATTATAGGGAACAATTGTACAAGTGTGTATCTGTAGAGTGTTAATATGTGTCTTGGGAGGGCGATGTGCTTTTAAGCTTGGACGGACTAGTCGCAATATATGGCATCTGGGGCCATAATAATATTAGACTGCTGTGCATGCTCGTAATATATATTCTAGACTTATATACTATAAAGCCTATATTTTAAAACTGGTCATCTAGGATTATTATATAATATGCTCCCTTAACTAGAGAAACTGTATTATATGTGTACATATATTCTAAACCAGGTTATATTGCAGCGCACTATATGTGTGGCCTAAATCCTTCCTATAGGGGAGCTTAATGCTGCAAACAAATATTCTATCCACCCTGCGGAAATGAGGGGGATCCATAAGTGTGTATTGCTATTCTATTAGTTGGGAGGATGGTATATGTGAATGCCATCTATATATTAAACGAGGCTATAAATTCCACTAAATGTGGCGTTTTAATTATGGAGTTCAAGAGGGGTACAATGCGCGGGGGGGGGGGGGGAATATCAATGCGCTATCGCTTGAAATAAGTTTGCTCGTCCAAATTTGGAATAGAATATCCTGTTCAATATCGCTGTGCCACGAATACAATAATGTAAAACCTCCTAAATGGGAAGTAGATTTATATATTTATATGGTCACGGAGACATGCTCGTGTTTTTCTATGTTGGATGGCGTGTCTATATAAGGGTGTATTCGAGGGTAAAAGTATATTAAAGCCCGCTGAAAGATAAAATACGGTGTATTTTGTGTGACGCGGCGCTGTGTGAATATCACCGATAATACTGGCTTTTTGCCGTGAAATATGCTGTCTCGGTATTAAGTATTGAGGGATGAAGGGGGTGAACTAAAAGAAAAATATTTGGTGACCCTGGTGTGTATAGTATATTCCGACAATTATATGTCTCGCTCTTAGTGTCGTTTGAATTCAGCGCGCGAGAGTATATCCATTATGGCTGCCTGCTAGTTACTTGTCACGTGAGAGGCGTGGCTGGTGATAACGTGTGTATACGGAAGTTATCAGCTATCGCTACTGCGAGGCGGTACCTGAAGCGTTGATTGGCTGGCGGGCTGCAGTAGTGCATGTTTATCTTGGCGCTATTCTGATTGGACCTGAGCTCTAAGAGTGAGTGTCAAGCACGGGGCTTTGTTATTGTACCGTAGATGAACTGTCATAAGCACGTGTTATGTGTCAAATGGAGTGGTTATCATCTATACATCGTTTTAAGCTATACAGCCTGTGTATTATGTAATCTGGGTTTAGGCTATTAACTGTCCGTCTGTATATCGGGAAGCTACGCATGTCCGTCTGTTGGGGAACTCTAATGGTATTACGCTGTCATCATATCGTACTCAAATGTGGCAAATGATATGTATATAAGTATTGTGTTTCTTGTATACCATTTATGGAAAATGCTGGAGTGTGTTATGCATGTCCGAAAGCATATGGCGAATTCCTGTGGCTGTACAAATTCTGGGTGTCACTATGTAGGAAAGTGTTTCAGTGGTTTGCACTTGTCTACTCCGGGAAAATGAAAAATAATGCGGGGTGCATTAATATGCTGGGTGTCCATCTATAGACAAATGTTTCTGTGTTTTACTTCCACCTCCTGCGAGAAAATGGAAAATGGTGTCTATAAAATATATTGAGTTTTTCTGTATTTAAATTACAAATTGTATTATCTGGTACTGGGAATGTGTGGACGCGTGTAGCGATTCCATGTGGGTGTTGCAATGTTGTGTGTCACCCTGTAGGAAAAGTGTTTCCGTGGTTTACTCCCGTCTACTCTGGGAAAATGAAAAAATAATGCGGGGCGCAGTAATATGTATATTCATAGTGAATGTTGTATTCCATGTGTTGGATTGTCCGTGGAGTTGCATAATGGGCTACATTTATCGGGCATTCTGCTGTAATGGAAGTGAGATTTATACAGTGTATTCTCCTAACTGGATGTGTTCTTGTGAAGATGATGTATTCCTATTTCGTATATGCTGTTTGTGAAATCAAGTGGATATTTAGTCGTTATATATTAAATAAAATCATCGGGCCTTTGTTATTTGTTATCTATAAAATTCAGCATGATTATGTCTATGGTCGATACTCATTCCTTATCGTGATCCCAGGAGGGTAGGCTATCACCTGCTCTTGACTCGATTTACGCCTTAGGAAAACGTGGAATAGCTATGGACCATTAACGTATTAGTTGCCGAATATATTTATATCTATGCGCTCATGGCTGATATTCATCCTATAGTGTTGTGACCCAGGAAAGTAGGACTTAACCTGCCTTTGACTTGCTGACGCCTTAGGTCGACTGTAGGACATTTATGGGCCATGGCGTTGTTGTGCTACTAACGGACATATATGTATGTGCCACGTCGTATCACGTTGCCTCAAAACGAAAATATGTAAGTTTATTGTGGCCAACTTATGATTGTAATGCTAAGTGTTTATCTACTGTGTATATGTAAATTAAAGGGGATCTATATAAGGATTTGTGGTCCTGTTGGAGCCTTGTGGCACTTATGAAATTATGAAATTACTTATAAAATTACGAATATCATTTCGTCATATAGTAGATCATTATGAACAGTTTGTACTTAGCGTAAGGGTGATAAATGGATTTCTAAGTCGACTATTAGAGGTATAGCCCCAATCACCTAGAAATGTCTAGGAGCCCAATCAGTCGTCGGCTAGGATGAGATGATTATAATTATAATTGTAATTTAAATGATTTCCCTACTCCGTCGGCTAGGATGGTATTTCGCCTTGTATGAAAACTGTTCATTTTGTCTGTCTTTATGACGGTACTTGGTGGTCAATTCCACTGTGATCTAGAAAATAATTTTTTAAAAGATCCCCTGTGAAGATAAAAATATGTGGAACGGAGTATGTGTTAACGTCATAAGTGCTGTGTATACAACTTGTGAGTGTTGGAGTACTGGCGTCTCGGGTGTCGAGAATCTGTGTGCGCATTTCCTGCATCCTGCATTGCATGCAGAGCGCTACTCACTGTCTGTGTGGAGTTTGCCTTACTTAGTAGCCTATGTGAAGTGATTTAATATGTATTAACGAACATCTTTTGGATTACAGTGTATGGGATATGTAATATGTGTAAGTATAAGTCAACCTTATTCCCAGTGTTTCCTAACTGTGTGTTCAACTGACCTATATATGCTGATGCTGTGACGGTATGATAACCTGTGTTATTGTGTCACCTCCTATTGGCTGTGGTGGTAATAATCCACCTGTGTACTAGCGCAATTGTGTGTGGAATTATACTAAGTGTCGCTATACTCTGTCATGAATATGAATCTGCTGTGGCCTATAGGGAAATCCGCTAACCTGTGTTGTTGTGTGTCTACTGCTATGCCTTTGCGAAAGGTCGTTAATCTGCATTAGTGTATAAGTATTGCGTCCCATTATAGAAATGTAGCTAACCTGGGTTCCTGTATATGTTAGGCCATTGTGTGTATGCACTGCGGCTAACCTGTGTTATTGTGTTGTCTGTAACTCGGTATCTGCTTTCGCTATTGCTGGAGTAATGGCGTTTGCCCTAGAAATTGTATTATATATTCCGTAGTGTATTATATTTGACCCTACGTATCAACTTATTGGCCTATTCTGTGATAATGTAGTGTATCGGCCTGTCATCCCGCCTTAATATGGGGTGACTGTTGGAATCCGTGCACTTACTAAAGTTGTGTAAGTAAAAATGCTGTGTATTAATCTCCTAAATGTGGTCATTAGCCATGGGAGTGTTAGTCCCTCTAGTGTTATGGGAAATGTATGTAAGCGCCTATCATTTATCACGTTTGTCGGAATTTGTTATCGGTCGCTGCCGAAGGTATATATATATATATATAAACAATTAAGCTATATATTTGTGCTCCTCAACTGTGTTCTGTGATTATATTTGTGGGGGAAGGGTACGTTACCGTACCGTCCCTTATGACAGGTGAGTTGATCTTTAGTCGGTCGCCTAATGCTCGTGACCATGTGTGGAAATCTAAATGCGGTTACGTAGGGAAAAATGTGCGCTATGTATAAGTTTGTATGAATGTGAAGTATATAGATATCTTCCTATGGTAAAGGAATCCTTCTGTGGTTATCTATGTGTTCTCCATGTGTGTGAATGACCCTTGTATCGCACGGCCATGTATGAGCGTGGTAGTCTACGTGACTGGGCGGAAAAGACTGTTGTTATGTACGTGTCGCGTATGGCTGACTAAGCATTACGTCTCTCGTTACTTCCGTGTGTTGGGATAGAGGATTGACCTCGCTTGCCGTGCACTGTGTATGACATGTGCAAGATCCTGTCTACAATATATTATCTGCAAAAACATTTATGCACTTTACATATTATAAATATGGAACTATTATTAAGAATGTTATGTCGGTATCTCCTATTTGAAATTCTGCAACTGAAGATTACCTATGGTGTGGGGCCAAACTGGGATTGGTATTGACCTCTATTTCAGACTGGGGCTACTAGATGCCATAGTGCAATTGGCGCTATTGTCAATGCTTATTTGGCGTACCTTGTTTATGGAGTCCTAAGGGGAATGTGAGGCATATGTACTACTAAATATATATCTAGCCTTGCACTATCTTAAATTAGTGTGTATGAACAGAATTCATTATTCTAGAAAGACATAGGACACAAGAAATATAACCTGGTACACATTATTATATCATATATAACTAAACATGCAACTTATAATTAAGCTTCGTATCTATGGACTGTGGGGAACTGTCGATGACTGCTAGTTGTGAGCATGGCTACTAAATGCCATAGCGCATAGGGCGCTTGTACGATTCATATGGTCCTGGGTTTGAGCTATGTGTGGAAAAAATATAGTTTAATTCCTGAGACTAGTGATTTAACGCTTTCGTTTCTTAGCCACGGAGGGTGGAGGTGTGGGGGTGGTTTTTCGGGAATGGTATGGTTTCATACGCCGTACATGAACCGTATCCTTAATAATTTTGTGGTTGTGCCGAATGTTGACAAGGTAGTTTAGGTCCGAAATTTTCCTCTGGATTCTGAACGGACCTGTCCATTTCGGGATAAGGAATTCGGACACGTTCTTAATGCGAGTGGGAGACCATATCATAATGAGCTGTCCGGGTTTGTATTCCTGGTGTCTGTGAGTTTTATCATATGTGAGTTTCTGCCTGTTTTGTGAGGGTGCGGATATTATGTCGCGCGGTATCACGGGCTGTGCATAAGTACTGCAACCTTTCAGCGTTCTAGGGAGTGTATCCTGTGGGAAGTAAATGTTGTCGATCGGACTGCGTGGATGGTATCCGTGTAAGAGAAAGTGCGGGGTGTGTTTGGTCGCCTGCGACACGGATGTGTTGTAACTAAATGTTACTGCTGGGAGGTAATTATCCCAGTCAGTGCCGTTGTCGTTAGTAAAACGAGCTATCGCACTGCCAAGGATTTTGTTCATAGCTTCAGTTAATCCATTCGTCTGAGGGCTGAAACTAGTGGTTGTATAGGCTCTTATGTGAAGTAATTTAAGGAGCTGTGTAATGACATTGGATGTGAAAACTGTTCCTCTATCGGATAATAATGTGTGGAAAATACCATACTTGGTAATGATTTCCATGAGGAACTCTGCAATTTGGTGTGCGCTAGCTTTTGGGACCGCTTTGGTGATAATGTATCGGGTAAGGTATTCGGTTGCTACCAGTATGTATTTGTTACCTTTGTCTGATGTTGTAATTGGACCCTTTACGTCAATACCTATGTGGTGGAAAAGTTCACCTACAGGGATGGGGTGGAGTAAGCCATGGGGTTTACCAGGGCGGTGTTTGTATCTCTGGCATGTGTGACAAGTTTTAATGAACTCTGTGATGTCATTTTTCATATTTTCCCAATAGTACTTATTGCGAATGCGCAAATATGTTTTATGGACTCCAAAGTGTGCGCCGTTAAGGGGTGGGCAGTGATATTCCGTCATTACGTGGTTTCAGAGTGTAGTGGGAAGGGCAACGGGTGTGACATCATGTGTGGACGTGGATTTGATTCTAAGGATATCGTCCTTATCGATAAAAAAAATCTGCGTGATATGCGGGCAGTTTTACTGTCTACCTGGTCGCGATTCTGTAAGGCAATCCTAATTTGGCCCAACTGGGGATCGTTTATTTGCTCTTGTTTTATATCAATGTGAGTGACAGCAAATGTGGGTAAAGAGTCCCAGGCATGATTAATATCCTCGTCAGGTGGTTCGAGTACAGGTAGTCTCAAGAGACCTTCTGCATCAAGGTGTGCCTTACCTCATTTGTGCTTAACCTCAAATGTGTAGTCATACAATTTAAATATGAACCTGTTAAGCCGGGAATTGGGATTTTTAAATTTATCCCAGTAAAGAAGGCTGGCGTGATCCGTAACTACCTTAAAGTGGATACCATACAGATATGTTCGGAAGTAATTTACGGCCCAAGAGAATGCGAGCATCTCTCTTTCGGTCGCGGAATATCTGGTTTCTCCCGGTGTAAGTTTACGGCTAGCGTATGTAATTGGGTGTTGTTTGCCATCATCGGCCTCTTGCAACAGGGCTGCCCCGATGCCAACTTGGCTTGCATCCACATGTACGAAGGTGGGTCTACCTTCCTGAAAATGCTGGAACAGGGGCGGTGTAGTGAGTAAGTGTTTAAGTTTATCGAAAGCCTCTCTATGTATTTCTGTGACTATAAAGGGCGTTTTCTCGTGTGTAAGTTCGGTTAGGGGTTAGCTATCTGTGCAAATCCGTGAATGAAACGACGGTAATAACTCGCGAGACCCAAAAAAGAACGTAACTGTTTAATGTTTTCCGGCATTGGAATGTCGGTAATGGCGGCGACTTTGGCAGGGTCAGGTGTGATGCCGCCACGGCTAACAATGTGACCGAGAATGTGGTCCTTCGTTTTTGCAAATTGACATTTGCATGGTTTTAGCTTCAATTTAGCATACCTAATCCTGTCAAAAGCTTCGTTCAAGTGTATGATGTGTTCTTCAAAGGTTTGTGAGAAGACTGTTATGTCGTCTATATAGGTTAATACCGAGCGGTATTTGAGGCCCGCGAATGCCTTGTCTACCAATTTCTGGAATGTTTGAATGGCATTCTTTAAACCCATGGGAAGGACGGCATAACCGAAGAGGCCGTTTTCGGTGACAAATGCCAACTTATGCCTATCGGGTTCATAGACAGGGATTGAATAAAATCCGGAATAACAGTCCATTATCGAGAAATATTTAGCTCCGCTTAAGGTCTCTTGATAAGTGTCTGTGCGTGGCAGCGGGTAATTGTCACTCTTAATGAGTCTATTATGGCGTCGATAATCTGTGCAAAACCTATGGGAACCATCGGGTTTACGGGTAAGGAGTACTGGAGCACTATAGTTGGACACAATTGGCTGTGTTAGCACTTGTGTTCGTTGGCGGAGATATGGTAACCAACGGAGAGACCTGGTGCGCGCGCGTGATTCGCTGCGCTCGTGCATTGTATGTGTTCCGGGCGTACGATATTGGGTGTGTAGTGATAAGGTCTCCGTTCACTAATCGTATTTCATTAGTGACAAAGCTAATGTTGGCTTCGAACTTGGCAAGAAAGTTCGTGCCGATGATGCCCGGAACGGAAAGATCCTTAATGACAAACATAGGGTATCTAGTTTCAAAAGAACCTATCTGTAGATGTATGTCAGTAATGCCCAAGCATGAAATAGTTTGGGAATTAGCAGCCACAAGGCGAGTGTTGAGAGGCATCCTATGTATGCGCTCGCCGTTAATGTACTTACTGCTGACACAGCAAATAGCTGACCTGGTATCTAATAAGTAGACCTGGGATTTTAGGCTCTAAAAAAATTAGTTTTAGGCGCCTAAAATAGGCTTTTAAAACAAGTAAATAGGCTTTTAAAACAAGTAAGTAGGCTTTTAAAAGAGAAATTAGGCACTTAAAATATGTTTTCAAAATGTGTGGATAGGCAGGAAATAGACTTTAAAATATTACAATATACACTTAAACTGTAACGTGATACTTTATTTCTTTAACAAACGTGGTATCCCTATTCTTAACCGAAATAACTGCAAAATTAAGACAGAATAAAAAAGACATTTATGAAAAACAATATAAAAAGTAATGTGTCAAAAAATGTTTTGGATTATATGATATATCATTATCAGTACTGATCTAAAACCTTAATACTAAAATCACTGTACACAATTACAGCACTGTAGGCATCCAATAACGGTGGAAACGCGAATGGAGTATGTGTTTATTTATTTGTGAGGAACACTCCTACAGTACTTTCATTCGTAGTTTGCTTTACAGTACATAACAATAATCTTCTCCAAATTTTCCACAGTCAGGCTGTGTCTTTTGTCTGTTAAAATCATTTTGAAAGCAGAAAAAGAGCGCTCCACACTCACAGATGTTAGAGGGGCATAGGAAAATTTACCTACATTTTTCAATTCAATTTCACTTGGTAAGTCTACCTTTTCCCCATCCATTACCTGATGTACCCTTTTCAGCATTGAATAACTTGGGTTCTTCAGCAGTACACTAGACCACTTGTCTCTTATTTTATCTCCTACCTTGCCCCTAGCACTTTGTATGTTATTCTCAGCTTCTTCAATTACAGAAAATTGCTGTTTGAGACTGTTTCCTTTTTCCTCCATTTTTGTAATGGTGACTGGAAGAAATGAAAAATTTGCCTGAATATACGAAATGTCTCTCTGAACACTGGAACAATCATTTAACAGTTCTTTGACAGACGACACACATGCAGAGTTGTCCGTTAGAGGCACATTGTCTATCACAGTCATGATTTCCTCAAAATGTTCTGCATAATACAGGGCAGCTTCCATCCAGGAACCCCAACGGGTGATGATTGGCTGTGGTGGAAGGGGAATAGAGGGGAGTTTCTCTCGAAAGATGGCTATTCTTGATGGAGCCTTACAGAACACTTTCTTCATTGTTGAAATGAGAGTATTTACTGCAGGAAACTCGGCCCTAACTGTTTCTGCGAGTCTATGCAGGGCATGGGCCATGCAAGTAACATGAATTAAAGAAGGATAGAAAGTTTTGAGGAGAGGTGCAGTGGCAATCATGTAGGAAGCAGCATCGGAGACAAGGAGAAGGACTTTAGAATCATCAACACCCCCAGGATACAACAATTGCAACCCCTTGTTGATGAAGTATGCAATGCTTCGACTATTGACTTTCTCAAGCTGTTTAGAGCAAAGAAGGTGAGCGGTAGATGCCTGATTGGGTTCCAGTTTTCCTACTATAAGGTTAGCAATGTACCTGCCCACAGAGTCGGTGGTTTCGTCCACACACAACCATATGCAAGACTCCCCAATATCCTCCCTGATTGACAAAATGACCTCATTGTAACAAATATCTAAGTAGTTTTTCTTTAATATAGATGCTGATGGGATGGGATGCTTGGTGTATTTCTGTAAAAAATCTCTGAAAACCGGATTATGCACAGCATTCCAGGGGATATTTGCTGCAACTAGGGCTCTGCACATATCAGCATAGAAACCATTATGAGTTGTAGGAGATATAGTTTGTGTGAACAGAGTCTGTCTAATGTTACTTTTCATGGCTGCTTTCGCTTTGTGACTGGCACTATCTGCATGCTGCTGAAGGTGGCATTTTTTCTCATGTGAAATCTAAAACACAATAAAGTGATGTCAATTAGAGACTAAGATGAGGAATAGAAAAGGTGAGCTATTGAAATAAAATTTGTAATTTTGAACTATTTAAATTAAGCCATTATTACTCTAAAGTTAATTAAGAACAAGAACACTACAGTCCCCGAAGGGCCTTGGCTTTCAATAACGGTTGCTGCCCAGCTCATGGCCTGCAGATATTGGGTGGCGTGTGGTCAGCACGATACATCCCTCAGCCGTATTGCCTTGCCTCCGTGACCCCTGCCCACCGTAGTTACTCAATTGTCCTCACGATGCTGGGTCAACACCATTCCAGACCTCATAGATTTCTAAATTACTGCCGGTACTGGAAATCGAACCCAGGTCGCCTGGACTACTGTCGGCGCAGAAAGTATCTGCAGTCGAGTTTAAACGCTAATAAAATTTGAACCAGTCCACCAATCTAAAATGCAATCACTCCATCGTAAAGCTTGTTTTATTCTGCATTCTTTGCTGGTAAATGCATATTTTTATTATGTTTCCTGTGAAAGTTATGTTAGGTGGAATGCAAAAAGTACCTATTTTCTTGCCCGTTTTTTGTAAACAACAACTTTGTAGTACCGTTACATGAGAACGTACTGTTCGACTTTCATGAAATTTAGGTGGATTATGGAATGCACTGAAGCCTCCGTGGCTTAGGCGGCAGCACGCCGGCCTCTCACCGCTGAGTCCGTGGTTCAAATCCCGGTCACTCCATGTGAGATCTGTGCTGGACAAAACGGAGGCAGACAGGTTTTTCTCCGGGTACTCCGGTTTTCCCTGTCAACATTTCATTCCAGCAACACTCTCCACTATCATTTCATTTCATCTGTCATTCATTTAATCATTGCCCCAGAGGAGTGCGTCAGGCCTCGGCAGCCGGCACAGTTCATATCTTCGCCGCTAGATGGGTGCTTCATTCATTCCATTCCTGACCCGGTCGGAGACTGGAAGCAGGTTGTGGATTTTCATGGAATGCACTATTATAAATATATTTATGAAGTTTAATTACTCTACACACGTTGGAAAAAGTTATTGTTTTTGTAAAAGACTGTCCGTTTGATACTGGGTGGTCTTCCGAAATCGAGACTGAGTTCATCAACGGTCTGAAGGTTTTTGTTTCAAATCGTTGTATACCGAAAACTTACAATGATTTCAGTATTTTATACCGATTTTTATTTGAAATCGAGCGAAGGCTCTCCGTTTTCATGTAATTAAACTACAAAGTTGTTGTTTACAAAAAACGGACAAGAAAATAGGTATTTTTTTGCATTCCGCCTTATATATATTTCACCAGAAACACAATAGAAATATGCATGTAACAGGAGATAACGCAGAATAAAACACGCTTTACGATGGTGTATTTATATTTTAGATTGGTGGACTGGTTCAAATTGTATTAGCGTTTAAACTCGACTGCACATACTTTCTGCGCCGACAGTAGGTCTCTACAATTAATTAGAGAAGCCAATATCAAAACCTTAATTTTAGATTAATATGAAATGTAAGATATAGGCACATACCTGTTTATTGCAGTATTGGCAGAAAATAATCTTGCCATCAAAAGTCATCCCTGGAAATTGTACAAGCCATTGTTGTATAAGCGCACTCTTAGATGATTTCGTTTTAGGCATGATGAACTATATTCACTTAAACAGATGTTCTTTCACTGGCGACTTGACACAGTATGTCGCTTCTTACTACCTGCTGGTGTATTCTTTGAATACACGGTACCTGAGATATAATGTCTACTGCTCCTTGCATGTTCATTTCTTCCTTCCTCTTTGCCAAACACCAACAGTGATCTTCTGTTTTCTCCTTGTTGGGCAAATCTCTTACGTCTTCATAAGTATGTTTCAGATATATAACTTCTGTGACCCACCTAGCGTCATCTAGTAGCGAACCTCTGAAGCTACTCAATTCCTCATCGTGCAAGAGGACTTACATATCCATCTGGCCACCAGATCTTGTTACTATCGCCAGCTATTTTCTCCTTGAGCAAGAGGACTACGTCTACTGTTTCACTCACCATGCTGCGCTAATATCGCCTACTATCAATTCTTAGAAGACCATCCATCAAGAAGAAAATTTATTTTTGATAAGTTGGTTATGCTGATATGTATACCTTTTGTTTCCTACCCCCACTCTCTCCCCTTCCTAGGACCTTCCGTGCTTCGTTGAGCAAGTCTCACTTCTCAGTCGGCAGTTGAATCAATCAGTTAAGGCTCAACCAGAGCTAGCCTCCTGACCTAACGAGGCATTTTTTTAAATTCCACGCCATGTTGGAACTCTAGGCATCAGTGAGGAACTTCACTTCGACATGCAACAAAGATAAGTACCTTCTTCAAGTTTTAACCTCATCTTCATGGTTTTAACTTCCACGTGTTTTTAATGATACTTTTATAGACAGTGTGAAAGTATTTATTTTGGGGCAATAATCATTCTTCGTGGGATTTGCCATGTTGAGCTTTCGCTTGTATACGCCGACTTTACCATAAAGAGCTTTCATTAAGCTATTCAAATGAGAAATCCTCTCACTACGTGGGATATTATCTAATTACCCGCTGTCTATAATTCAACAAGCTAGTTCCTCCGCTGGATTTACATTAGCCCCATTTTACTGCTAAGATTGTTCTGGAACCTTCTAGATTCTGTACTCAATCTACAAGTCCTGCCGTCATGTATTTCTCACGTACCTGTGAGAATTCTGTTTAAAATTGAATTATCTTACTTCTAAATTACTACATAGTGAAGTTTCGTCCACCGCGGGAATTTTCTATAGCGCATTTAATTGTAATTTACAACTTTCTCAAGAAATAGACTCTCACTTATCTAGTGAAACCAGTTATTTTCATCATTGCAATAACTTTCTTTTCCATAAACTTTGTGTCTACACAGTGAACTTTTCATATATTTCAATGAACTATAGTGAAAACCAGTGCTTGCTCAACTTTTCTACCGCGTCGCGATCGTCCGCTTATATTCAAATAAGGCCATGAACATTTTCCTTAATTCCCATTTCTCTTTCCTAAACCTCTTACTAACAATCTGCAATAAACTTTTAATCTAGGTCTGTTCCAATAAGGTGTCATTCCAAGAAGTGCCCTTCCATTTTTTTTGGGTTATCATTAAGTATCTCTGTATAATTACGTGTCTAGCACACGTTTCAAACTTCCATTGTTCCTCCCTTCAAAAGCAGGGAAAACAATTCTCTCAACTCTTGAGTGAGTTATTTTTTTGGTCTCGCTAAATGAAAACTGCCTCATTTAACTTGCGAGTCTTATTTAAAGTATAGGAGGTCTAGAACCTTCCTTCTGATTAACTTTTCAGGTTCACAGTAAGTGACCTGCTCTCTTTGTATAATTCTCATAAAGTAATTCTGTTTAAATATAAGAAGTTGTAGGAACTTCCTTTTTATTCTTTAAGTTTTCTATTTTGTTATCCTCGAAGTTGTTATTCTCGTTAGAATGTTCTTTCAGAGGTTTCTTATAGTACACTGCTTGTACTCCTGTAAATGTTAAAACTTTAATTATTCCATTTTGCCTATTTTATTAAATCTTACCAAGATTTTAATACAAGGTTTAAAAACCTTAAAAATTGTCATTTGCCTGGAGCAATTTCTGAACGTTGTTGGAGGTCTGCGACCCCAAATTGTTAACTACATAGAACATATTTATTTGTTAAAGTTACGCTTCTTTGAATTGTTAAATAAATTAAATATTTGTTTTTGGATTCTCACTTTTCCCATACAACGGTTAAGCAAGGTCCTGTACTCCTTGGCTCTCCCTACTCGATGCCCTTATATCTATTGATAGGGATTTCACCACTCGTTGCATTTGAGCAAAAACTCTTAGTGGTAATCTTGTCAAAGCTTCTCTTAGCTTTAATAGCTAATTCTAATTGGCCAGTAAGGCAAGTAAAGCTCGCTACGCCAGCTACTTGCTTGTGGAGATCCTCTCCGAAAACTTATGGTCAATTTCCCAAAAGATAAGTGTTTCTCTTTTTTGTCTAAGCTTTTAGCCGGCCTCTCGCTGAGTAAGGGCTTAGCAATTTCCAAATGCAACCATTGGGTCACTTACCAAAATTACTTTCCAAGTTATAATTTTTTCGTCACTCCCCTTCCTTGAAGCACTTGGTCGCTCTTTTCAGGAATTCTATAACTTCAAAAAATTGAAAATACCAAGCTTGATTAACTATTGGCATTCTTCGAATCGTTTCGAAAAAACTAATTTCTTTGAGAAGACATACAATAAATCGTTTGCTCTCGGTCTTGCCGGACCATTACCCTTCCACATAATACTTTTATACATGCTTGGGAGGAAACCTACTAAAGCCTCTCTCTTGAAAATCGCCCAAGTCCCAGCTGCGGTTCCCGTTGGCCTCGACCAAGCTCGTACCTATTTTAGATATCAGGAGGTTAAGTTTCTGTGGCAATCGCCTTTAAGTGTGTTTAAACTGAAGCTTATTAATTTTGTGGGGCTCTCCTCCTATTTTTCTATCCTTTTTCTTCAGTCCGAAACCCATTTCCTTTTCTTAATCATCTTCCCTTGGTGGGTGGGTTATTCCCTAGCCTATAATCTACCCAAAGATTGGTACCAGAAACCCGGGAGAGTCCTTTTTTCAGTTTTTCTATTTGGCAATATTCTGCAAACTATTAATATTTACTTTGAATTTTTCAGCTATAATTACATCGTGCAAAGCCTGTGAAAGGGAACGAGACCACTCCTGTCTTCTTTGGTGGGTCCCGTGCTTTCTACCCATTCGCTGCTGCCAGCTTGACAGCATTTCCAAGGTTCCACAGTATCGTGAGTTACATTTCAATCTATTTTTTATAACATGGCTCCTACTGAGAAGGATAAAGATGAAAAACTTACTTCTAAACGAGCATCCTACAAAGGACAAATTACCCGTTTCAGAAAGTACATAAAAGAGCTAGATCCCTCAGAAGCTCAATTAGACTTGTTAAAACATCGCGTACGAGATTATGAACGGTCTTACGAAAATTATTGTAACATCCAAACTGAAATAGAAACTTGCATGCTCAATCAAACCGAAGATCGAGTTGAAGTAGAAAACCAATATTACGAAGGCATAGGTTCTGCTTTCAAAATAATACGCCAACTCGAAGAGGAGCAGAAAAAGGACGCTTCTGTTCTTGGTTCCCTTCACGAACCACAAACTTCTTTCCGTGAGGGTACTCACAAGCCCAAACCAATTTTACCGAAAATTGATTTGCCCCATTTTTCTGGAGATGAATCCGCTTGGGATTCTTTTTATGAATTATTTTGCTCCCTTGTTCACGACAATGAAGACATTCAAGTCATTTACAAGTTTCAGTATTTGAGATCTATCCTCAGAGGTCAAGCTTTGCAGTTGGTCGAAGCACTTCCTCTTCGTGCCGAAAATTATTCCATTGCCTTTAACTTATTAAAGGATAGATATGGAAATTTACGGTTACGCATTCAACGCCACATAAGGACTCTATTCAATCTACCTGCGTCACAGCATAATGACGTCACTAGCCTGCGCACTCTAGTTGACACTACACAGCTTCACGTAAAGGCTTTGTCCCAATTAGATCAACCTACTAATTATTGGGATACTTTCCTAATACATTTAGTGGTTTCTAAAGTTGATGTTGCTACCCTCAAAGCTTGGGAAATCGAACTTTCTAAAGAAGACGACTATACTTACGAGCATTTAGTCACCTTCATAAACGCTAGATGCCAACTTTTAACCGCGCTAGCTAATCAGAGCGAACCTTCATCTCCTAGTTCCAAATTTGAATTAATGTCCATCAAACCCAAAAGCGAACGCTCAGCGTCTAATACCCAAAAATCTGGGTTCAGCTCATCCAAATTCAAATCAAACACTACTGGTTACCCAACTAGGTCTAGTGAACGTCGTGTTGCTAGCTCTATTGTTTTAAATACGCAAAGCGAACCTCGCAAAAGTTTAAACGAACCTGTAAAGTGCATACTTTGTAAAGATTCCCATGCCCTATACTTATGTAAATCCTTTAAAGAAATGTCAGTCGACGACAGACGAAAACTAGTTGCTCAAAATAAACATTGTTTCAACTGTCTAGCGCCCACGCATTCTGCTTCTAATTGTAAGTCCACAAGACTTTGTTACCATTGTGAAAAGGCTCATCATACTTTGCTACATCGTCATGATCAGGCAAGGTCATCAACAGCATCCACTTCTCCTAAAAATGATAGTGTTAACAGTTCTAATGCTTCATCATACATTCAAAATGCTAAGTCCATTCGCAGTGCTCAAGTATTGTTGTCTACTGTTCAAATTGAAGTTCAGGATAACTTTGGCAACTGGGTCCGTGCACGCGGCCTTCTAGATTCAGCTGCAACTCATGATTTTGTGTCTAATTCCTTGATTAGAAAACTAGGCCTACCCGTAAACCCCACTTCTATCAATGTGTCGGGCATCAACAGCTCAAAATCGCAAGCTTTACAATTTTCAAAACTAACCATAAGAGATATTTGTCATAGAAACAACTTTTTTAAACTTAATTGTCTAATTCTCAATAGCATTGGAGAAGACACTCCTAGTCACTCGGTTGATATTTCAGGGTTAAACATTCCCTCGCATTTAAGGTTAGCCGATCCCTCGTTTAACATACAAAATCCCATTGACATACTCTTTAGTGCCAATGTCTTTTGGAACTGCCTTCGGAAACAGGTTCGCAAGCTATCCTCAAACGTGGTCGCTAGAGACACTAATTTTGGATGGATTGTCACAGGGCAACTTCCCCATTATTCACCCCAACTTGCATCGCAATGTTACTTCTCCAATACTGATCTGGAACAGTTTTGGAGGCTTGAAAATGTTGATTCTCCTAATGTAACTTCTTCAGAAAACGAATTCTGTGAGCAACTTTTTTTGAACACGACCACTCGTTATTCTGATGGCCGGTTCATTGTTCAAATGCCAAGATTACTCAATCCCCCCAAACTTATTAACTCTCAGCCTAAAGCTCGAAAAGCTCTCTTTGCTATCGAGAGCAAATTCAAAAAGGAACCCCTTGTCAAAAAGCAGTACACTGAGTTCATGGATGAGTATGAAAGCTTAGATCATATGGAGGTTGTTAACAAATCCGATGATGAATTGCACCCCCCAATCGAAACGGTTTATTTAAATCATCATCCTGTGTGGAAAAACCCTCTTGTAAAAGATAAAATCCGAGTTGTTTTCAATGGTTCATCACCCGACGTTAATGGCAACAGCCTTAATGACACTCTTTATTCTGGTCCTGCTATTCAATCAGATTTATCTGCTATACTTTTAAACTTTCGATTATTTCCCATAGCTGTCATAGCCGATATAAAACAGATGTACCGTCAAGTGTTAATTCAACCAGAACAACGAGATCTTCAAAGAATCTTGTGGCGTGATGAAATCAATAAGCCCATTAAGGTATTTCGCTTGAAAACGGTTACTTATGGCTTAAAACCCTCTGCTTTCCTTGCTATCCGATCCCTACACTTGCTAGCCTCACAAGATGGTCATTTATTTAACCCCAAAGCCTCTGAAGCACTAACTACGTCATTCTATGTTGACGATTACTTGCAGTCCTTCTCTACTTTGGAGGAAGCTTCTTTTGTGTCTTTAGAACTTCAAGCATTACTAAGGAATGGAGGTTTCCCACTTCATAAGTGGAACTCCAACTCCCCTGAGTTTCTCGCCCAATTTCCCATCGAAGACGTAGATCCCTCTTCTGTCGAAATTTGTGGAAACTCCGAATCTATAAAAACTTTAGGAGTTCATTGGTGCACTAGCACTGACACTCTTATCTATAAAGTTACGCTCGCAGAAGAGCTTCCTAATACAAAAAGACAAATCCTCTCTGAAATTGCAAAAATTTTTGAACCGCTTCAATTTCTTGCCCCAGTTATCGTTATAGCCAAACTCTTCATGCAAGAGCTGTGGTCGCTTAAATGTGAATGGGATGACACTGTCCCTCTATCTTTTCTGAATCGTTGGCTCTCGTTTCGCAGCAATTTGCTGGATCTTTCCCTTATTGAAATTCCCAGGAATTTAATCAGCTCTCATTCTAATGCATTCTTTTTCCTCCATGTGTTCGCGGACAGTTCCGAAAAAGCTTACGGTTGCTGTGCATATTTAGTTTACCATGATTAATTCTCTGGATCTCTAGTTTCCAACCTTGTTTGCGCCAAATCGAAGGTCGCTCCTCTTAAAACTATCACTTTGCCTAGGCTCGAACTGTGCGCTGCACTCATGGCTGCAGAACTTGTCAAGAAATTACGGGAAGTATTGAAAGTCGAATTCTCGCAAATCTATCTCTGGAGCGATTCCATGATCACCCTTTCTTGGATCGCTAAAAACCCCTCTCACTGGCAAACTTTTGTCGCAAACAGGGTTTCCAAAATTCAAACTCTTTCTTCTGGATGTCAATGGAGGCATGTTCCCAGTGCGGATAATCCAGCCGACATTATCTCTCGTGGTTGTTTACCCTCTCAATTGGCAGCTTCCCAATTGTACTGGCATGGGCCCTCGTGGTTAATCAGAGACTCTTCTTCATGGCCTGCTAAACCTCCAGCTACAAACTCCAACTTGCCTGACGCTAAAGTACCTCTGTCTATTGCCTCGTGTCTGGTTTCTAATGCTTCTTATCCTTTGTTGTCACGCTATTCTTCCTTTCATAAATTAATACGAATTATCGCCTATCTCCTTAGATGGAAATATTTTGTGGTTGACCAACCTCTTCTCCCCAAACCACACCTTACCAATCATGAATTGAATCTCGCCACCATTAAAGTTTTACAACTGACACAGCAAGAAGCCTTTTCTTCTGAGTTGTCTTTGCTTTCTTCTAAAAGAGATCTTCCCAAATCCAGCCGTCTTCGTGCTTTAGCCCCGTTCCTTGATGACCATGGGTTACTCAGGGTAGGTGGAAGGCTCTCGCAATCTTTACTCTCTGAGGACAAAAAGCATCCCGTTATTTTGCCTTCCAAACATCACGTTACTTCTTTAATTATACGTGACTTTCATTATCGTAATCTGCATGTTGGTACACGCACTCTGCTTTGCCTTTTAAGGGAAAAGTACTGGATTATAAATGGAATTCATGAAGTTTCTTCTGTAATTCATAAGTGCATTCCTTGCTTTAAAGCGAAACCTAAAATCAATACTCAATTAATGAGCGATCTGCCCTCTTTTCGCTCTTCTCCTATACGCCCATTTGCTTTAACTGGTGTGGACTATATGGGTCCGTTTCAATATCAACGAAATTCTCCTGAAGCTAAACGTAAATTGTTTGGTAAGCTTTATGTTTCTCTCTTTGTTTGCATGGTTACAGGCGCAATCCACTTGGAACTAGTAACGAATGCTTCTACTTCTTATTTTCTATCAGCTGTCTCTCGCTTCACTGCTAGGCGTGGTGTGCCTTCAGAGATGTTCTCTGATAACGCTTCCACTTTTCAGGGCGCAGCTTCCCTGTGGAAGAAAGCTCTTACTTCCTCTCCTGCCATGGAACAAATTTCTAATTTTTCCTACTCAAAGGGTTTCAAATGGCGCTTTATACCTCCTTACGCTCCTCATCACGGTGGTAGGTGGTAATCTTGCGTAAAGCTCACTAAACGTCATTTAAGAAAAGTCTTAGGTAATCGAATTCTGACTTACGAAGAATTCAATTCACTGTCTGTTCTGATTGAAGGTGTTGTTAAGTCTCGACCTTTAACTCCGCTGTCCAATGACCCTGATGACCTGCTTCCACTTACACCTGGTCACTTCCTTATAGGCACTTCTCTTTCTGCTCCTCCTCCTCTTCCCAATTCTTACAGGGATTCTAATCTACCTATCGCTTGGCGGAAACTTGAAGCCCTCCGTAATTCTTTTTGGAAAAGGTGGAACTTGGAATATTTAACTTCCTTACAACGGAGACAGAAGTGGTTTCTTTCCAGTCCCGACATTAAGGTGGGGGACTTGGTCTTGGTTAGGGATGTCTCACCCCCCCTAGTATGGATTTCTGGTAGGGTGACCGAGTGTTATCCTGGGAGAGATGGGAGAGTCAGGGTGGCCAGAATCTTGACCACTAATGGACCAATCACAAGACCACTGTCTTTGATCGCTCCGCTGCCATTAAATGTGTAACTGCTTATTTGCTCTCTGTTGGTGTTTCCCCCCCCCCCCAGTATGGTGTATTCTTTGAATACACGGTACCTGAGATATAATGTCTACTGCTCCTTGCATGTTCATTTCTTCCTTCCTCTTTGCCAAACACCAACAGTGATCTTCTGTTTTCTCCTTGTTGGGCAAATCTCTTACGTCTTCATAAGTATGTTTCAGATATATAACTTCTGTGACCCACCTAGCGTCATCTAGTAGCGAACCTCTGAAGCTACTCAATTCCTCATCGTGCAAGAGGACTTACATATCCATCTGGCCACCAGATCTTGTTACTATCGCCAGCTATTTTCTCCTTGAGCAAGAGGACTACGTCTACTGTTTCACTCACCATGCTGCGCTAATATCGCCTACTATCAATTCTTAGAAGACCATCCATCAAGAAGAAAATTTATTTTTGATAAGTTGGTTATGCTGATATGTATACCTTTTGTTTCCTACCCCCACTCTCTCCCCTTCCTAGGACCTTCCGTGCTTCGTTGAGCAAGTCTCACTTCTCAGTCGGCAGTTGAATCAATCAGTTAAGGCTCAACCAGAGCTAGCCTCCTGACCTAACGAGGCATTTTTTTAAATTCCACGCCATGTTGGAACTCTAGGCATCAGTGAGGAACTTCACTTCGACATGCAACAAAGATAAGTACCTTCTTCAAGTTTTAACCTCATCTTCATGGTTTTAACTTCCACGTGTTTTTAATGATACTTTTATAGACAGTGTGAAAGTATTTATTTTGGGGCAATAATCATTCTTCGTGGGATTTGCCATGTTGAGCTTTCGCTTGTATAAGCCGACTTTACCATAAAGAGCTTTCATTAAGCTATTCAAATGAGAAATCCTCTCACTACGTGGGATATTATCTAATTACCCGCTGTCTATAATTCAACAAGCTAGTTCCTCCGCTGGATTTACATTAGCCCCATTTTACTGCTAAGATTGTTCTGGAACCTTCTAGATTCTGTACTCAATCTACAAGTCCTGCCGTCATGTATTTCTCACGTACCTGTGAGAATTCTGTTTAAAATTGAATTATCTTACTTCTAAATTACTACATAGTGAAGTTTCGTCCACCGCGGGAATTTTCTATAGCGCATTTAATTGTAATTTACAACTTTCTCAAGAAATAGACTCTCACTTATCTAGTGAAACCAGTTATTTTCATCATTGCAATAACTTTCTTTTCCATAAACTTTGTGTCTACACAGTGAACTTTTCATATATTTCAATGAACTATAGTGAAAACCAGTGCTTGCTCAACTTTTCTACCGCGTCGCGATCGTCCGCTTATATTCAAATAAGGCCATGAACATTTTCCTTAATTCCCATTTCTCTTTCCTAAACCTCTTACTAACAATCTGCAATAAACTTTTAATCTAGGTCTGTTCCAATAAGGTGTCATTCCAAGAAGTGCCCTTCCATTTTTTTTGGGTTATCATTAAGTATCTCTGTATAATTACGTGTCTAGCACACGTTTCAAACTTCCATTGTTCCTCCCTTCAAAAGCAGGGAAAACAATTCTCTCAACTCTTGAGTGAGTTATTTTTTTGGTCTCGCTAAATGAAAACTGCCTCATTTAACTTGCGAGTCTTATTTAAAGTATAGGAGGTCTAGAACCTTCCTTCTGATTAACTTTTCAGGTTCACAGTAAGTGACCTGCTCTCTTTGTATAATTCTCATAAAGTAATTCTGTTTAAATATAAGAAGTTGTAGGAACTTCCTTTTTATTCTTTAAGTTTTCTATTTTGTTATCCTCGAAGTTGTTATTCTCGTTAGAATGTTCTTTCAGAGGTTTCTTATAGTACACTGCTTGTACTCCTGTAAATGTTAAAACTTTAATTATTCCATTTTGCCTATTTTATTAAATCTTACCAAGATTTTAATACAAGGTTTAAAAACCTTAAAAATTGTCATTTGCCTGGAGCAATTTCTGAACGTTGTTGGAGGTCTGCGACCCCAAATTGTTAACTACATAGAACATATTTATTTGTTAAAGTTACGCTTCTTTGAATTGTTAAATAAATTAAATATTTGTTTTTGGATTCTCACTTTTCCCATACAACGGTTAAGCAAGGTCCTGTACTCCTTGGCTCTCCCTACTCGATGCCCTTAAATCTATTGATAGGGATTTCACCACTCGTTGCATTTGAGCAAAAACTCTTAGTGGTAATCTTGTCAAAGCTTCTCTTAGCTTTAATAGCTAATTCTAATTGGCCAGTAAGGCAAGTAAAGCTCGCTACGCCAGCTACTTGCTTGTGGAGATCCTCTCCGAAAACTTATGGTCAATTTCCCAAAAGATAAGTGTTTCTCTTTTTTGTCTAAGCTTTTAGCCGGCCTCTCGCTGAGTAAGGGCTTAGCAATTTCCAAATGCAACCATTGGGTCACTTACCAAAATTACTTTCCAAGTTATAATTTTTTCGTCACTCCCCTTCCTTGAAGCACTTGGTCGCTCTTTTCAGGAATTCTATAACTTCAAAAAATTGAAAATACCAAGCTTGATTAACTATTGGCATTCTTCGAATCGTTTCGAAAAAACTAATTTCTTTGAGAAGACATACAATAAATCGTTTGCTCTCGGTCTTGCCGGACCATTACCCTTCCACATAATACTTTTATACATGCTTGGGAGGAAACCTACTAAAGCCTCTCTCTTGCAAATCGCCCAAGTCCCAGCTGCGGTTCCCGTTGGCCTCGACCAAGCTCGTACCTATTTTAGATATCAGGAGGTTAAGTTTCTGTGGCAATCGCCTTTAAGTGTGTTTAAAGTGAAGCTTATTAATTTTGTGGGGCTCTCCTCCTATTTTTCTATCCTTTTTCTTCAGTCCGAAACCCATTTCCTTTTCTTAATCATCTTCCCTTGGTGGGTGGGTTATTCCCTAGCCTATAATCTACCCAAAGATTGGTACCAGAAACCCGGGAGAGTCCTTTTTTCAGTTTTTCTATTTGGCAATATTCTGCAAACTATTAATATTTACTTTGAATTTTTCAGCTATAATTACATCGTGCAAAGCCTGTGAAAGGGAACGAGACCACTCCTGTCTTCTTTGGTGGGTCCCGTGCTTTCTACCCATTCGCTGCTGCCAGCTTGACAGCATTTCCAAGGTTCCACAGTATCGTGAGTTACATTTCAATCTATTTTTTATAACATGGCTCCTACTGAGAAGGATAAAGATGAAAAACTTACTTCTAAACGAGCATCCTACAAAGGACAAATTACCCGTTTCAGAAAGTACATAAAAGAGCTAGATCCCTCAGAAGCTCAATTAGACTTGTTAAAACATCGCGTACGAGATTATGAACGGTCTTACGAAAATTATTGTAACATCCAAACTGAAATAGAAACTTGCATGCTCAATCAAACCGAAGATCGAGTTGAAGTAGAAAACCAATATTACGAAGGCATAGGTTCTGCTTTCAAAATAATACGCCAACTCGAAGAGGAGCAGAAAAAGGACGCTTCTGTTCTTGGTTCCCTTCACGAACCACAAACTTCTTTCCGTGAGGGTACTCACAAGCCCAAACCAATTTTACCGAAAATTGATTTGCCCCATTTTTCTGGAGATGAATCCGCTTGGGATTCTTTTTATGAATTATTTTGCTCCCTTGTTCACGACAATGAAGACATTCAAGTCATTTACAAGTTTCAGTATTTGAGATCTATCCTCAGAGGTCAAGCTTTGCAGTTGGTCGAAGCACTTCCTCTTCGTGCCGAAAATTATTCCATTGCCTTTAACTTATTAAAGGATAGATATGGAAATTTACGGTTACGCATTCAACGCCACATAAGGACTCTATTCAATCTACCTGCGTCACAGCATAATGACGTCACTAGCCTGCGCACTCTAGTTGACACTACACAGCTTCACGTAAAGGCTTTGTCCCAATTAGATCAACCTACTAATTATTGGGATACTTTCCTAATACATTTAGTGGTTTCTAAAGTTGATGTTGCTACCCTCAAAGCTTGGGAAATCGAACTTTCTAAAGAAGACGACTATACTTACGAGCATTTAGTCACCTTCATAAACGCTAGATGCCAACTTTTAACCGCGCTAGCTAATCAGAGCGAACCTTCATCTCCTAGTTCCAAATTTGAATTAATGTCCATCAAACCCAAAAGCGAACGCTCAGCGTCTAATACCCAAAAATCTGGGTTCAGCTCATCCAAATTCAAATCAAACACTACTGGTTACCCAACTAGGTCTAGTGAACGTCGTGTTGCTAGCTCTATTGTTTTAAATACGCAAAGCGAACCTCGCAAAAGTTTAAACGAACCTGTAAAGTGCATACTTTGTAAAGATTCCCATGCCCTATACTTATGTAAATCCTTTAAAGAAATGTCAGTCGACGACAGACGAAAACTAGTTGCTCAAAATAAACATTGTTTCAACTGTCTAGCGCCCACGCATTCTGCTTCTAATTGTAAGTCCACAAGACTTTGTTACCATTGTGAAAAGGCTCATCATACTTTGCTACATCGTCATGATCAGGCAAGGTCATCAACAGCATCCACTTCTCCTAAAAATGATAGTGTTAACAGTTCTAATGCTTCATCATACATTCAAAATGCTAAGTCCATTCGCAGTGCTCAAGTATTGTTGTCTACTGTTAAAATTGAAGTTCAGGATAACTTTGGCAACTGGGTCCGTGCACGCGGCCTTCTAGATTCAGCTGCAACTCATGATTTTGTGTCTAATTCCTTGATTAGAAAACTAGGCCTACCCGTAAACCCCACTTCTATCAATGTGTCGGGCATCAACAGCTCAAAATCGCAAGCTTTACAATTTTCAAAACTAACCATAAGAGATATTTGTCATAGAAACAACTTTTTTAAACTTAATTGTCTAATTCTCAATAGCATTGGAGAAGACACTCCTAGTCACTCGGTTGATATTTCAGGGTTAAACATTCCCTCGCATTTAAGGTTAGCCGATCCCTCGTTTAACATACAAAATCCCATTGACATACTCTTTAGTGCCAATGTCTTTTGGAACTGCCTTCGGAAACAGGTTCGCAAGCTATCCTCAAACGTGGTCGCTAGAGACACTAATTTTGGATGGATTGTCACAGGGCAACTTCCCCATTTTTCACCCCAACTTGCATCGCAATGTTACTTCTCCAATACTGATCTGGAACAGTTTTGGAGGCTTGAAAATGTTGATTCTCCTAATGTAAATTCTTCAGAAAACGAATTCTGTGAGCAACTTTTTTTGAACACGACCACTCGTTATTCTGATGGCCGGTTCATTGTTCAAATGCCAAGATTACTCAATCCCCCCAAACTTATTAACTCTCAGCCTAAAGCTCGAAAAGCTCTCTTTGCTATCGAGAGCAAATTCAAAAAGGAACCCCTTGTCAAAAAGCAGTACACTGAGTTCATGGATGAGTATGAAAGCTTAGATCATATGGAGGTTGTTAACAAATCCGATGATGAATTGCACCCCCCAATCGAAACGGTTTATTTAAATCATCATCCTGTGTGGAAAAACCCTCTTGTAAAAGATAAAATCCGAGTTGTTTTCAATGGTTCATCACCCGACGTTAATGGCAACAGCCTTAATGACACTCTTTATTCTGGTCCTGCTATTCAATCAGATTTATCTGCTATACTTTTAAACTTTCGATTATTTCCCATAGCTGTCATAGCCGATATAAAACAGATGTACCGTCAAGTGTTAATTCAACCAGAACAACGAGATCTTCAAAGAATCTTGTGGCGTGATGAAATCAATAAGCCCATTAAGGTATTTCGCTTGAAAACGGTTACTTATGGCTTAAAACCCTCTGCTTTCCTTGCTATCCGATCCCTACACTTGCTAGCCTCACAAGATGGTCATTTATTTAACCCCAAAGCCTCTGAAGCACTAACTACGTCATTCTATGTTGACGATTACTTGCAGTCCTTCTCTACTTTGGAGGAAGCTTCTTTTGTGTCTTTAGAACTTCAAGCATTACTAAGGAATGGAGGTTTCCCACTTCATAAGTGGAACTCCAACTCCCCTGAGTTTCTCGCCCAATTTCCCATCGAAGACGTAGATCCCTCTTCTGTCGAAATTTGTGGAAACTCCGAATCTATAAAAACTTTAGGAGTTCATTGGTGCACTAGCACTGACACTCTTATCTATAAAGTTACGCTCGCAGAAGAGCTTCCTAATACAAAAAGACAAATCCTCTCTGAAATTGCAAAAATTTTTGAACCGCTTCAATTTCTTGCCCCAGTTATCGTTATAGCCAAACTCTTCATGCAAGAGCTGTGGTCGCTTAAATGTGAATGGGATGACACTGTCCCTCTATCTTTTCTGAATCGTTGGCTCTCGTTTCGCAGCAATTTGCTGGATCTTTCCCTTATTGAAATTCCCAGGAATTTAATCAGCTCTCATTCTAATGCATTCTTTTTCCTCCATGTGTTCGCGGACAGTTCCGAAAAAGCTTACGGTTGCTGTGCATATTTAGTTTACCATGATTAATTCTCTGGATCTCTAGTTTCCAACCTTGTTTGCGCCAAATCGAAGGTCGCTCCTCTTAAAACTATCACTTTGCCTAGGCTCGAACTGTGCGCTGCACTCATGGCTGCAGAACTTGTCAAGAAATTACGGGAAGTATTGAAAGTCGAATTCTCGCAAATCTATCTCTGGAGCGATTCCATGATCACCCTTTCTTGGATCGCTAAAAACCCCTCTCACTGGCAAACTTTTGTCGCAAACAGGGTTTCCAAAATTCAAACTCTTTCTTCTGGATGTCAATGGAGGCATGTTCCCAGTGCGGATAATCCAGCCGACATTATCTCTCGTGGTTGTTTACCCTCTCAATTGGCAGCTTCCCAATTGTACTGGCATGGGCCCTCGTGGTTAATCAGAGACTCTTCTTCATGGCCTGCTAAACCTCCAGCTACAAACTCCAACTTGCCTGACGCTAAAGTACCTCTGTCTATTGCCTCGTGTCTGGTTTCTAATGCTTCTTATCCTTTGTTGTCACGCTATTCTTCCTTTCATAAATTAATACGAATTATCGCCTATCTCCTTAGATGGAAATATTTTGTGGTTGACCAACCTCTTCTCCCCAAACCACACCTTACCAATCATGAATTGAATCTCGCCACCATTAAAGTTTTACAACTGACACAGCAAGAAGCCTTTTCTTCTGAGTTGTCTTTGCTTTCTTCTAAAAGAGATCTTCCCAAATCCAGCCGTCTTCGTGCTTTAGCCCCGTTCCTTGATGACCATGGGTTACTCAGGGTAGGTGGAAGGCTCTCGCAATCTTTACTCTCTGAGGACAAAAAGCATCCCGTTATTTTGCCTTCCAAACATCACGTTACTTCTTTAATTATACGTGACTTTCATTATCGTAATCTGCATGTTGGTACACGCACTCTGCTTTGCCTTTTAAGGGAAAAGTACTGGATTATAAATGGAATTCATGAAGTTTCTTCTGTAATTCATAAGTGCATTCCTTGCTTTAAAGCGAAACCTAAAATCAATACTCAATTAATGAGCGATCTGCCCTCTTTTCGCTCTTCTCCTATACGCCCATTTGCTTTAACTGGTGTGGACTATATGGGTCCGTTTCAATATCAACGAAATTCTCCTGAAGCTAAACGTAAATTGTTTGGTAAGCTTTATGTTTCTCTCTTTGTTTGCATGGTTACAGGCGCAATCCACTTGGAACTAGTAACGAATGCTTCTACTTCTTATTTTCTATCAGCTGTCTCTCGCTTCACTGCTAGGCGTGGTGTGCCTTCAGAGATGTTCTCTGATAACGCTTCCACTTTTCAGGGCGCAGCTTCCCTGTGGAAGAAAGCTCTTACTTCCTCTCCTGCCATGGAACAAATTTCTAATTTTTCCTACTCAAAGGGTTTCAAATGGCGCTTTATACCTCCTTACGCTCCTCATCACGGTGGTAGGTGGTAATCTTGCGTAAAGCTCACTAAACGTCATTTAAGAAAAGTCTTAGGTAATCGAATTCTGACTTACGAAGAATTCAATTCACTGTCTGTTCTGATTGAAGGTGTTGTTAAGTCTCGACCTTTAACTCCGCTGTCCAATGACCCTGATGACCTGCTTCCACTTACACCTGGTCACTTCCTTATAGGCACTTCTCTTTCTGCTCCTCCTCCTCTTCCCAATTCTTACAGGGATTCTAATCTACCTATCGCTTGGCGGAAACTTGAAGCCCTCCGTAATTCTTTTTGGAAAAGGTGGAACTTGGAATATTTAACTTCCTTACAACGGAGACAGAAGTGGTTTCTTTCCAGTCCCGACATTAAGGTGGGGGACTTGGTCTTGGTTAGGGATGTCTCACCCCCCCTAGTATGGATTTCTGGTAGGGTGACCGAGTGTTATCCTGGGAGAGATGGGAGAGTCAGGGTGGCCAGAATCTTGACCACTAATGGACCAATCACAAGACCACTGTCTTTGATCGCTCCGCTGCCATTAAATGTGTAACTGCTTATTTGCTCTCTGTTGGTGTTTCCCCCCCCCAGTATGGTGTATTCTTTGAATACACGGTACCTGAGATATAATGTCTACTGCTCCTTGCATGTTCATTTCTTCCTTCCTCTTTGCCAAACACCAACAGTGATCTTCTGTTTTCTCCTTGTTGGGCAAATCTCTTACGTCTTCATAAGTATGTTTCAGATATATAACTTCTGTGACCCACCTAGCGTCATCTAGTAGCGAACCTCTGAAGCTACTCAATTCCTCATCGTGCAAGAGGACTTACATATCCATCTGGCCACCAGATCTTGTTACTATCGCCAGCTATTTTCTCCTTGAGCAAGAGGACTACGTCTACTGTTTCACTCACCATGCTGCGCTAATATCGCCTACTATCAATTCTTAGAAGACCATCCATCAAGAAGAAAATTTATTTTTGATAAGTTGGTTATGCTGATATGTATACCTTTTGTTTCCTACCCCCACTCTCTCCCCTTCCTAGGACCTTCCGTGCTTCGTTGAGCAAGTCTCACTTCTCAGTCGGCAGTTGAATCAATCAGTTAAGGCTCAACCAGAGCTAGCCTCCTGACCTAACGAGGCATTTTTTTAAATTCCACGCCATGTTGGAACTCTAGGCATCAGTGAGGAACTTCACTTCGACATGCAACAAAGATAAGTACCTTCTTCAAGTTTTAACCTCATCTTCATGGTTTTAACTTCCACGTGTTTTTAATGATACTTTTATAGACAGTGTGAAAGTATTTATTTTGGGGCAATAATCATTCTTCGTGGGATTTGCCATGTTGAGCTTTCGCTTGTATAAGCCGACTTTACCATAAAGAGCTTTCATTAAGCTATTCAAATGAGAAATCCTCTCACTACGTGGGATATTATCTAATTACCCGCTGTCTATAATTCAACAAGCTAGTTCCTCCGCTGGATTTACATTAGCCCCATTTTACTGCTAAGATTGTTCTGGAACCTTCTAGATTCTGTACTCAATCTACAAGTCCTGCCGTCATGTATTTCTCACGTACCTGTGAGAATTCTGTTTAAAATTGAATTATCTTACTTCTAAATTACTACATAGTGAAGTTTCGTCCACCGCGGGAATTTTCTATAGCGCATTTAATTGTAATTTACAACTTTCTCAAGAAATAGACTCTCACTTATCTAGTGAAACCAGTTATTTTCATCATTGCAATAACTTTCTTTTCCATAAACTTTGTGTCTACACAGTGAACTTTTCATATATTTCAATGAACTATAGTGAAAACCAGTGCTTGCTCAACTTTTCTACCGCGTCGCGATCGTCCGCTTATATTCAAATAAGGCCATGAACATTTTCCTTAATTCCCATTTCTCTTTCCTAAACCTCTTACTAACAATCTGCAATAAACTTTTAATCTAGGTCTGTTCCAATAAGGTGTCATTCCAAGAAGTGCCCTTCCATTTTTTTTGGGTTATCATTAAGTATCTCTGTATAATTACGTGTCTAGCACACGTTTCAAACTTCCATTGTTCCTCCCTTCAAAAGCAGGGAAAACAATTCTCTCAACTCTTGAGTGAGTTATTTTTTTGGTCTCGCTAAATGAAAACTGCCTCATTTAACTTGCGAGTCTTATTTAAAGTATAGGAGGTCTAGAACCTTCCTTCTGATTAACTTTTCAGGTTCACAGTAAGTGACCTGCTCTCTTTGTATAATTCTCATAAAGTAATTCTGTTTAAATATAAGAAGTTGTAGGAACTTCCTTTTTATTCTTTAAGTTTTCTATTTTGTTATCCTCGAAGTTGTTATTCTCGTTAGAATGTTCTTTCAGAGGTTTCTTATAGTACACTGCTTGTACTCCTGTAAATGTTAAAACTTTAATTATTCCATTTTGCCTATTTTATTAAATCTTACCAAGATTTTAATACAAGGTTTAAAAACCTTAAAAATTGTCATTTGCCTGGAGCAATTTCTGAACGTTGTTGGAGGTCTGCGACCCCAAATTGTTAACTACATAGAACATATTTATTTGTTAAAGTTACGCTTCTTTGAATTGTTAAATAAATTAAATATTTGTTTTTGGATTCTCACTTTTCCCATACAACGGTTAAGCAAGGTCCTGTACTCCTTGGCTCTCCCTACTCGATGCCCTTAAATCTATTGATAGGGATTTCACCACTCGTTGCATTTGAGCAAAAACTCTTAGTGGTAATCTTGTCAAAGCTTCTCTTAGCTTTAATAGCTAATTCTAATTGGCCAGTAAGGCAAGTAAAGCTCGCTACGCCAGCTACTTGCTTGTGGAGATCCTCTCCGAAAACTTATGGTCAATTTCCCAAAAGATAAGTGTTTCTCTTTTTTGTCTAAGCTTTTAGCCGGCCTCTCGCTGAGTAAGGGCATAGCAATTTCCAAATGCAACCATTGGGTCACTTACCAAAATTACTTTCCAAGTTATAATTTTTTCGTCACTCCCCTTCCTTGAAGCACTTGGTCGCTCTTTTCAGGAATTCTATAACTTCAAAAAATTGAAAATACCAAGCTTGATTAACTATTGGCATTCTTCGAATCGTTTCGAAAAAACTAATTTCTTTGAGAAGACATACAATAAATCGTTTGCTCTCGGTCTTGCCGGACCATTACCCTTCCACATAATACTTTTATACATGCTTGGGAGGAAACCTACTAAAGCCTCTCTCTTGCAAATCGCCCAAGTCCCAGCTGCGGTTCCCGTTGGCCTCGACCAAGCTCGTACCTATTTTAGATATCAGGAGGTTAAGTTTCTGTGGCAATCGCCTTTAAGTGTGTTTAAAGTGAAGCTTATTAATTTTGTGGGGCTCTCCTCCTATTTTTCTATCCTTTTTCTTCAGTCCGAAACCCATTTCCTTTTCTTAATCATCTTCCCTTGGTGGGTGGGTTATTCCCTAGCCTATAATCTACCCAAAGATTGGTACCAGAAACCCGGGAGAGTCCTTTTTTCAGTTTTTCTATTTGGCAATATTCTGCAAACTATTAATATTTACTTTGAATTTTTCAGCTATAATTACATCGTGCAAAGCCTGTGAAAGGGAACGAGACCACTCCTGTCTTCTTTGGTGGGTCCCGTGCTTTCTACCCATTCGCTGCTGCCAGCTTGACAGCATTTCCAAGGTTCCACAGTATCGTGAGTTACATTTCAATCTATTTTTTATAACATGGCTCCTACTGAGAAGGATAAAGATGAAAAACTTACTTCTAAACGAGCATCCTACAAAGGACAAATTACCCGTTTCAGAAAGTACATAAAAGAGCTAGATCCCTCAGAAGCTCAATTAGACTTGTTAAAACATCGCGTACGAGATAATGAACGGTCTTACGAAAATTATTGTAACATCCAAACTGAAATAGAAACTTGCATGCTCAATCAAACCGAAGATCGAGTTGAAGTAGAAAACCAATATTACGAAGGCATAAGTTCTGCTTTCAAAATAATACGCCAACTCGACGAGGAGCAGAAAAAGGACGCTTCTGTTCTTGGTTCCCTTCACGAACCACAAACTTCTTTCCGTGAGGGTACTCACAAGCCCAAACCAATTTTACCGAAAATTGATTTGCCCCATTTTTCTGGAGATGAATCCGCTTGGGATTCTTTTTATGAATTATTTTGCTCCCTTGTTCACGACAATGAAGACATTCAAGTCATTTACAAGTTTCAGTATTTGAGATCTATCCTCAGAGGTCAAGCTTTGCAGTTGGTCGAAGCACTTCCTCTTCGTGCCGAAAATTATTCCATTGCCTTTAACTTATTAAAGGATAGATATGGAAATTTACGGTTACGCATTCAACGCCACATAAGGACTCTATTCAATCTACCTGCGTCACAGCATAATGACGTCACTAGCCTGCGCACTCTAGTTGACACTACACAGCTTCACGTAAAGGCTTTGTCCCAATTAGATCAACCTACTAATTATTGGGATACTTTCCTAATACATTTAGTGGTTTCTAAAGTTGATGTTGCTACCCTCAAAGCTTGGGAAATCGAACTTTCTAAAGAAGACGACTATACTTACGAGCATTTAGTCACCTTCATAAACGCTAGATGCCAACTTTTAACCGCGCTAGCTAATCAGAGCGAACCTTCATCTCCTAGTTCCAAATTTGAATTAATGTCCATCAAACCCAAAAGCGAACGCTCAGCGTCTAATACCCAAAAATCAGGGTTCAGCTCATCCAAATTCAAATCAAACACTACTGGTTACCCAACTAGGTCTAGTGAACGTCGTGTTGCTAGCTCTATTGTTTTAAATACGCAAAGCGAACCTCGCAAAAGTTTAAACGAACCTGTAAAGTGCATACTTTGTAAAGATTCCCATGCCCTATACTTATGTAAATCCTTTAAAGAAATGTCAGTCGACGACAGACGAAAACTAGTTGCTCAAAATAAACATTGTTTCAACTGTCTAGCGCCCACGCATTCTTCTTCTAATTGTAAGTCCACAAGACTTTGTTACCATTGTGAAAAGGCTCATCATACTTTGCTACATCGTCATGATCAGGCAAGGTCATCAACAGCATCCACTTCTCCTAAAAATGATAGTGTTAACAGTTCTAATGCTTCATCATACATTCAAAATGCTAAGTCCATTCGCAGTGCTCAAGTATTGTTGTCTACTGTTCAAATTGAAGTTCAGGATAACTTTGGCAACTGGGTCCGTGCACGCGGCCTTCTAGATTCAGCTGCAACTCATGATTTTGTGTCTAATTCCTTGATTAGAAAACTAGGCCTACCCGTAAACCCCACTTCTATCAATGTGTCGGGCATCAACAGCTCAAAATCGCAAGCTTTACAATTTTCAAAACTAACCATAAGAGATATTTGTCATAGAAACAACTTTTTTAAACTTAATTGTCTAATTCTCAATAGCATTGGAGAAGACACTCCTAGTCACTCGGTTGATATTTCAGGGTTAAACATTCCCTCGCATTTAAGGTTAGCCGATCCCTCGTTTAACATACAAAATCCCATTGACATACTCTTTAGTGCCAATGTCTTTTGGAACTGCCTTCGGAAACAGGTTCGCAAGCTATCCTCAAACGTGGTCGCTAGAGACACTAATTTTGGATGGATTGTCACAGGGCAACTTCCCCATTATTCACCCCAACTTGCATCGCAATGTTACTTCTCCAATACTGATCTGGAACAGTTTTGGAGGCTTGAAAATGTTGATTCTCCTAATGTAACTTCTTCAGAAAACGAATTCTGTGAGCAACTTTTTTTGAACACGACCACTCGTTATTCTGATGGCCGGTTCATTGTTCAAATGCCAAGATTACACAATCCCCCCAAACTTATTAACTCTCAGCCTAAAGCTCGAAAAGCTCTCTTTGCTATCGAAAGCAAATTCAAAAAGGAACCCCTTGTCAAAAAGCAGTACACTGAGTTCATGGATGAGTATGAAAGCTTAGATCATATGGAGGTTGTTAACAAATCCGATGATGAATTGCACCCCCCAATCGAAACGGTTTATTTAAATCATCATCCTGTGTGGAAAAACCCTCTTGTAAAAGATAAAATCCGAGTTGTTTTCAATGGTTCATCACCCGACGTTAATGGCAACAGCCTTAATGACACTCTTTATTCTGGTCCTGCTATTCAATCAGATTTATCTGCTATACTTTAAAACTTTCGATTATTTCCCATAGCTGTCATAGCCGATATAAAACAGATGTACCGTCAAGTGTTAATTCAACCAGAACAACGAGATCTTCAAAGAATCTTGTGGCGTGATGAAATCAATAAGCCCATTAAGGTATTTCGCTTGAAAACGGTTACTTATGGCTTAAAACCCTCTGCTTTCCTTGCTATCCGATCCCTACACTTGCTAGCCTCACAAGATGGTCATTTATTTAACCCCAAAGCCTCTGAAGCACTAACTACGTCATTCTATGTTGACGATTACTTGCAGTCCTTCTCTACTTTGGAGGAAGCTTCTTTTGTGTCTTTAGAACTTCAAGCATTACTAAGGAATGGAGGTTTCCCACTTCATAAGTGGAACTCCAACTCCCCTGAGTTTCTCGCCCAATTTCCCATCGAAGACGTAGATCCCTCTTCTGTCGAAATTTGTGGAAACTCCGAATCTATAAAAACTTTAGGAGTTCATTGGTGCACTAGCACTGACACTCTTATCTATAAAGTTACGCTCGCAGAAGAGCTTCCTAATACAAAAAAGACAAATCCTCTCTGAAATTGCAAAAATTTTTGATCCGCTTCAATTTCTTGCCCCAGTTATCGTTATAGCCAAACTCTTCATGCAAGAGCTGTGGTCGCTTAAATGTGAATGGGATGACACTGTCCCTCTATCTTTTCTGAATCGTTGGCTCTCGTTTCGCAGCAATTTGCTGGATCTTTCCCTTATTGAAATTCCCAGGAATTTAATCAGCTCTCATTCTAATGCATTCTTTTTCCTCCATGTGTTCGCGGACAGTTCCGAAAAAGCTTACGGTTGCTGTGCATATTTAGTTTACCATGATTCATTCTCTGGATCTCTAGTTTCCAACCTTGTTTGCGCCAAATCGAAGGTCGCTCCTCTTAAAACTATCACTTTGCCTAGGCTCGAACTGTGCGCTGCACTCATGGCTGCAGAACTTGTCAAGAAATTACGGGAAGTATTGAAAGTCGAATTCTCGCAAATCTATCTCTGGAGCGATTCCATGATCACCCTTTCTTGGATCGCTAAAAACCCCTCTCACTGGCAAACTTTTGTCGCAAACAGGGTTTCCAAAATTCAAACTCTTTCTTCTGGATGTCAATGGAGGCATGTTCCCAGTGCGGATAATCCAGCCGACATTATCTCTCGTGGTTGTTTACCCTCTCAATTGGCAGCTTCCCAATTGTACTGGCATGGGCCCTCGTGGTTAATCAGAGACTCTTCTTCATGGCCTGCTAAACCTCCAGCTACAAACTCCAACTTGCCTGACGCTAAAGTACCTCTGTCTATTGCCTCGTGTCTGGTTTCTAATGCTTCTTATCCTTTGTTGTCACGCTATTCTTCCTTTCATAAATTAATACGAATTATCGCCTATCTCCTTAGATGGAAATATTTTGTGGTTGACCAACCTCTTCTCCCCAAACCACACCTTACCAATCATGAATTGAATCTCGCCACCATTAAAGTTTTACAACTGACACAGCAAGAAGCCTTTTCTTCTGAGTTGTCTTTGCTTTCTTCTAAAAGAGATCTTCCCAAATCCAGCCGTCTTCGTGCTTTAGCCCCGTTCCTTGATGACCATGGGTTACTCAGGGTAGGTGGAAGGCTCTCGCAATCTTTACTCTCTGAGGACAAAAAGCATCCCGTTATTTTGCCTTCCAAACATCACGTTACTTCTTTAATTATACGTGACTTTCATTATCGTAATCTGCATGTTGGTACACGCACTCTGCTTTGCCTTTTAAGGGAAAAGTACTGGATTATAAATGGAATTCATGAAGTTTCTTCTGTAATTCATAAGTGCATTCCTTGCTTTAAAGCGAAACCTAAAATCAATACTCAATTAATGAGCGATCTGCCCTCTTTTCGCTCTTCTCCTATACGCCCATTTGCTTTAACTGGTGTGGACTATATGGGTCCGTTTCAATATCAACGAAATTCTCCTGAAGCTAAACGTAAATTGTTTGGTAAGCTTTATGTTTCTCTCTTTGTTTGCATGGTTACAGGCGCAATCCACTTGGAACTAGTAACGAATGCTTCTACTTCTTATTTTCTATCAGCTGTCTCTCGCTTCACTGCTAGGCGTGGTGTGCCTTCAGAGATGTTCTCTGATAACGCTTCCACTTTTCAGGGCGCAGCTTCCCTGTGGAAGAAAGCTCTTACTTCCTCTCCTGCCATGGAACAAATTTCTAATTTTTCCTACTCAAAGGGTTTCAAATGGCGCTTTATACCTCCTTACGCTCCTCATCACGGTGGTAGGTGGGAATCTTGCGTAAAGCTCACTAAACGTCATTTAAGAAAAGTCTTAGGTAATCGAATTCTGACTTACGAAGAATTCAATTCACTGTCTGTTCTGATTGAAGGTGTTGTTAAGTCTCGACCTTTAACTCCGCTGTCCAATGACCCTGATGACCTGCTTCCACTTACACCTGGTCACTTCCTTATAGGCACTTCTCTTTCTGCTCCTCCTCCTCTTCCCAATTCTTACAGGGATTCTAATCTACCTATCGCTTGGCGGAAACTTGAAGCCCTCCGTAATTCTTTTTGGAAAAGGTGGAACATGGAATATTTAACTTCCTTACAACGGAGACAGAAGTGGTTTCTTTCCAGTCCCGACATTAAGGTGGGGGACTTGGTCTTGGTTAGGGATGTCTCACCCCCCCTAGTATGGATTTCTGGTAGGGTGACCGAGTGTTATCCTGGGAGAGATGGGAGAGTCAGGGTGGCCAGAATCTTGACCACTAATGGACCAATCACAAGACCACTGTCTTTGATCGCTCCGCTGCCATTAAATGTGTAACTGCTTATTTGCTCTCTGTTGGTGTTTCCCCCCCCCCCCAGTATGGTGTATTCTTTGAATACACGGTACCTGAGATATAATGTCTACTGCTCCTTGCATGTTCATTTCTTCCTTCCTCTTTGCCAAACACCAACAGTGATCTTCTGTTTTCTCCTTGTTGGGCAAATCTCTTACGTCTTCATAAGTATGTTTCAGATATATAACTTCTGTGACCCACCTAGCGTCATCTAGTAGCGAACCTCTGAAGCTACTCAATTCCTCATCGTGCAAGAGGACTTACATATCCATCTGGCCACCAGATCTTGTTACTATCGCCAGCTATTTTCTCCTTGACCAAGAGGACTACGTCTACTGTTTCACTCACCATGCTGCGCTAATATCGCCTACTATCAATTCTTAGAAGACCATCCATCAAGAAGAAAATTTATTTTTGATAAGTTGGTTATGCTGATATGTATACCTTTTGTTTCCTACCCCCACTCTCTCCCCTTCCTAGGACCTTCCGTGCTTCGTTGAGCAAGTCTCACTTCTCAGTCGGCAGTTGAATCAATCAGTTAAGGCTCAACCAGAGCTAGCCTCCTGACCTAACGAGGCATTTTTTAAATTCCACGCCATGTTGGAACTCTAGGCATCAGTGAGGAACTTCACTTCGACATGCAACATAGATAAGTACCTTCTTCAAGTTTTAACCTCATCTTCATGGTTTTAACTTCCACGTGTTTTTAATGATACTTTTATAGACAGTGTGAAAGTATTTATTTTGGGGCAATAATCATTCTTCGTGGGATTTGCCATGTTGAGCTTTCGCTTGTATAAGCCGACTTTACCATAAAGAGCTTTCATTAAGCTATTCAAATGAGAAATCCTCTCACTACGTGGGATATTATCTAATTACCCGCTGTCTATAATTCAACAAGCTAGTTCCTCCGCTGGATTTACATTAGCCCCATTTTACTGCTAAGATTGTTCTGGAACCTTCTAGATTCTGTACTCAATCTACAAGTCCTGCCGTCATGTATTTCTCACGTACCTGTGAGAATTCTGTTTAAAATTGAATTATCTTACTTCTAAATTACTACATAGTGAAGTTTCGTCCACCGCGGGAATTTTCTATAGCGCATTTAATTGTAATTTACAACTTTCTCAAGAAATAGACTCTCACTTATCTAGTGAAACCAGTTATTTTCATCATTGCAATAACTTTCTTTTCCATAAACTTTGTGTCTACACAGTGAACTTTTCATATATTTCAATGAACTATAGTGAAAACCAGTGCTTGCTCAACTTTTCTACCGCGTCGCGATCGTCCGCTTATATTCAAATAAGGCCATGAACATTTTCCTTAATTCCCATTTCTCTTTCCTAAACCTCTTACTAACAATCTGCAATAAACTTTTAATCTAGGTCTGTTCCAATAAGGTGTCATTCCAAGAAGTGCCCTTCCATTTTTTTTGGGTTATCATTAAGTATCTCTGTATAATTACGTGTCTAGCACACGTTTCAAACTTCCATTGTTCCTCCCTTCAAAAGCAGGGAAAACAATTCTCTCAACTCTTGAGTGAGTTATTTTTTTGGTCTCGCTAAATGAAAACTGCCTCATTTAACTTGCGAGTCTTATTTAAAGTATAGGAGGTCTAGAACCTTCCTTCTGATTAACTTTTCAGGTTCACAGTAAGTGACCTGCTCTCTTTGTATAATTCTCATAAAGTAATTCTGTTTAAATATGAGAAGTTGTAGGAACTTCCTTTTTATTCTTTAAGTTTTCTATTTTGTTATCCTCGAAGTTGTTATTCTCGTTAGAATTTTCTTTCAGAGGTTTCTTATAGTACACTGCTTGTACTCCTGTAAATGTTAAAACTTTAATTATTCCATTTTGCCTATTTTATTAAATCTTACCAAGATTTTAATACAAGGTTTAAAAACCTTAAAAATTGTCATTTGCCTGGAGCAATTTCTGAACGTTGTTGGAGGTCTGCGACCCCAAATTGTTAACTACATAGAACATATTTATTTGTTAAAGTAACGCTTCTTTGAATTGTTAAATAAATTAAATATTTTTTTTTGGATTCTCACTTTTCCCATACAACGGTTAAGCAAGGTCCTGTACTCCTTGGCTCTCCCTACTCGATGCCCTTAAATCTATTGATAGGGATTTCACCACTCGTTGCATTTGAGCAAAAACTCTTAGTGGTAATCTTGTCAAAGCTTCTCTTAGCTTTAATAGCTAATTCTAATTGGCCAGTAAGGCAAGTAAAGCTCGCTACGCCAGCTACTTGCTTGTGGAGATCCTCTCCGAAAACTTATGGTCAATTTCCCAAAAGATAAGTGTTTCTCTTTTTTGTCTAAGCTTTTAGCCGGCCTCTCGCTGAGTAAGGGCTTAGCAATTTTCAAATGCAACCATTGGGTCACTTACCAAAATTACTTTCCAAGTTATAATTTTTTCGTCACTCCCCTTCCTTGAAGCACATGGTCGCTCTTTTCAGGAATTCTATAACTTCAAAAAATTGAAAATACCAAGCTTGATTAACTATTGGCATTCTTCGAATCGTTTCGAAAAAACTAATTTCTTTGAGAAGACATACAATAAATCGTTTGCTCTCGGTCTTGCCGGACCATTACCCTTCCACATAATACTTTTATACATGCTTGGGAGGAAACCTACTAAAGCCTCTCTCTTGCAAATCGCCCAAGTCCCAGCTGCGGTTCCCGTTGGCCTCGACCAAGCTCGTACCTATTTTAGATATCAGGAGGTTAAGTTTCTGTGGCAATCGCCTTTAAGTGTGTTTAAAGTGAAGCTTATTAATTTTGTGGGGCTCTCCTCCTATTTTTCTATCCTTTTTCTTCAGTCCGAAACCCATTTCCTTTTCTTAATCATCTTCCCTTGGTGGGTGGGTTATTCCCTAGCCTATAATCTACCCACCTGCTCCTTGTTCTTCCTAGATAATCCTCCCCCTCACCCCGTCACTCGACACAGTACGTCCTTGACTACCTGCTCGTTGTTCTTCTGAGCTAATCCTCCACATCCACCCTTCACTCAGCATTCCTTTGGTGACAGTTGTATGGGAAGAGCACATTTCAGTGAAAAACCCACCCTCTGCTGTTCTGCTCGTTCCAGGGATGTCCATTGTGTGATTGTAAAAATTACAGAAGTTGAATTTTATTTTAAATGTAGAAAATAGGCATTTTTAGGCACTAAAATAGTAAAATAGGCTCTAAAGGTCCAAATAGGCATTTTAGGGCACTATAAAACTCTATTAATGTAAGGGATTTATCATGAAACGTCAAGATATTTTAAAAAAAATCATGTTATTTCGTAAGGAACGAAATAGGCATTTGCCTTAAAATCCCAGGTCTACTAATAAGATCTGAATTTGATATCCGTTAATTTTGGCCGGGCTAGAGAGGGCTGTAATATTGTGTCCGTCCTGTTCAGTGTACATGTTATTAAGAGTATATGTAATGATCGGTGCTGTGGGATCTTGGGACGGTGAGTCATGTTTTTCGTTCTTTATCGCATCCTGCGAGACTGTTTGTTCTGCCGGTCTGTTACTTGTGTTGAGCAAACGCGGTGTTGTGGTCTGATCACTGAACCTGACACGCTTTACTGAGTCCCGTGAAACTGGGATTCGCACTTCAGCTGTGCCATGCCCGTCCGCCATGTGTATTGTCCTAAGCTTTCTCTTGAGCTTTCGGTGGATTGATAAATATTTAGAATGATGTTTGCTGTCCCCGGATGTTAATCCCGGCCTCGGCAGGAGTGTTCTAAAGGGCCGGTGTGTGTGAGTGGTTGTGGGTTTACAGCCGGCTTTCTGTGGAGGTAACTTATTTGCACCAGTGGCGATACAAGTCACCGGCTTTGCCGCGCCTGGTTTAGTGGTCGGGCCGCTTGGGTCCACGGGTGGAATCAATGTGGGTGGGCGTATCACGGGTAGTTTAACTATGCTGGTCGTGGAAACGTCCTTAGGGGTTGTGATCTTATTGCTGGTTTTTAATATGCCTTTAGTGTCCTCCTTTCCAACTTGAAGGGTGGAGGGTTGAGGTGTGTGAGGCGATGTGTTAGTGAGAGGGCTGTAGTGACCCGCATTTGGATTGCCCGTGAACAGAAGGTATAGATGTTGGTCATATCCTACTGTGGAAAAAGTGGGTTCCATTTTGTCCAGTGTATAGACATGGATGTTTGTCTTAAGGACATGGCCTAGAGCGGTAACCTTCGTTGCACCAGCGTAGGTGCCATTTCGATGCATATAATCCCCATATGCATATTTATTGGGGAATAAGGCATCATTACCGTCGGCGAGGAAATATTTGTACTCGTCCCAGTGTGCCATAACAGACATGACCAGCTGTGTTCTGAGCTCTTTATGCTGGTCCTCATTTCTATGGAGCAGGAAACTGAGTGCTCGAAAGAGGCAGTTACCGTCTCCTTTGACCGTATGTGCCTGGAGCTGCGATCGGGGAGGTATTTCCTGCGCTGTATTTTGGCGGGCGGAAGTTGGGGGGATTTTCGGCTTACTGGATTTAACAGGGCAATTGTTCTGCGAGGGTTGATTGGAATGCTTAATGGTTACCGGGGAAGGGTTATCCGATTGTGTGGGTGCTGGCCCTTCCCTAGCTAATAGTTTTTTGGCTGGGAATAACCTCTGTTGTCTGTATAACGAGGTTGTCCCCTGGGCGCCTCGTTTCGCCAGTTGTTTGGCCGGGGCTGATATTGGGGGTTGGGGTGTAAGCCTCGTCTATCACGCGTGGGTGAATGCCTTCCTGAATCCCGTGGAGGGTGGTCGGGTAGTGGATAGTCCTCCGGTCCTCTTTCTCTTTGGACAGGGACGTATTGAGGGTATGCTGGGGGAGGCCTTTCGTATTGAGGCTCATACCGTTCCTGCTGCGGGGGAGTGTTTGGCCGACGGTATTGAGGGGCATTGGGTGGTTGTGTGTATCTGGTGTTCTGGTTACGGTGCCAAATTCGGTCGTCCCTATATTGGGGATGACGGTTAGGTGTATGCTCTTGGGATGGATTGCCGCGTGGGCGAGTATTTGCCAGATACTGTGTCTGCGGGAAGGGATGGGATTCGTTACGGCGTGGCACTTCCTCCTGGTATTGCGAATAATAGTTCGCCTCTCTTACCGGGGGTGAATTGCGCCAACGGGGGTGGTTAGGTCTACCATGATCCTGTTGATCGCCCCTTGGTGATCGCCATGTATCCCTAGGGTCATCCTTACGAGGGCGGGCTTTAGGGCTAGCGTGGATGGCCGTAATCTGCATCTCCTGCATCTGTTTGGTCAGATCACGGATTTGTTGATGCAAATTACCGTTATCCGTGCGGATGTGTTGGTCCACGGCTTTTTGCGTCATTTTATTGCCCTCTCCGATGAATCTAATATTTGCTTGGAACTCGATTACGGTGTTGCTTTGCAATGTGCATAGCTTGTCCGCTAAGGTAGGGCGCATTCCCTGCATAAGGAGCCGTACTTTCTGCCTGTCTGGCATCTCCCTATTATATCTTTCACACATTAATAATTTTGCATTAATGTATGTCTGTGTGCCTTCCGTGGGACCTTGTGTGTGAGCGCGGATTTTGTCATACAAATCATCCTCATCAGGGGTCAATTGAAATGTATTGACGAGGGCGGCTGAAAACTGTTCCCACGTGGCATCGGCCTAGGTGGCTTCATGGAGTTCGTACCACGTGAGGGCCGATTTAGTGAGGTAGGCTGGTAAGGGGCGTTTTTTATCCTCAGCTGTCCAGCCGTTAATCTTAGCCGTTCGATTGAAGGCTCTCAGATATTCCTCGGGATCCTGCTTGTCACCTTGGTATTTAGCAGGTTGTATCTGGGATACTTCGTAGGCATGGCCATGTCCGCGCTGTAGGAAGTGTTGGGGGTATTTAAGGGGGTACGCTCAACTGGGGAATCTAAGTCGCTGTTATGTAATGCAACGTTAGAGTGTGCGTGGCTTAGGGGTTGCTGGTGAACCTGAACTGGTGTGATATAGGTATTTCCACTTTGGGAGGTGCCTGGGTGGTTAGGGGTAGAGTGTGGAGCGTCCTGAGGATTAAATTGCTCAGTACCCTGGATATTATCCAGTGACAAGTTATGCTCAATATTAACCTCTTGTAGTGTGGAAAGCGCCGTGTTAATCTGTTCGCCTAGAGTTAAGGCGATGGCGTGTATATCTGCGATTAGTCCCCCGTTTGAAGAATTGTGTGGAATCTCGTCTAACTGTTGTAACAGGACCTGCAACCCGTTGTAGGTTTGCTGCGTGTCACTGACGTGTTGTAATAAAGCGTATGGTAGTGTGGGGGTTAATTCCTCACTATCACCGCTATCTGAGGGCGACTGTTGAGCGTTCTGTGTTTGTGCTCGTGTGATGGGACGTTTTTGTCTGATTGCGCTTGGATACTTGAGTTTAAGATTTATAACTGCGTCCTCAAGTTCGGTAAGTAATTGGCCTGCGTTGTGTTCGGTTATTAAGTCAGGGTTCTTAACCAGGATTTTAGGGCGTAGTGGTTTGGTGGTAACGGCGAGCTTGTGTGCTGTATCTCTGATTACACGCTTGACCTTACTAATATGTTGATATCTGAGCATGGATCTTTACTGTACGTCCTTCTGTAAGGGCGTATCTATGGGGATATAAATTGTGTATGGCTAGGTAAGGGTGGCGTTTAAAAATGTATTACCTATCGGGGCGGGCTTGGGTTGGGTATAAAAATATTATCTGACCCTTATCTCAAAAAAATATCCTAATTTTGGGTGGCGTTTGCTTGGCTTTAGAAAGAGGTTTTAGGTTCTAGGGATCTTTTCCGCGGAATACGTTGTCTGTATTCCTGTTGGCGTTGTTTTAATACAATGTCGCGGTACCCCTTGCCTCCACTATTTGAAAGGTACCTGTGAGGGTGGCCTGTACAAAGAATTAACCTAAGGGATGAAATTAGTCTAATTAGGGGGCGAGCTTGGCAATTGCTGTAAGAGGTATGGATTATTTAGTGAATTGCGATCGTCAGTACGATCTGCAAGGAGAACTCCCCAATGTACTGCTTGACGGGGTAGTTCCGGGTGAGGGGGTGTGTGGAAAGGTAATTTAACTATTACTCTGTGCGCGACAGCTGCGCCACGCAGTCTGCCGCAAGTCGTGAGCAGGCGAGCTAACGGGTAACCTGCTTGTGTCAGCGCTGAGCGGTAGCGCTCGGCTAACGTCACGAAGCAATTAAACAGTAAACAGTAAAGCTAATTCTAGATCCTACCTAATGGGGAAGCTAAGAGGGTAGGATCTTATCAGCTAATTAAATAAAAGATAAGACCAGTGGCTTCTATTACTTTTAAATTTAATGTGTACCTCGATTTTGAGGTACGCTTGCAAATAGCAGTTCAATTGATAAAAATAAAGAATTATTACAGTCCAAGCACAGGAGGATGTGAGTGTAGTGTGATGGTGAGTGTAGTGATCGCTTGAGTCACTTACCTAACAGCAGCGGTTCGTCACGTCGGTAGCACTTAGACAGACTGATCCCGGGTGCATGACCTCCCGGGGTTCTTATAGGCTTTTCATGCTACGTCTGTGGAATCCGTACATTCCTCCCAAGTCATAGTCATTTCTAGGGTCGTTGCCTGGGACACGAGGCTACTTGAGCTCATGTAGGTGCTAACTTATTAGTCTTATAATTTTGTAATTGTTATTTGTAGGTTTTTAAAGTAATTGCTTGGAATTTGGATTTGTCAGGAATTTCATTTAGGGGATGAGGGTGGCGTACCCTAGGGGTACAACAATATCCTCATCTCGTCTTCTGAATGCTCGTGTCCTGTGTGTTGCCACTATTTCCCTTTCATTGCGCAGCTTCGTCGTCGTGTAATCACTGTTATGTTTTGTTTATCCAGGCGTATCACCTGTTTATGGTTATGCTGTAATGTTTACACCACTTGGGGTTCTTTGCGTAGCTGGCTTGATGATTATCCCAGCAATAAGGTGATATTGTAACAATATTTCATTCATTTCACATATACCAAGCACCCACACAATGTTCTTGGAATCTTGCAGCTGCATGACATTGGCAGTCTACTCAACAGTGTAGTACAGCCACCCCCCCCCCCCCCTTCAAAGTGTAAAGCTCGCCTCGTTGAGTAGTGGCTGGCATTCTTGGCTGTCACCGCGGGGCCCGGGTTCGTTTCCTGGCTCTGCCAAAAAATTTAATTCTGGTCTGACAGCAGGATCGGGGTACGCTCAGCCTCGTGAGGCAAAACTGAGAACAGGCAGTTTCGATTCCTACCTCAACCCTCCTGGAAGTGGTTTTCCGTGGTTTCCCCACTTCCATCCAGGCAAATACCGGGATGGTACCTACCTTTAGGCCACGGCTGCTTCCTTACCAAATCGAAACTCAATTATAAGTACACACATTAGTACAGCCATCACAGTGACGCAGGTTATCATACAAATTCTACACACACCCGAGTACATGGGGCTACATGACCACGATGCCGTAAAGCCCCTAAATGAATCAACAAGAACTCAATGTGAAAACTACAAACCTCAGTGGGAGAAATATGGAACTTTCTGAACACAACCAAATCCCACAATAATCACTTGCGAGGAAAGCCACGTGGCCAACAAGTAAAATACCAAAGTGATTGATGGTACTCTAAACTGTTATACGGTACATATTTAAATAGGTCAGAAATTGCTTTGGTGGATAGCTTGTTAAACAAATCTAATATTGTTGTGCTGAAAATATTAACGCCACCCAGACTCAAACCCGAACCTCCAGAGAGTGTTGTGTTGATGCGATATAATGGTCTACTCATCAGCTCAAATGAAATTTCACTTCGTCATCCATCAGCGTAGCCAAATGTGTTAAGCCATGCTCCAGGAATGCAAAAGAGGTATCAGTCCTAAGTGTATCATATAGGTTAACAACAATTTTGATCATGGGTTCATACTACCAAACATGGACTGCAATCATCCATTAATATGCACTCCATGGATTCTATTACAAGCTGTGCCGTACAAAGGACTTCCCCCAACCAAACCACGGCTGCGTGTGTACGCTCTGTTGTTGTTGTTGCTTCTTGTGGTCATGTAACCCTGTATACTTGGATGTATATATATACAGGGTGTAATAAAAATGTACGGCACAAAATGCTGGACACATTCCTCACAAGTAGACGAAGAAATTATGTTATATGAACGTGGGTCCGGAAACGCTTTGTTTCCATGTTACACCTCATTGTTTCCAACTCAATAAGCATGGGAAACACACATGTTCATATAACATAAATTCTTGGTCAACGTATGAAGAATGTGTCCTGGATTTTGTGCCGTACACTTTTGTTACACCCTGTATATATAGAATTTGCCTCATAACCTGTGCTATTGTGGTGTCTGTTTTAGTGTGTGTATTTGTAATTCAGGTGAGGATTGGGAAGCAGGTGGCCGTGGCCCTAAGTTAGGGACCATCCTGGTATTTGCCTGGAGTAGAAGTGGGAAACCATGGAAATCTACTTTCCGGATGGGTCAGGTGGGAGTCAAACCCATCTCTTCTCAGATTTGCCTCACGAGGCTGAGTGTACCCCGTTCCATCCCTCAGACGAGAGTTAAATTTCTTGCCAGAGCCGGGAATCGAACCCGAACCTCTAGGGGCGACAGTCAAGAATGCTAATAGCTATACCAGGAGGTGGTCTTGTACGCTCTGAGAGCAACGCAGAAAGGTGAAAATGGGAAACGTTTCTTTAATCAAATTCTGCAGTGACCGACTTGAAAAAAATTCTTGTAATTTGCAACTTTTTGCGCATTTAGTTATTATTATTATTATTATTATTATTATTAATTAAGATATTTACCGTGGATAATCGCAGCTACAATTGCACAAGTAGGCTTCCATTAACATTTAACAAATACTGTGAGTGGAAAGAATGATATGATATTTCGATATGATATCGTGGACAGTGCCCTTGTAAGAATTGAAATGGGGACCACTTAGTCTCGAGTGGCTAACAAAGAAGTGGAGTGTTCAATCATCCTAGAAGTTTATCTCCGTTGTTTCCCATTTCTTAGCTAGGTAATTACCGGGAGGGTACCCAACTTAAGGCCACTACAACATATTTCCCTATCCTAACCTCAATTACAAGTGCCCACGCTAGTAAAGACACCACAATAACACAGCTTACCAGACAGATTTAATACTCACCTAAGCACATGGGGCTGATGACCAGGATATTGAATGCTCATGAATGAAACAACAGCAACACAAACTTCAGTTCGTCAACCATGAGGATATCTAAGAACTGTAGATATGCTTGCATTATCCAAATGAAATAATAGCGTCTAAAATTATTGCGTTTATGCTGACAGAATTATCCATGTGGTGCACATGTAGGCCGTCACTGTGCATTAGGTCATGGTCATATTCAGGAAGTCACCGCTGAGAGTCCTCTTGGGACTGAACACGCCTGCCCAGACAGCAGGACATTCTAATACGAAGCCCGAATGCGTTGCCATTTTCAAGTCTTATTCAACAGCCCCAAGGGGAGTTGTTCCCTGAAGTCCTTTCTGATTTCTTTATTGAGTTTCGCGTGCAGTGTGTACCAGATAAATACAGCTCAGTAAGTTGGACTGCCAAAAGTAATATTAGCTTCGGAAAGAAGATATGCAGTCCAATCTCCTGATGTGCCAGCAACTTCTCTGCTTTAGATGTGCAGCGGGATTATCAAGTGTCGGAATTTCACCTGTTAAGAATATCGTCTGGCTACACACCTAAAGCCACGGGGTTTGCAAGGCCGTGGCCGTGGCCTATTAGAAGGTGACGTTCTACCGTACAGCTTTAAGTAAGAAACCATGGGAAACAATTTCAAGGACAGCCGGCGATGGGCACTGGATGTGTAGCCTTACTAACTGCCCCACACAACGATCCTAGAATATTAGATGCTCCAGATTGAAATTCTAGCCTCTGTCAGCGCCGAAATTTGAACCTGCGATCTCCGGACTTGCTGAAACTCTCCTCGTGGCCATGGTGCACGATTTAACGATTATGACGATTACTGTGCACACCAGGTACATGGACGGTAAATGTTTAAAACAATTTTTCTAAACCCATGAAATTGGTGTGGGGTGTAGAAATGGTTTCTTCCGCCAGGATCTTGTTGTTTATTTGAGGGGCTTGGAAACAGTGGTCATTTAGCCGTGTACTTGGGTGTATATATATATAATATTATAACTTTTGTTATTGTGGTGTTGATGATAATTGTTGTTTTAAGGGGTGTAACATTTAGGTTATCGGCCCCTGATGGTTTAAGGGATGAAATGGAGACTACTGCTACAAATACTAACTACAGGCTTAGAACTAACTTACATAGGCTACGAGAAGAAGAAATAAGGGAAATAGATGGCAGGAAGAAAATAAATTCCCTCAAACCTCGAAGAATGAGAATTGGGAGACTTGGAAGAAAGAAGAGCCATGAAAGGAAAATAAGAAATGGAAGAGGGGAAGTTTCGCCATAAAGTCAGTGGGGGAAAAGGGAAAACGGATCAAGCTGAGAAATCCCTCGGGGTCGCCAACTCCAGAACTCATCAGCTGTGAGTCCTTGAGGGTGTAACTCAGGCTGTTCCAGCCGAGCTGCTCACCAGGGAGCAGGTGAGCACGCGCCACCTTGTGTGAGTAAACCTGCAACTTGTAATACAGTTCTGGTGTGAGGGCTGCCGTCACTGCGCGGTGGATACATCAAGACTGGCAGGAAGCGCATGGACTTGGGTTATGACCTTCGACCAGTGACGTATGGGCTATCACCCCCAGGCCCTCTCCAACCGTACTCCGAGCATCACTGCTGAGTACTGTACCCGATACCTAGTTGAGGCTATCGGCTACGCCAGCTGACATTAAGCCATAGTTGAGATTTATGGGAAAAGTTGTAAAGATAGCGCTCAGATCGAGTAGAGGAGAATATTAGGAAATGACGTAGAAGGCCAAGGATCAAGAAGGCACTGCCAGTCAGATAGATGGAATTATGGGAGGAATATTAAAGTTTTATTAAGATCTTTATGGAACAGTATATTTAATAATCTCAGAAGAGAAGAGATAACGAGCATTATATATGATAATAACTTGAAGAAAGACAGATAATCCCTTAAGTTATTGTATAACTTAATAGCCGAGATGAAGGTGGTCGAGATTATATTTGTGACGCACGACCGTAGATGGTGGGGGAGAATCACGTGACCGCGCCAGGTAGGAGCTGGTCAATGCAGTTTAGAGACATCAGTCGAGTTCAGCCAGCGAGCTGAGTGGTACATATGCGCAGAGCGTACGGTAAAGTTGAGCGGTGAACAGCACTTGTTACGTAAAGCGAAGGCGACAGTATTACTTAACCAAGCAGAGAGCAGGAAGTAAGTCAGTGAGCCAAGGCGAGCAACGCAGGGCAGACGGCGAGAGGACCGGTTCCGATGCAAGCTGTAAGGGCCGTGTACGGAGGAGAAAAGCCGGGGTTCAGAACAGTATAGCAAAGCGGCATGGCGAGGCCGGCTTTAAGCATAGTTCATTCTGGAACAATGCAGTAGATCCGAGCGGGCTAGTTCCGACTTTTATACGCAGGCAACATTAAAGAAGCTGAACGTCATTTCAACATTTAGTTACAACATTGAGTTGGGACGTGTATTCAGTAATAGAATTGTGCAGGCAGATAGTTACAATATACTGCAATTATGAACTTAGATATTCAAATTAAATTACGACTATGCATTTCATGACGGAATATGTAGAGCGACCATGGGGTCCAAACAACATTAACGCTTTTAAGCAAACGAACTGTTACAATTATATGCACTTATGAACATTGGCACGTGCATTAATAGAATTCTTTTTCATGAATTATCATAAAATACCGAGTACGAACACAGCTACAGGGTGTTTCATAAACTTATACACTCTCATAAATAAAATGTATTTTCTACAAGTGAGACTTAACCGCTGTGGAGATTGAACTTTTAACAAGCAAACCGAACATTATATGGGACAGTGGCGTAACATAGAAGAGGAATATGGGGTACGCTGCTTTTATGAACTTTTACGTAAGATTTTGGACAGTATCCATTATGGATAAGATGCAGTTCATCATGTCGGAGTAAACGAAGACAGAGACGCGATGGCACCACGGAGCGATGGATTCGATTCCTGAAGAAGAGGAGGTCTAACAGCTGATTCACTTGGGATATGAAGGCGATCGTTATTGCGTGGGTGAAACGATATTCACGTCGATCTTTCGAGAAATTTATTACACATAAGAATAATCGACGATCTTTGAAATATAATAACAGCTGATATGAGGAGGTACTGTAAGAGTTATGACGTTCTAATATGATATTTTCATGAACACTGGGCATACATGTATATATTTTCTAGTAGGAGTTATACAATTATTTAGACATGGCTTAGACATTATTTGCTCCGAGTTTTGCTAGAATATGGCGTTACCATATGATATGGCAGGCACCATTATACGAAATTCTCACCATTGGTTGGCTTTATTAAGCAGATGTTTGGTCTTTTAGACATTTTCCAGTAAGGATAGTTTTTCTTGGATAGTTATTTTTTTGTGACGAGTATTTCGAACTCGTGATCTGCAATTGGATTATTTAAATCACTTCGTCAGTTCATTGCATACTAGCGAGTGTGTATTATTCATCAGTAGGGATTTTTTCCATTGGATTGTTTGGAGATATTAAGATGTTATTCACTCAAGTGAATGAATATCGCTTTTATGTGACAACTAGAGACTTGTTGATTCCAATCTGGTACATTCACTCATGAGACGACGAGATGGGGCCTTTCGTATTTATACGATTGCGTGGTGGTACACATCTTTACCCATCATTCAGGGCATTATCATGTTAGACGACGGGGCAGGGCCTTTCGTATTTATACGATCGTGTGGTGGTTACTCATCTTACTTGCCATTGAGGAACTCATTTTTATCATCCGAGTGTACTTGAGATTGTAAGAGGATCAAACAAGGAACTACTAGTCACATATCAGTCGAATTTTGTTAAATAAATTAAAAATACATGTCAGCAGGGCTACATTTTGTAATTCTTGTTTGCCAATCCAATATTTTGTTGCTATACTCTTTTGAGAGTACTTTCACTTAACAGCTGTTACAGCTGATGCTTTTGATAATTTTTATGATTGAATTTGATACCTTTGAGAAGGATTTAAAGTAATTGAATCTTGTAAAATGAATCATTAATGGTCATATTTATTTTAAGGCAGATCAGTATTGCATATTTTGATGTGAGAGATTATAGCACATTGGTGTTTTCTGTGAAGTGAATTATGAGAATTTTGAGAGAATTTATGCTATTTGAAAGCAGATCTTGAATTTGGTAACGATTACTAAAGTAATATTTTTCCCAATTGTTTAAGAAGTTGTCTAGATGTGATCAGATTAACTACAGTTATTGGAGATTGTGTGCGTTGATAATTTGAAGCCAGTTATGTATTTTTGTAGATCATGCAACGTGATTAAGTTAAGTTTGTGATAGGCATTTTGTGGAAGTTGCCAAGTGGAAGTTGCAATATTGCTAATGTATTTTGAAGGAGACATGAGGTTGTCGAACCCAGTCTAGCATAATTTTGAGATTCATGCTGTGCGCTGAATATTTATGGAGTTTGTGGAATAATTGTGGTATTCAAATGTGATATTTGATAAAGTGAAAATATATAATGTAGTTGTGGATAGTGAGATAAAACGTGAATTTGTGAAGGCAATAATATTTTTTTTGGCATGATAATTAAATACGAGATATAACTTTGAAGTGATAAAACTGTAAGACAACGTTCTATAAACCATATTAAACAATTTGTTAGGAAATTAAACAAATAAATAATGTTGATAATACAAGATTTTCTGATAATAATAATTAATGAAATAATAATCTGAAACTTAAGCATATTAATGATCTGACCTAATGAAATAAAAATCAGAATGACTAGATGAAATAATAAAAATCTAAATAACCAGATGAATAAAATTTAAAATAAATTGATAAATTAAATTTTGGAATAGATCAATGAATTAAATAAATGGATGAATTAAAGATTGAATAAATAAGCTGATTTAAATAAATTAATAGATGATTGAATAGATGATGAATAACTGAATTAGAAGGTGATAATTAATTAAAGAAGCCGATGATTAATAAATTTAAATGGATTTAAATAAATTTAATTGAGAAATGATTTGAAGAATTGCAACTTGTGTTGATGAATTAAATATTTAATTTTGATGATGATGATGATTATAACCAATGAATAGTGGATTTTCTGTGATTCACAAATAAGCAATGATTAATGACAGTGTAAATAGTGTAAATTAATTATTCGATGTTTAGGAGCATTTTACTAACATATTCAGCATTTGAATAATGCCATGCAAGCCATAAATTATGTGATATTTAAAATATGTGATTATAATATGTGTGTTTAGACAGATTAATTTTTTTTTTTACATCCACATTCATGATGTTAATTTAAAGAGAAATTATGTCTCAGTTATCACGAATGTCAGTGACGCAAAGACATAGTGCTACGGTGATCCTGAGAACCCAAGAGAACTTTAGAAATTTTTCCTATTTTATGTGGATTAAATACACTTTGAGTAGAATGGAGATGGTTCGATTTTCTGGACAATGACAATTTAACGTTGGCATTCGACCATGCTCTTAGGTAGGATGAGTGTTTAATATGTCTGTCTGACTATCAAAGTTGAATAATTTTTTTTTATCTTAGTTGTGATCTGATGATGATGTGATTTTCCTATTTTCTTTCCTTGTCTTAATTAAGGCTTAACCAGGAAGGATGTGGTTTGCTAGGGATTCAGTTGATGGCGCCCATTGATATTTGTATTTTTTATTAAATTTAAACCCGTAACGACCCTGGAGATACTTTATCTTGTGTTACCCTCTGCTTTTGAGATATTTCAACTGAATTTCCGACACGTTCCTTATTTGACTAGGTGTTCATTTAACTCCGCTCTGTCCTGGAAATCCAGGAATGCGATGTAATAGCAGATGGTTCATCGCATCCCCAGGACGAACGAGTACAGTACGCACAAACTCGTGGATTTGGAACAGCCTGCGGGTAGCTCTATCCAGGGTGCACCGTAATTTGTGGAGCTACATGTAGGCTTACCCTGTCTCTCCTTTAGGGCCTTGAGCGGAAGGTAGGAGATATCATGGAAAGAAGAGGTCTAACTCCCTCGAAGAATGAGGGTATCAGGAAAGGTGAGACAAGGACCAATTAAGAGGGGGGGGGGCAAATGAGTCACCCTAGGCCTCGGATACCATAATATCGTCAGCCTCGTCAGAAAACATGAGTTGACCAAGGGATGTCGATACGAAAGGTGAAAGAGAGGAGCCTGGTGCAAGTATGTGGAAGCAATGTTGGACTCAGCTAGGGGTACCGTGGTCTCCAACCCATTCCCCACTAGTTGTAAGTCCCTGAGGGATTATTGAGGTGTCTTTATTAGTGTGTGTATTTGTAATTCAGGTGAGGATTGGGAGGGAGACATCAGTGACCTTAAGTTAGGAACCATCCCAGCATTTGCCTGGAGTAGAAGTGGGGAAACCACGGAAAACCATTTTCCGGATGACTGAGGTGGGAATCGAACCCACCTCTTTTTTATTTTGCCTCGCGAGGCTGAGTGCACCCCGTTCCAGCTCTCAGACTAGAATTACATCGAACCCGAACCTCAGGGGTGACAGGCAAGAATGCTAGCCACTGCGCCACGAGGCAGACCAACCTAGATGAATGGCCCGGATGGTGCTGGCTCAAGATCTCACCTTTAATTTTGATTCAGCTGGATGCAGTCTAAATGTGTTTGAATGAGACAGCGGTACCCCGGTGTCTCTGAAGACCGGTCACTACTCACCTCTCATTATCAAATCAAGGTTGAGAGAAGGAAGGAATTATTTCAGCTCATGTATTACATTTATTACATTACATTGAGTTACATTGCCTTGCAATTATAATGAAGTTGCATAAGTACATTATAGGCTTGAGGCAGTAACATGGTATGCCACAAAGAACAATTTTATAATGCCTGAATATTTAGCTTGCATATTGTTCATACAGTACATCAATACAATCAATATTATTTTCTAAGAACTACTTGGAACATGGGGAAATACACAACCGGGTTTTATTTGCTGTTAAACTTTACTGGTGTCGTGCCATTTCGTCCAGGTGCTATTTCGTCCAAATTCCACGAACAGAGGCAGGTGGGTTGACTCTCTGCAGGCCCACTAGTGCTATTTCGTCCAAACACCTTTGATTTACAGTTTGACAGGTCTACGATAACTGTTTCATTTCATTGCGTTTCTTGTTAAAAATAAGTAATTTTTTATGTTTGTAATAATGGACGTTACTCGCTCCGCTCGTTTGCCACCAGTCAACTATAGGTAGTTTACAATGAAATGCTTATAATGTAAACAACATAGTGAGAATAGAAAATGTGGATTAAAATCGCTCTCTGAGCTTCGGTGTATCTTAATTATCTAAATATTGTGCCGTCGTTCGCTGCAAGGCATGAGGTACAGTTATATACAACAAACAAATATTTTGGAAATTTCCTGAGATTTTCGTAAAAGCACGCCTGTATACGAGTTATGTTACATCATGTGTCCGGCCTTGCAGAACTTGATATATGCAGTAGATCTGACATCAGCGCGCTCCATTTAATGCGTACCGTCTTTTAAGGTAGAGACGCAGTATAGAGTCTGGGGCGTAAATATTGTCACTAATAAAATATAAACCTACCTGTGAAATGGATTTATCAGCTTCTTCGCGGGCTGTCTTCTTTCCCTGTGCCATAGCCTTATGGACATCTTGTGCAGCCACATCAGGAACACACGTATTGTGGATCTCTTCTTTAATAATTTCACGGTTTATAGTTAACACTTTTCCATTACACGAACGGTTAACACAACGCCACACAACTTCAACGCACTTCTTCTCATTTTTAACCGTATACCGATACCCGTTAAGTACCGTAGTTTAATAAACTAGGTTGGCCCCTTGTAATGGTTGAAAACTCCATAATTAACAAGGATGTTAATTCATAGAGAGCATTCGAACGAATTAAGCCTCTGTTCATAAACAGAGGTGGGGAGGGGAGGAATGGAATTCCACAGCAGGGATGGGTGGGAAATCCCACACTGCACTGCCTCAACCCTTGTCAACATTTCGTCTGGACGAGATGGCACTCATTAAATTGTGTAATAATTTGTAAAACCGAGCTGGACGAAATGGCACGTTTTTCAAGGAAATTTGTTGCTGGACGAAATAGCACCTGGACGAAATAACACTGAACCACTTTATTATGTAGGTTACTAATGTCGCTGCTTGTCAGAATATGTTATTGCCCTAAGCTCTTCGCGTTATATTTTACTTCCAGTCTTGAAGTGTGTTGCTGCAATACTGTATCGGATCGTCAGTCAACTGAAAACAAATATGATCACCTGACAAGTAAATGTTTGACCGCTTGATGAGGAATTGTACAGAACAAATAAAACAGGACTGTCTTAAATGATTGCCGCAACACGTGCATGCTCGTGAGAAATCTGAAAATAAAATGGCTGAAAAGTAGTGGTTTTGTGGGGGTTCAAGGCCCTCCTCCTCCTCCCCTCCTCACAAGATGGCGGCAGCCCGATAACTCCCGAACCCGTGGTCGGATTTTGACGAATGAGGTGTCATTGAACTCGGGCTGACACCCCCTTTCCAATGGACAACATATTTCCACTCCAAAAATAAAACCTACCCCTACTAGGGGGTGAAATTGAATTTTTTAGAGAATCTCTCTTTCCAATTGCAACATTTGAGAGTTTGAATGCCGATATGGATTTAAACGTTGTTCCACATAAAGGGCATGTGTACGGTGGATAGCCACTATGAATTAACATGCTTGTTTTTTGTTTTTACGCATGCCCACTCATGGCTTTTGTAAGAGGGTGGGGGAGTGGTTCCCTGTGGACGGGTTATTGTTGACAGGTCCTTGATGACAAGTCATTGTTGACGGGTCCCTGTGGACTGGTCCTTGTGGTCGAGTCCTTGTGGACGAGTCCTTTTTGACAGGTCCTTGTGGACAAGTCCTTATGGACAGGTCCTTGTGGACAGGTCCTTGTGGACAGGTCCCTGTGGACGAGTCCTTGTCCCTTTGGACTGATCCCTTTGGACGGGTCCCTTTGGCCTGGTTCCTACGGACGAGCCCATGAATTTATTTAAATTATGTCAAAGGGCCTAACTACATTTGTGTGTGTTGAATTGACGTTGTTCACTACTACTATAATTGGATAACGATATGAAAGGAAAGTGGCGAAATACATGTGAACATACAAGGGATCTAACTTGGTGGATGGATGTGTTCTAACGGGTCATTTGTAGTTGAAAGAGAATAATACATGTTCTTAAGATGTTAAAACTGAGGAGATGACACGTGCAGTAAGACGTCTTGTTACTTCCTGTGTCATATTACAGACGTGACAGAGAGCGCACAGATCTGTTGCTATGACTAACACTGCAGTAATTTGAAACCGCAAGTGTTCATTAAGACAATGGATGATGATCATGCAAAGTTAGCAGTTATTGGATATTACACAGGTGTTCCTTCCGGTGTCATGTTGCTGACATACCAGAGAATGCACACTGCTGTTGCTATGACTGACGCTGCAGTAATTTGAAACCCCATATGTTGATTAAGACAATGGGTGATGATCATGCAAAGTCAGCAGTCATTGGATACCACACAGGTGTTCCTAGTGTACTTTGGACTCTCAGCTGTATTGGGAAAGGAATTGTAATGATCTGCAAATACTGCTGACACGAGTGATGAGAGTTTATATAAGAGAGGTGTCCTATATCTCCCTACTGTCAGTCTTTATTACTCGCTTTGAGTGAACAGTGCTCTATTACTGCTCAAGAGTTGTAAAAAAAAAGCCGTTTTGGTAGAAAATCATTACATTATTTTGCAAGGTAAGTACTTATTATTAATGGATTGTAGACTTATATTACTAATTGATGTTGAAGTTATTGATTGGAATGTATTTATTGATTGATTGTTTGATTGTTTTGTTTACAGATAATTGGATACCAGTAGGCTACCAGATTCCTACAATCTGTTCATTCAGTGGCAGCAGTTGATAAATTATAAAAAGGTAAGTGCTCCTCTAAGAACTTTTAAACAGTTAGAGTGATATTTTCCAATGTTCACTACTAGATGTCAGTGAAAATGGTATATTTGACAGTCAAAAGTTGGAACTACTTGACCATGGTGTGTAAAGCTAATTTTGTAGGTTAGATTTTGATTACCGCTCTATTAAGTCTGAATGTTCATTGCTAAGTGTCAGTGACATAGGGAATATTTAAAGTCTTAACCTCAGTTCACCTAACATAACCTAACTTTACCTAACTTAACCTTATCACTTGACACATTTTACAAGTTTAGACTTGCTTTATAACTGACTATGACGTCACACTTAGCTCACTTAACTGGTGGCTGCTGGTTTCTATCACGTGACATGTTCTACAAGTTTAGACTTGTTTTAAGACTGGCTATGACGTCACACTTAACCCACTTAACTGGTGGTTGCTGGTTTCTATCACGTAACATGTTCTACAAGTTTAGACTTGTTTTAAGACTGGCTATGACATCACAATTAGCTCACTTAACTGGTGGCTGCTGGTTTCTATCACGTGACATTTTCTACAAGTTTAGACTTGCTTTAAGACTGGCTATGACGTCACACCTAGCTCACTTAACTGGCGACCGCTGGTTTCTATCACTCTATCAAGTTCCAATGTTCACCGCTAGGTGTCAGTGACAGTGGTATATAGTAACCCCCAGTTAGAACTACATGAAGTTAGACTAGCTACGAGTTCACAGATGATCGATTTAAATACCCTGCTATAACCATTGACTGGAATATAATTAAACTATTTATATATTGTACTTTGTTTTTATCATTTATTAACATTTATGATTTCTTTCTTTTATAGGTAATTTCGAAAGGGATCATCATGTTCAAGTGTGGTGACTGTAAGAAACAGTTCTCAAGACCTGACAACCTTCAACGACATGCAAATGTTAAACATAACATTAAAATGTTTGTGTGCAGTCATTGTGCTACCACATTTAACAGACAAGATAATCTTACACGTCATGTAAATTTAAAGCATGTTAGTTCAGCACCATTTTCATGTTCAGTTTGTGAACTTGGTTTTTCTGCTGTAAAGCAATATCAATCCCACATGGTTGAAGTGCATGGTGAACAACAAGAATTGAAATCTGTAAAACCAACAACTAGCACGGAATCTTTAAACGAAAGTGATGCTCAAAAGCGTAAACGTTCTCAAGATTGTGAAAATAGTTGTGCAACAAAAAGAAAAAAGAATGGTGAACCTTCGATAACCCATTGTAATGTATGTAATATTGATATACCTTCTTCAATCATTCATGGACATTTACGCAGTATTCAACATAAAAATAACGCTTGCCATGAAAGAAATTCTGGAAATGTTCAACAAATTGGTCGTGCGTTTAAAAATCGAATTGCTAGTTATAGACTTTATAGTAAAGAAAAAACTCAAAGTATTGAATCATTTTTAAAAAATGTTCAACCAACTGTGTTTGACTTGGTAGAAAATGTTTTATTAGAGCATAAAACAATTAAAATGAATTTTGAACTTTTTGGACTCTATGTAAAAACTGGGAGTGAAGGTGAAATTACAGATATCAAATCTTTTAATACAAAAAACATAATTTTTAGCGAATCAACTAATATTAGTGATATATATCAAAATATTTCAAGTGCTATCATTGTGAAGAGTGAAGAGTTCCAGGAAAGGGAGTCAGGCTGGGCGTTGGTTGAAGTACTTTATTTAGAAACCAACATGAATAAATACAACCCCCTTCGAGCATCATCATACATTGATTTGCCAGGATGGATCAAACGAAAGAAAGCTGTTGTGAACGTTATGAATAATGATGACGCATGCTTTGCGTGGGCTGTAACCTCAGCTCTCCATCCAGCAGAGGAGCATCTGTATAGAACATCATCCTATCCTCACTATTCTTCAGTGTTAGATTTAAAAGAAATGGAATTTCCTATGGCGATAAAAGACATTCAACGTTTTGAAGAGCTGAACAATGTAAGTATTAATGTTTATGGAATTGAAAATAAGAGTATAGTTGGTCCTCTATATTATACTCAGGAAAAAAAGGATGCTCATGTAAATTTACTGTACATAACTAAAGGTGAAAACGCCCACTATTGTTGGATAAAACATTTAAGTAGACTTGTCAGTAGTCAAGTATCAAAACATAAATCTAAGAAGTGGTTGTGTGAAGGCTGTTTGCTCTATTTTACAAAAGAGGATCAACTAACTCAACATCAAAAATGGGGGTGTAATCATGTTCGTACGGTATTACCGACTCCTAAAAATAACATTCTAAAATTTATGGATTATGAGAAACAGCTTCGAGTACCATTTGTTATATATGCTGACTTCGAGGCTTTGCTAAAACCATTTAATACATGTTCATCGAATCCAGCCCAACCTTTTACCAACACTACTCACATTCATGAACCTTTTAGCTTTGCATATTATATTAAATGTAGTTATGATGACTCTTTAAATAAGTTTGAGCTCTATAGAGGACCTGATGCACCTAAAGTTTTTATGGAAAGGCTTGAGAAAGATGCCATCCGTATATCCTCTATTTTAAATACGATCATTCCAATGGAACCACTAACTTTATTAGAGCAAATGAATTTTGAAACTGAAACTAATTGTTTTATATGTGGTGAATGTTTATATACAGACAGGGTTCGCGATCATGATCATTTAACAGGACAATATCGTGGTGCTGCTCACCAAGAATGTAATTTAAATTATAGAGTAAGTAAATTCATTCCGGTCGTTCTACATAACGGTAGCAAATACGATAACCACTTTATCGTTAAAGAATTTGGAGCTTCAGATGTGAAAATTGATGTGATTGCAAATAATAAGGAACAATACATATCGTTCACAAAATACATCAAAACTGACAATAAGAAAACGATAAAACTGCGATTTTTAGATTCATTCCGCTTTATGCCGAGTAGTCTTGATAAGCTTGCTAGTAATTTAAAATCAGATCAGTTTCATGAAATTCAACGTGTCTTTCCTAAAGAAGATGATTTTAATTTGATTTGTCAAAAGGGTATATTCCCTTACGAATATATTAACTGTGTGGAACGTCTTGAGGAGTGTTCTTTACCACCGAAAGATGCATTTTACAGTTCCTTAAACACAAGTCATATCAGTGATGAGGAATATTTACATGCACAACGTGTATGGGTACAGTTTGACATTCAAACTTTAGGAGAATTTTCAGACATATATTTGAAGACAGATGTGTTGTTATTAGCAGATGTTTTTGAAAATTTTCGGAATGTTTGTATGAAAACTTATGACCTTGATCCTTGTCAGTATTTCACAGCTCCTGGGTTAAGTTTCAGTTCAATGTTGAAAAAAACGAAAGTAAATTTAGAATTAATGACTGATATAGACATGATCAATTTTATAAAATCATCAATTCGAGGTGGATTAAGTCAATGTAGTGGACGGTACTCTAAAGCGAATAATAAATACATGCCTAGCTACAACCCTTGTGAAGAGTCAAAGTATATTGTCTACCTCGATACAAATAACCAATATGGTTGGGCTATGAGTCAATATCTACCACTGAAAGATTTTCGCTGGCTGACACAACCTGAAATTGATGTCTTACATGTTGAAACTCTTAATGATAACGATGATAAAGGATATATTTTAGAGGTAAATCTTGAGTACCCTAAAGAGTTACATGATGATCATAATGATTTACCATTTTGTCCTGAGAATATGAAATCTCCATACATCACATCACGAACAAAAATGTTAATTGCTAATGTAAATAATAAATGTAAATATGTAATACATTATCGAAACTTGAAACAGTGTCTACAGCATGGATTGAAATTAACTAAAATTCATCGCGTATTGCAATTTCATCAGTCAGCATGGCTCAAACCGTATATTGATCTAAACAATAATTTAAGAACACAGTCAACAAACGCGTTTGAAAAAGATTTTTATAAACTCATGAATAATAGTGTTTTTGGAAAGACTATGGAGAATGTTGATAAACGAGTTGATGTAAAGCTGATAACAAAGTGGGAGAATGATGGTAAAAGGTATGGTGCGAGCAACTTAATAAGCAAGCCTAACTTTCATAGCTGTTCAATTATTCATGAGGATTTAGTTGTAATACAAATGAATCGTCTTAAAGTAACTTACAACAAACCCATATATGTGGGTTACACCATTCTGGAATTATCAAAAACACTTATGTATGAATTTCACTATGATTATGTAAAGAAAAACTATCTTGATAATGCTAAATTACTCTACACAGACACAGATTCTTTTATTTATGAGTTTAAAACTGATGATTTTTATGAGGATATCAAAACTGAGCTAAATAGGTTTGATACAAGTGACTATCCCGAGGATAATATTTACCATTTACCTCTAGTAAACAAAAAGGTTCTTGGGAAATTTAAGGATGAATGTGCTGGTGTTATTATAGACACCTTTGTAGGCACAAAATCTAAATCATACAGCTATATGACAATTGATGATGTAGTAGTAAAAAAAATTAAAAGGAGTGAAAAAGAATGTTGTTAGTAAAGAGTTAGATATAAGTGATTATAAAAACTGTATAGTTAGTAACCCACCTGTATTATATAAGAAAATGTGTGTATTTAGAAGTAAAAATCATCAGCTACATACCAATTTGCTGAACAAAGTTGCTTTAAGTAATGAAGACAACAAACGATTCATTATACCCAACACATTTGATACTCTTGCTTGGGGAAACAGTCGCATTGACGACTATTACTTTACTTAAGTCTAATGATCACTATATTGTAATATTTTGTAGTGTGTTTTATATTGTAATATTTTTTTTTGTAAAAAACTGTAAGTAGAATGTATAATGTTAGGCTACTGTAGTTTAGTAAAAATAAGATAAGTAATACATTTTAGTGTAAAATGTTTGCTTTTGTATATTACGAAAAAGATTTTTAAAAATGTACAGAATGTGTGAACTAAACAAGGGGAATGTAAAAAATGTAAAATGGAAATTGTAAATATCCATGTATGAAAAAGTGAAATGGCTATCACCATTTTAAAATTAAAAGACATTGTGATCTGGTAAACCTTGTTTTTATTTCACAACAACAAAAATGTACAGAATGTGTAAACTAAACAAGGGGAATGTAAAAAAATGTAAAGCGGAAATTGTAAATATTCATGTGTGAAAAAAATGAAATGGCTATCACCATTTTAAAAAATAAAAGACATTGTGATCTGGTAAACCTTGTTTTCATTTCACAACAAATAGGGCTTTACAAAATAGAATACAAAGAAATGCCAATTCCTCAATCCTTTTCATTGTTCATGTCCACTCATCATTAACTTTCCTTTTTATAGCCAACCTCTCCCCCACTGAGACATCACAGGATGTCAAACGTTGTTTAGCTCTTTCCAACAATACTTTATCCACTACACGTCTTAAAGCAGAATGACTATGACGATAAGAAAGGTCGTGTTCTTTACATGCTTGATCCAAAGAATTAACAGATATTCACTTAGCATAGGGTCTTACGACCATGATTTTGGTACATGTTGCCTGATTTCTTTCACGGTATTGTCTGTCACATAATAAATGAACAACTTGGAGAATACTAATAATTCTTCTTTGGTAAAACTATCTGCATATCGAGGGCAGATAACCTTGTAGTTCCACCCTGAAAAAACAACACTACCTCTTGCATAGTATGTGATGTTGATGGCTCCTGAGACGTGGAAGATGGATTAAACATAACTTTTACAACAAGTTGCTCAATAAACAATGCTCAATCTTGAGTCACAGTTTTTTTTTTCATAAAACGTGATAGCAAAACACTATTGATTATCATTCAGCATTAGAGTTCTATATGAAATAGATAAGAAAAGGGCCATACTATACTTTTATATAGGTAATAAACGGATCTTACTATACTCTCAACTACCCTAGTTACAACTACGTTTCAAGGTCACTCTCTTGAACATTGTCGGAGACTATCGATAAACACTTATGTTCACACGGCACACTCTTGCGGCGCGCGCGGGCATGAATAATTCAGGATGATGTTAATGGCTTATGTGCATGGCTTAGGTCGGTGGCTTATGGCGGCCTTTATGGTGGCTTAAGGTGGTTTATGTTGGTGGCTTACGGTGGTGACTTATGGCGGTGGTTTATGGTGGCCTTTGTTGGTGGCTTATGGTGGCTTATGTTGGTGGCTTATGGTTGCTTATGTTGGTGGCTTATGGTGGTGGCTTATGGTGGCTTATGTTGGTGGCTTACGGTGGTAGCTTATGTTGGTGGCTTACGGTGGTGGCTTATGGTGGTGGTTTATGGTGGCTTTTGTTGGTGGCTTATAGTGGCTTATGTTGATGGCTTTTGTTGGTGGCTTACGGTGGTGGTTTATGGAGGCTTATGTTGGTGGCTTACGGTGGTGGCTTATGGGGGACGGGACCTTTTTGACGGGTCCCTGTGGGCGGGTCCCTTTGACATAATTTGGATAAAATGCATGGGTCAGTCCATAGGGATCAGTTCAAAGGACTCGCCCACAGGGACCCGTCAACAAGGTCCCGTCCCCCATAAGCCACCACCGTAAGCCACCAACATAAGCCTCCATAAACCACCACCGTAAGCCACCAACAAAAGCCATCAACATAAGCCACTATAAGCCACCAACAAAAGCCACCATAAACCACCACCATAAGCCACCACCGTAAGCCACCAACATAAGCTACCACCGTAAGCCACCAACATAAGCCACCATAAGCCACCACCATAAGCCACCAACATAAGCAACCATAAGCCACCAACATAAGCCACCATAAGGCACCAACAAAGGCCACCATAAACCACCGCCATAAGTCACCACCGTAAGCCACCAACATAAACCACCTTAAGCCACCATAAAGGCCGCCATAAGCCACCGACCTAAGCCATGCACATAAGCCATTAACATCATCCTGAATTATTCATGCCCGCGCGCGCCGCAAGAGTGTGCCGTGTGAACATAAGTGTTTATCGATAGTCTCCGACAATGTTCAAGAGAGTGACCTTGAAACGTAGTTGTAACTAGGGTAGTTGAGAGTATAGTAAGATCCGTTTATTACCTATATAAAAGTATAGTATGGTCCTTTTCTTATCTATTTCATATAGAACTCTAATGCTGAATGATAATCAATAGTGTTTTGCTATCACGTTTTATGGAAAAAAAAACTGTGACTCAAGATTGAGCATTGTTTATTGAGCAACTTGTTGTAAAAGTTATGTTTAATCCATCTTCCACGTCTCAGGAGCCATCAACATCACATACTATGCAAGAGGTAGTGTTGTTTTTTCAGGGTGGAACTACAAGGTTATCTGCCCTCGATATGCAGATAGTTTTACCAAAGAAGAATTATTAGTATTCTCCAAGTTGTTCATTTATTATGTGACAGACAATACCGTGAAAGAAATCAGGCAACATGTACCAAAATCATGGTCGTAAGACCCTATGCTAAGTGAATATCTGTTAATTCTTTGGATCAAGCATGTAAAGAACACGACCTTTCTTATCGTCATAGTCATTCTGCTTTAAGACGTGTAGTGGATAAAGTATTGTTGGAAAGAGCTAAACAACGTTTGACATCCTGTGATGTCTCAGTGGGGGAGAGGTTGGCTATAAAAAGGAAAGTTAATGATGAGTGGACATGAACAATGAAAAGGATTGAGGAATTGGCATTTCTTTGTATTCTATTTTGTAAAGCCCTATTTGTTGTGAAATGAAAACAAGGTTTACCAGATCACAATGTCTTTTATTTTTTAAAATGGTGATAGCCATTTCATTTTTTTCACACATGAATATTTACAATTTCCGCTTTACATTTTTTTACATTCCCCTTGTTTAGTTTACACATTCTGTACATTTTTGTTGTTGTGAAATAAAAACAAGGTTTACCAGATCACAATGTCTTTTAATTTTAAAATGGTGATAGCCATTTCACTTTTTCATACATGGATATTTACAATTTCCATTTTACATTTTTTACATTCCCCTTGTTTAGTTCACACATTCTGTACATTTTTAAAAATCTTTTTCGTAATATACAAAAGCAAACATTTTACACTAAAATGTATTACTTATCTTATTTTTACTAAACTACAGTAGCCTAACATTATACATTCTACTTACAGTTTTTTACAAAAAAAAATATTACAATATAAAACACACTACAAAATATTACAATATAGTGATCATTAGACTTAAGTAAAGTAATAGTCGTCAATGCGACTGTTTCCCCAAGCAAGAGTATCAAATGTGTTGGGTATAATGAATCGTTTGTTGTCTTCATTACTTAAAGCAACTTTGTTCAGCAAATTGGTATGTAGCTGATGATTTTTACTTCTAAATACACACATTTTCTTATATAATACAGGTGGGTTACTAACTATACAGTTTTTATAATCACTTATATCTAACTCTTTACTAACAACATTCTTTTTCACTCCTTTTAATTTTTTTTACTACTACATCATCAATTGTCATATAGCTGTATGATTTAGATTTTGTGCCTACAAAGGTGTCTATAATAACACCAGCACATTCATCCTTAAATTTCCCAAGAACCTTTTTGTTTACTAGAGGTAAATGGTAAATATTATCCTCGGGATAGTCACTTGTATCAAACCTATTTAGCTCAGTTTTGATATCCTCATAAAAATCATCAGTTTTAAACTCATAAATAAAAGAATCTGTGTCTGTGTAGAGTAATTTAGCATTATCAAGATAGTTTTTCTTTACATAATCATAGTGAAATTCATACATAAGTGTTTTTGATAATTCCAGAATGGTGTAACCCACATATATGGGTTTGTTGTAAGTTACTTTAAGACGATTCATTTGTATTACAACTAAATCCTCATGAATAATTGAACAGCTATGAAAGTTAGGCTTGCTTATTAAGTTGCTCGCACCATACCTTTTACCATCATTCTCCCACTTTGTTATCAGCTTTACATCAACTCGTTTATCAACATTCTCCATAGTCTTTCCAAAAACACTATTATTCATGAGTTTATAAAAATCTTTTTCAAACGCGTTTGTTGACTGTGTTCTTAAATTATTGTTTAGATCAATATACGGTTTGAGCCATGCTGACTGATGAAATTGCAATACGCGATGAATTTTAGTTAATTTCAATCCATGCTGTAGACACTGTTTCAAGTTTCGATAATGTATTACATATTTACATTTATTATTTACATTAGCAATTAACATTTTTGTTCGTGATGTGATGTATGGAGATTTCATATTCTCAGGACAAAATGGTAATCATTATGATCATCATGTAACTCTTTAGGGTACTCAAGATTTACCTCTAAAATATATCCTTTATCATCGTTATCATTAAGAGTTTCAACATGTAAGACATCAATTTCAGGTTGTGTCAGCCAGCGAAAATCTTTCAGTGGTAGATATTGACTCATAGCCCAACCATATTGGTTATTTGTATCGAGGTAGACAATATACTTTGACTCTTCACAAGGGTTGTAGCTAGGCATGTATTTATTATTCGCTTTAGAGTACCGTCCACTACATTGACTTAATCCACCTCGAATTGATGATTTTATAAAATTGATCATGTCTATATCAGTCATTAATTCTAAATTTACTTTCGTTTTTTTCAACATTGAACTGAAACTTAACCCAGGAGCTGTGAAATACTGACAAGGATCAAGGTCATAAGTTTTCATACAAACATTCCGAAAATTTTCAAAAACATCTGCTAATAACAACACATCTGTCTTCAAATATATGTCTGAAAATTCTCCTAAAGTTTGAATGTCAAACTGTACCCATACACGTTGTGCATGTAAATATTCCTCATCACTGATATGACTTGTGTTTAAGGAACTGTAAAATGCATCTTTCGGTGGTAAAGAACACTCCTCAAGACGTTTCCACACAGTTAATATATTCGTAAGGGAATATACCCTTTTGACAAATCAAATTAAAATCATCTTCTTTAGGAAAGACACGTTGAATTTCATGAAACTGATCTGATTTTAAATTACTAGCAAGCTTATCAAGACTACTCGGCATAAAGCGGAATGAATCTAAAAATCGCAGTTTTATCGTTTATCTTATTGTCAGTTTTGATGTATTTTGTGAACGATATGTATTGTTCCTTATTATTTGCAATCACATCAATTTTCACATCTGAAGCTCCAAATTCTTTAACGATAAAGTGGTTATCGTATTTGCTACCGTTATGTAGAACGACCGGAATGAATTTACTTACTCTATAATTTAAATTACATTCTTGGTGAGCAGCACCACGATATTGTCCTGTTAAATGATCATGATCGCGAACCCTGTCTGTATATAAACATTCACCACATATAAAACAATTAGTTTCAGTTTCAAAATTCATTTGCTCTAATAAAGTTAGTGGTTCCATTGGAATGATCGTATTTAAAATAGAGGATATACGGATGGCATCTTTCTCAAGCCTTTCCATAAAAACTTTAGGTGCATCAGGTCCTCTATAGAGCTCAAACTTATTTAAAGAGTCATCATAACTACATTTAATATAATATGCAAAGCTAAAAGGTTCATGAATGTGAGTAGTGTTGGTAAAAGGTTGGGCTGGATTCGATGAACATGTATTAAATGGTTTTAGCAAAGCCTCGAAGTCAGCATATATAACAAATGGTACTCGAAGCTGTTTCTCATAATCCATAAATTTTAGAATGTTATTTTTAGGAGTCGGTAATACCGTACGAACATGATTACACCCCCATTTTTGATGTTGAGTTAGTTGATCCTCTTTTGTAAAATAGAGCAAACAGCCTTCACACAACCACTTCTTAGATTTATGTTTTGATACTTGACTACTGACAAGTCTACTTAAATGTTTTATCCAACAATAGTGGGCGTTTTCACCTTTAGTTATGTACAGTAAATTTACATGAGCATCCTTTTTTCCTGAGTATAATATAGAGGACCAACTATACTCTTATTTTCAATTCCATAAACATTAATACTTACATTGTTCAGCTCTTCAAAACGTTGAATGTCTTTTATCGCCATAGGAAATTCCATTTCTTTTAAATCTAACACTGAAGAATAGTGAGGATAGGATGATGTTCTATACAGATGCTCCTCTGCTGGATGGAGAGCTGAGGTTACAGCCCACGCAAAGCATTGCGTCATCATTATTCATAACGTTCACAACAGCTTTCTTTCGTTTGATCCATCCTGGCAAATCAATGTATGATGATGCTCGAAGGGGGTTGTATTTATTCATGTTGGTTTCTAAATAAAGTACTTCAACCAACGCCCAGCCTGACTCCCTTTCCTGGAACTCTTCACTCTTCACAATGATAGCACTTGAAATATTTTGATATATATCACTAATATTAGTTGATTCGCTAAAAATTATGTTTTTTGTATTAAAAAGATTTGATATCTGTAATTTCACCTTCACTCCCAGTTTTTTACATAGAGTCCAAAAAGTTCAAAATTCATTTTAATTGTTTTATGCTCTAATAAAACATTTTCTACCAAGTCAAACACAGTTGGTTGAACATTTTTTAAAAATGATTCAATACTTTGAGTTTTTTCTTTACTATAAAGTCTATAACTAGCAATTCGATTTTTAAACGCACGACCAATTTGTTGAACATTTCCAGAATTTCTTTCATGGCAAGCGTTATTTTTATGTTGAATACTGCGTAAATGTCCATGAATGATTGAAGAAGGTATATCAATATTACATACATTACAATGGGTTATCGAAGGTTCACCATTCTTTTTTCTTTTTGTTGCACAACTATTTTCACAATCTTGAGAACGTTTACGCTTTTGAGCATCACTTTCGTTTAAAGATTCCGTGCTAGTTGTTGGTTTTACAGATTTCAATTCTTGTTGTTCACCATGCACTTCAACCATGTGGGATTGATATTGCTTTACAGCAGAAAACCAAGTTCACAAACTGAACATGAAAATGGTGCTGAACTAACATGCTTTAAATTTACATGACGTGTAAGATTATCTTGTCTGTTAAATGTGGTAGCACAATGACTGCACACAAACATTTTAATGTTATGTTTAACATTTGCATGTCGTTGAAGGTTGTCAGGTCTTGAGAACTGTTTCTTACAGTCACCACACTTGAACATGATGATCCCTTCGAAATTACCTATAAAAGAAAGAAATCATAAATGTTAATAAATGATAAAAACAAAGTACAATATATAAATAGTTTAATTATATTCCAGTCAATGGTTATAGCAGGGTATTTAAATCGATCATCTGTGAACTCGTAGCTAGTCTAACTTCATGTAGTTCTAACTGGGGGTTACTATATACCACTGTCACTGACACCTAGCGGTGAACATTGGAACTTGATAGAGTGATAGAAACCAGCGGTCGCCAGTTAAGTGAGCTAGGGTGTGACGTCATAGCCAGTCTTA
>OX336389.2:396645635-396912635 GCA_946902985.2 Meconema thalassinum | reverse complement strand
GGAAGAATTTCGAACCAAGGTTAGAGAAAGATGTCAGCAGGAAAGTCGGGACAACTCGTACCGGTAATTCATTTAACTGTGTTGTGAATGCAGTGTTTCAGCAGACTACATTCTTCGAGATGGAGATAGGAGTTTGAACACAATATGTTGTTGATTCATTTAGGGGTTAGTTACATCGTATCGTGGTTATTTAGCCCCGTGTAGGATTTGCCTGATAACCTAGGTTATTATGTGTTTGTAGTAGTAGCCTATTTGTATCTCCACACTTAAAATCGTGCTATATTCTATTGGGAAGATTGTGATTTTCGGAACATTGAAGTGGACAGAGCATTTACGATGAGAATATTATTACGCAATGGGTTGCGGGACCGGGAACACAGATTACACTACCGCCATACTACACTGAAGGTGCCAGGTAAGACCCATCTGCTTAACACCCCCTGGCCGGGAAGGGGTGGGGAGGCTAGTGTTCACAAGTTCTGCTCATAGATGGCGCTGCTAGTATGAATGCTATATACAGGGTGTATCAAAATGAATATTGGGGTTTTAAGGCTTTGTAGTAGGCTATTTATTACAGTTAACTTACAGTTATAAATAATACATCAAATAAAAGAACAACTCAAACAGTTTGTCCTACAAGTGTTCAATGTGAGCACCATTCGTCACACGGCATACATCGAGTAAATGTTGCAACAACTGCTTCAATCCTGTTTCTTAAGTCGGTTAGGTCAGCTGGTAGGGGAGGGCGGGCTGACTCGGACTTCAACGAAAGAGGTCACGCTGCTGCAGGAGATAGCCGACTGAGAACTTCAAGACTTCACCGCGGGGAGCGCTTCGGCGAGCCCCACCAGACCAGTCATCGCCCAGCCGGCACGAGCTCACCAGCCAAGGACGCCAGGAGTCTGAAGCTACTGCTGCCAGCCAGGCCCGCCAAGGCCCGCCAGCCCGCATCTCATCTCATCACCGCACCTCATCATCTCATTCCCCAATCAGTTCTGGGCTAGCCAGACTTAGGGTTAGGATAGGGCACGCTGTGAGTCAGGGACCCGTTCACGTCGGATCATCCCGCGCTCACTAGTTCGCACTTAGAATATTTCCCCTCATCTCATATATAGGCTAGCACCAGGTCAACTACAAAAGAGCTATTTGTCTGTTCAAAAATAGCATTTGTCTGACTGTCCCTCTTGGCTCTGGTGCGAACCCTATTATTTATAACCTATCTACTTCAACTATCCCTCATCATGTTTCGCCAGCTATCACCCGTCACTCCCATCGCCACTTCACCCAACACGCCCCGCCACATTCTACCCCATTCCCCGCTGACCCTCTTCATGCGCGATTACGTGAACCCGGATATAAGCCCAGCGCTTACCGGCAGCCCGTTCGCCTTGTCAAGGGATCCCCTAATCATCGCGCTAGCGCCCCAATCATCCCCGGTGTATGGCACGCCTGCCTCACAACTGTGCCACAGAGGTAGAGTCCTAAGCGTGACCCAGGTGCCGCGGCTTCCCGCGCCCTGCAGCCCGCTAACGGAAGAGCCCACGCAGATTACACCCGCTGCGCCCCAGTACACACACGGCACCCCAGCGAGGCTGTTGAGTTGCGGAGACGTCCCGGACGGCTGCCTGGACTTGTCCGGCAGTCAGCTCATGGGAGAGCCCACTGACTCCAGCCTCGTCGCGCCAGCGACACCACTAGGCGCGGCATTGGTGCCAACAGTGACAGAAGGCAAGGAGACGCCTATCTTGGAGACCACAAGACCGGCAGCGAAAGCCGCCCCGTCAGTGGTCCAGGAGAAAGCTATCCGAGCACTTATGTCAGTGGACACCGGATTGGTAAGCCACGCGATTGACCCCAACCCTACGGGAGACGAGTTAGTAATGGACGTGCCGCCTGACCAGCCACGTCGCAAGAAAGCTGGTAGTACCAACGGGAAAGGTAAATCAAAGGCCCCCAATTCGGCAGCCCAGCAGTCCCAGTCTCCGACTAGCACGGCGACTCCAACCACAGGCCTAGGCCAGGAAGGAGCTCCGCCAGCGAAATCGTCGAGCGGGAAGGCTGGCAAAGGCACCCTAGCAAAGGTTAAGAAGCCAGCACCCGCGCGGACTTCCAAACCTGTGCAGGGAAAGACCAGTAAAAAGTCTTCCGCGCACCCTGGAGCCCCTGAACTCAGGAAACAGACTCCAGAGCTTGGGAAACAGGAGGAGGACTTTACACCGGTACTGTCGAGGAGAGAAAAAGCCGATGCCAAGAGGCAAGCCCAAGCGGCTAATGCTAAAGACGGGCAAAGGCGGAGTGGTTCGCGGGACTCGTCCGGCTCGACCACTTCTACTTTCCCCGACAGACCAAGCAGGCCAAAACCTAAGAAGCCGCCGCCACTTACACTCTACACAACAGACATCCACAGCATCGATCTGGGACTTGCAACGGCACTCCCACATGAGTACCGTAATAAGTACCATTTCAAAGCCCCAAGCGAGACCCCGGCACGTCTGTCTGGCTTCTATGCGATAGCTGGAAAGCTTACCACTTTTGCATAGAGTACCTGGAAGCCGTCAAAGTGCCGTACTCACACATCGTTTCAGCTAAGCCTGTAAAGCGATATGTACTGCGCACACCGGCAAACCAGAAGACGTGTGACGACCTCGCAGCCGCATTCAAAGCGATGAATTTCCCAGTGGAAATCGTCGAAACGGTGCGCACCAAGTCCCCCCGCATACACTCCCCACTGTACTTGGTAACAGTCACGGCAGGGCCGGAAGCGGACAGCATATTACAGGTAAAAATGCTGGCCCGCATGGAGGTGAGCATCACACCATACCGGACTCCCGCATCAGCGCCGCAATGCAGCAATTGTCAAAGGCTGGGTCACACCTCCAAGGGGTGCCACGATAGGCCTTGCTGTAGGCGCTGCGCGGAAGGACACCACTCTGCCAAATGCCCATTTGGACCACATGAGGCAAACTCCAAGTGCAGAAACTGCAAGGGACCACATGCGGCTAATTTTAAGAACTGCCCCACCCGCAGGGCATACGAAGCCAACAGGCGAAACACGATGCAAACTGGTGCGCATCAAGGTGGCATGCACCAGGCACGTGGAGGCCCTTCAGGCACCAAGGCATCATCAATGCCTAAAGGCCCATCAGGCAGGACCGAACGTAGCTTTGAAGGGGGGACACAGCCATCCCGTAACAGAGACACGCCACACCCAAACACTGAGATCAATCCTCAGCCCAGCACTTCCACCTGCCCATACCCGATCTCAGTGCCTCCTCCCAAGGAACAAAGGAAAAAGAAGGTCCGTTCCAAACGCCCCAACAAAGCCGAAACAAAGACCACCATGGCTGCGGAGCAAACGAGAGAAGCCCAACAAGCTTCTAGCTCCATCCCTTGCCAGCCAAACACAGACGCATCGCCCCCACCTACTCTCCGCCCTCTTGCCCCCACCCCTCCCTCAAACACAGCCACTCAGGCCAGCCCACCACTGGATCAGGCTCCCAGCACCATCTGGGACAAAATCAATGCCTTCTTAAATCAACTCTTTCCAGGGTTGACGATGGGAACATTGTGCCAGGCAGTGATGGCGCTAATTATGCAGCTATTCACGGCCCCTATGAACCAGTGGATGAGCATTTTCACCACATTTATAAACACCACCTTCACATCCCGTCATGGATAATACACCTGACCTACCTGAAGGGAACGAGGGGAACCCAACTAATACCCCCAACTACACACACACGGACGGAATCCGCGTTTTAAATTGGAACGCCGATGGAGTCCGCAAAAAGAAAACAGAACTCGCGTTGTTCCTCCAAACCCATGACATACACGTGGCGCTCATAACAGAAACTCACTTACAGCCCGGGCAGAAATTCACCGTAAGAGGCTTTAATACCGTAAGACGAGATCGCCGCGAACACACCGATATGTCGAAAGGAGGAGTGGCAGTACTGGTCCGTAAAGAAATAGCTCACATGGAACTAGACAAACCAGAACTGCAATCACTCGAGGCCTGCGGCATCCGCTTGCCTGTGCAAGGTACTTACCTGAATATTTATTCAGTGTACAATCACACCAACCGGATAAATACACAGGACATAGAAACCCTATTCAAAACTGGCACTCATACCATACTTGGAGGGGATTTCAATTCCAAAAGTGCTCACTGGGGATGTCTCCGCCCCAATCACTCGGGGAGGAGGCTTTATGCGCACATGATAGCCAATGACTACATAGTCGCTGCCCCCAACGAGCCAACCTTCGTACCGCAACGTAATTCGACGGACATCGCTGACATTCTGGACATATGCCTGATGAACCAGGTAACGCTCAGTCACAGAATCAGGGTGATAAATGACCTTTCGTCAAATCACAAGCCAACGATTATTACACTTGCGACCCCCCTGAAGTCATCGAAACAGGAACCAGGCCCATACGCAACTATAAAGCTGCTAACTGGAACCAGTTCAAGGCCATACTAGACCAAGAACTAGATGGCAAAGATGACATGCCACTAACCACAAATCAGGAGCTAGATACTGCCGTGGAAACCCTGGTTTCAGCCATCCAAGTCGCCTTGGACACAAGTGTTCCCCTTGTAAACACCCACGAGCGGAAACTGGAAATTCTAGCACGCATCCGGGCACTAATAAGGGAAAGGAACAACATAAGGCGGGACTGGACTAAATACCACAGGGACCACGACAGAGTCAGGAAAAATCAACTTAACGTTGAAATCCAGAACGCTCTACATGAACACCGGTGCAGCTCTTGGGGTAATCTCATATCAAAATTTGGTACCAACCCCACGGAAAATACACCATCAGTGTGGCCCCTCGCGAGACACTTCACCCGCGAAACCCATCAGGTGCCGACCCTTGAATCACCGACAGGACCGGCCTATTCGACACGGGACAAACTGGAGGCCCTAGCGAACTCCCTAGAGGAAGCATTTACTCCCAACGATACACCCTCTAACCCGGAGTTCACGCTCAGGATGGACGCAAAGGTAAATGACTACATAACCAATGCACCCAAGCCGGAAGTCCGCAAAACCAATATTCACGAAATAACGTGGATCATCCGGCACCTCCCCAATCGCAAAGCCCCGGGCCCAGATAACCTACAGAACATAGTACTGAAGTGGTTGTCTGACAAGGCCCTGCAAATACTAACCTCCATCTACAATGCAATGCTCACGCTACAGTACTACCCTGTGTGCTGGAAGCAAGCAAAAATACTAGTATTCGGCAAACCGGGCAAAAATAAGTCCAATCCCGACAACTACCGCCCAATAAGCCTACTAGACTCTCTAAGCAAAGTATTCGAGAAAATACTGCTAAAGAGAATAGTAGCGCACGTTAAGGAAAATGGACTGCTCAGGAACGAGCAGTTCGGGTTTCGGAACCACCACTCCTCAACGCAGCAGCTTATGAGGCTGGTCGAACACGCCACGGTAGGGTTTAACCAAAAACGCGACACCGGAGCTGTCTTCTTAGGCATACAGAAAGCTTTCGACAAGGTGTGGCACACAGGCCCATTAGCCAAACTAATAGACTGTAATTTCCACCCGGCCTACATACGACTCATTCAATCATATCTAGAAGGCCGCACATTCCAGGTTGATATTCTGAACGTGCTGTCCACTAAGCGACAGATCAGAGCAGGCGTCCCGCAGGGTAGTATTATAGCTCCCGTACTGTTCAGCCTGTACATCAATGACATGCCAACACCAGCAGAAGCATTAACTACGTTATACCTCTATGCTGATGACTTGGCAATGACAGCCCAACACTTCCGCATAGCCAGCATCCGCAAACGGCTGCAGGAAGCGCTATGGGCCCTGGAACCCTATTTCAGAGACTGGCGGATAAAAGTCAACGTTGACAAAAGCCAGGCGGTACTCTTCACCAAGAAGAACCGTATCTCACGCCGACCTGATTCCATCCGGCCACTCACACTATTTGCGCGCGACATTCCATGGACGAGCACAGTTAAGTATCTAGGAGTAACCCTAGATGCTAAACTAACCATGCTGCACCATGTCAAAACACTACAGCGCAAAGCCAACATGCGATTACTGCAGCTTTACCCATTCCTAAATAGGAAGAGCCGCCTCGACAAGACGCTGGGCGTTAACATGTATAAAGCCCTCATAAGGCCCATTATTATGTACGCTAGCCCTGTATGGGGTTACACAGCTAAGTCGAACCTCAAAAAGCTGCAGATGATCCAAAACAAATGCTTGCGGTTAGCACAAAAGCTCCCGCGGGATACACCCACGCGGGAGCTAGAACGCATAACAAATACGCCAAGCATCAAAGCCTTTGTGCGACAACTTGCACTAAGGTCACAACGCTCCAGGCGCTATTCGGCGAACCCACTCGTAAGAGCCCTCGGCCGACACGACATGGGCCGAAATAGCAAATACCCTACCCCTCGACACATTCTCTTCAGGTAAAGTCAGGAAAGGTAGGTGCTATGAGTAGCGCAAAGCGGCACTAACCCCAGGGACATACAATACAAATGTTACCCCCAAATACACATCCCATGGAATTCTCCCATGGATAACCCCAACTCCACATTCCCATGGAAGTCCTTGGTAACGGCTCAGGCCAACCAAGGCAGCCGCACGCGCTCCCCTTGCTGCATACATGAAGTGTATATATTTATGTGTAGCAATTAATTGTCTGTGTCCATGTGCACGTCTGTCTGTCTGTTTCAGTTTGTTTCTGTGTTACAGGTTAAGTTTAGTTAAGGCCCAAAAAAAAGAAAAAAGTTTTAAAAACCCTTCCCCTGGCTTGCCGAAAGGATAGCCAAGGGAAGGACTATTAATAATCATTAGCTTATAGTTTCAGGACGATTGTATGCAGCGGCGGAGTGACCGATGAACAACCATCAGCAATGTCCAGGACACGAGAGAAGAAGCCCCTGTTCGCAGGCGTGGCTCCCCTCTCCGGATCACGGAGACTTGGCACTAGGACGCTCTAGGCGGGCGGACTGTGCTCCGAACCTAACCCCGGACGTGCAGTTCGTCCGCCATTGCGGACGCGCTAGTCCCAGCAGTACCAAGACAACTGATTCCCATATATACTAATCTCGGCGAGGAAACTGATTTTGCAACTGTTGCATGACACACCTCCCGTACTAACAAAACCTATTCATTTCCATACCCATATTATTCTTGCATGTGGCAATAACCAAGCCGCCAGGTTTTACGTGTAGACAAGTTTTCCTTTCTGTCTATGCGGTTTTCCCTGGCCCTATAATCTTACCGTTATATATGTGTACATATTTATATGTGCACATATATGATAATATATATCAACCCATGATGCCTGGTAGATCGCGACCACGATGGGACAGGCGCAAAGCCTCAAAGGGCAATCCCTCTCTTTCCAATCCCCTATGCTTTCTCTTCTACTATGTAGACTAACTGCATGTCGGAGGCACCAGTAGTAAGGTCGGGTGCCACGCGGGGAGTGCGGGAAACCTCCCCCCCCCCCCGAAAGAAAAAAAAGGAAAATGGTAGGGGCACGTAGGCCTACATATGATCCTGGAACTGCTAATTCACGACTAGCCCTCCGAATTGATTTCTTGGGGCTACGCGTGATAGACTCTCTCCCTCGTTCAACATGTTCTTCAATCTTTGTTGGTCGGCCGGTACTCTTTCCTTTACTAAGACAGCCTGTGGCACTGTTTCTTCAAACTGATGATACCATCTACGGATTTTATTATCACTTGGAGGATTACAATGGAACTTAATACGGAACAGACGTTGCACTGTAACTACAGATTCAGTCCTTGCAAACTGTAAAACACAAAAAGCCTTCTGCTCCATAGTCGCCATCTTGGCTACTAGCGCTTCTAACGGAAAACAGAGCAACCAGTGCATGCGCATGTGCACAGGTACGAACACTTGTAACACAAACTGTTTGAGTTGCTCTTTCATTTGATGTATTATTTATAATCGTACGTTAACTGTAAAAAATACTACAAAGCCTTAAAACCCCGATATTCATTTTGATACACCCATATTCCTTAATACTAGTAGAGCGTGCCCGACGCCAGACAGCGCTGAAGTCTTAGGTGCCAAGAATTAGAATGGCTGTCGGCCATCTGTAGTAGGGTAATCTGTGGTCAGAACTCCGTGGCCCCACAGTGTGGGGTAATGTCACGTGAATAGGAGTAGAGTAGTTGACGGCTCGAATACTCAGAAATGCAACGGCCGTTCACAGGCAGAGATAGGCTATGCTATAGGCCAATGCGAATTGCGAGGACTGTACGAGTGATTTTTGCATCATACGTGTGTGGCCTAGCTCCCAAGGGTATATAATATGTACAACACTTGCGTTCAGCAGGGGTTGTGGATACAGCTGTACATTTGTATGGAACGTCGTTGAATTGGTTTTATTACTGCTTCTTTTTTACGGGTATTAAGGAAGTTAATGGCAATGAGACTTAGTCTCTGAACAGTTGCTAGTGAATCTGAGGCTAACTGAAACATAGAAGCTTATCGTACCAATCTTTAGACTGAGACACAATAAACTGTGCGAAGTTACTTTCCAAAAAACTGTGACATGGTTAGTTTTATTTATTTGATTTATATCAACTTACGATCCACGTCTCATACATTGTGACGAACACATTTGTGGACATTTCAATCAGTTCAAAATGTGTCGTCATATGTCTTTCAATTATCCCATAATATTATTTTTCCTATCTTCGTTTCGCAAAAATGATGTCTTATAAGACGGCGCGGGGCACTCGAGAAAATACGGAACTTCCTTCAGTGACATTTTAACCCTTTGTTTGGTGCATGAGTGAAATCTCTTTTATTAAGGAGTGCACTATGCTGAACACGAATACGGTACTACAACGAAAATGTCAGTTTGGTTCCGGTTTAAGGATAAATTAAGGGTAATTATAACAGTCACGTTTATATCATGTCACTTATTACAATTATATTCATACTGAATTTGCTTTCTTTTAGCTTCCCCTTTACAGTCAATTCAGGAACATTCCTCATGATTGTCTAGTAGTAGCCAGAAAGCATTATTGCATTCCAGTTTCCTTGGTAGCGTTTCTCCATTAACAAGATTTATTGGTGGAGACGTTCGCCAGTTTCGTCGCTAATATCTACGAAACTTTCAGATTAAAGAATCAGCTGGAAGTGTAAAAAGTAAAATTTATGGGACATGTGCTCCCCATTTTGTGATAAGAAGACAGGAAGTGGTGATTTTTGAAAAATCCACGGCACTCGGAGTCGTACGATATTGGCTGGTAAAAGATCGCTCGTGGCACATTTGGGGGTACCAAGACAAAATTAATTAAATCTCAGCCCCAGTTCATCCAATAGAATTTCGGTTCCCCTACCAAATGGCAGGGCTAAACGGAACGTCAAAATTAGAGAGTGGATCGCCTCAATGTCTCCAAATCGAAAGATCTACGCCAGTTAAATTATTATTGTAATTGTTATTATTATTACTATTATTATATTATTATTAGTAAACCTCATGGCACTGCAGCCCATTAAGGGCCTTAGCCTACCAAGTCACCGTTGCTCAGCCATTTTGGCCTACAGATTGCGAGGTGGACAGCGAGGCAGGTCCCCTCAAATTTTGAGTTTCTTGATTGAGGCACTGCTTCTCTGATAATATATTTATTGTCCTCACGAGGATGAGTACACCCCGTTCCAACCCTCACGTTGGTTTCTAAAATCATTAACGGAGTCGAGAATCAAACTCGGGATCTCCGGTTGAGAGTTAGGTGCTCTACCCCCACACCACGGGGTCGGCATTATAATTGTAACAATTCTAGAATGTGTCTGAAGAAGAATAGAAAGAAAATTCAGCTCAAGATCCACACTTAAAATGGCCGACATAAAATCTGAGACTAGGGTTTGAACCACTGAAGAACCAAATTATATAAGTCAGCGTGTATCGATGTGATGAATGAAACATCGTAGTTTCTGATCTTGCGCAACGCGATCCATGAATGGGAGTGCGGCCAAACGCCCATGCCCGAGGGTACGTCTAAGCTCATGCTAACATGATGATCGCAAGCCGCTATCCGGTCCTGAGCTGCTGACGACACAGATTTCAAATTACTAGAATTAGACTAGCTTATGCAATGTGTTGACCTCTAGAAGGTAGGCATGGAATAGTTCGCAGCACGCATGAGCGCGGCCGGGGCGTGAGTAGAGGTCATAGCAATTGATTGCGAATAATAGTACATTATGCAACGAGCCTATAATGGCTATAATTAAGACACGAGTATCTTTATAAAACGAGCGTATGCGAGTTTTATAATTTCCATACGAGTGTCTTAATTACCATTATAGGCGAGTTGCATACGACTGTTTATGTTCGACGATAATTATAACTTTAATATATGTTTTAACATAAATATTCATAAATATCTGTGGGATTCAGTTAATTCAGTTATTAGTGAACAGAGCGCATGCGTGGTCAAGGCACTCCGGAAGCAGAGACCATTCACTTTGCTTGACAACACAGAAATATGTTGGATTTTGAGCGCATGCGCGAAGGTACCCTTTTCTAATTGGCCACACAACTGTTTCTTGAGTTCTGATTGGTGGGAGAAACTGTTTCATAATGAAATATAATGAGCCTCATTGTGATACAGTTTTCCGACACATAATGTTCACATTTCGACATCGTCGAACATAAACTACGTTATAAGCTTGGTGGTAGTTGTTGTTGTTGATACATTTAGGGGCTTTGCGATATCTTGGTCATGTAGGCCCGTGTACTTGTGTGTGTGTGGATTTTGTCAGGGTGGCCTTAAGTTAGGAACCATCACTGGAGCAGAGGTGGTCCACTCGCAATTTTTAGGTACAAATTTTGACGATGACTACAGCCATCCAGAGAGAAGTTTCGCCATTGGTATTTCCACACTCCAGGCAAGTGCCGTGATGGTACTCTGGGCAAATACTCCGTTGTATGTGTGTGTATGTTTGAGATTGTCTAACAATCTGCGTTATTGTCATGATGGTGTGTAGCCTAACTGTAATCACTAGAGTTAAGGAATGGGATAGGGCGCCCCGGGACTTGAAATAAGGTACTGTCTTGGCATTTGCCTAACTTAAGTTTGGAAATACCGGGAGATACCCACTGTCGAACTTTGAAGCGTGACTTGACGAACTTGGCTACGCTGGTGGATGGCTCATTTTCGACCCTATACAGCATGCAGCTCGCGGGCTAATGTGGCCAACCACGCATTCTTATAACTTGCTTAAAACTTATTCTAACGTTCCTACTTAATAATTTATCAGAGAATCTATTTATTGGTAAAAAAAAAATGAATAATCGATACTGACCATACTTCAAGGTATGATTAATACTCTAGCTTTTTCCCCCTCCAGGTTGGTGGAACCCACGGACTCAGCGAGGGAACTCACCACTACCGCCTCTACGGGCAGTGTCCTAGAGCTGGGAATATCTGGTCGGAGTGGATACGACTGAGGAGGTGTGATCAGCACCTCACCCAGGCGGCCTCACCTGCAAAGCGAACAGGGGCCTTATGAGGGATGGGAAGGGAGGGGAAGATTGGGATGGATAGGCAAGGACGCGGGAAGGAGGCGGCCGTGGCCTTACAGTAGGTACCATTCCGGCATTTGCCCGAAGACGAAGTGGGAAACCACGGAAAACCACTTCGAAGATGGCTGGGGTGGGAATCGAACTCCCTCTACTCATTTGGGCCACCCGAGGCTGAGTAGACCCCGTTCCATTCCTCATAACACTTTTCAAATTTCGTGGCAGAGCCGGAAATCGAACCCAGGACCTCAGGGGCGGCAGCTAACCATGCTGACCGCTACGCTACGGAGGCGACTACTCGTAACTTAAAACACAATTTCGACAATAATTACAGCCACATTAATTACCAAGGAGTCTTCCACCAAGTAAGTCGTGTTGTGTCCATTGCGTCCACCTCCTAGTGTAGTGGCTAGCATTATTAGCTGCCACCCCGGAGGTGTGGGTTCGATTCCCGGCTCTGCCAAGAATTCTAATTCTGATCTGAAGGCTGGGATGTGGCACACTTAGCCTCTTGAGGCAAAACTGAGAAGAGGTGGGTTCGATTCCCAGCTTGACCATCCTGGAAGTGGTTTCTACTCGAGGCAAATACCGGGATGGTTCCTAGCTTAAGTTAAGTTAACTTAAGTCCACCGCCGCGACCTTCCTAATCCTCACCTGAATTACAAATAGACACACTAATACAGACACCACAATTACACAGGTTATCAGACAAATTCTTTCTATGTCTCCCTCTCTCTTATGGTCTATATACACACTCGGGTACACGGGGCTAAATGACATGATGTCACAACACCAACTGTGTACATTGAGTGCAAACCATCTAGATGTAAGACGAGTTAAAACGTCATGGAACGATCAGGAAACACACTTGAGGTCTTTAGCTCTACCAATGAGATATGACATTTAACTCTCTGCCAAGGAGACATTAGTGGTTGCTTTTAAACTTACTGTATATCGACGAAATTTTACTGACTTTATATGAACTTTCATAACCCTTGTGGGATTATGTGGAAGCTACTGAGTTGTTGTTGATTGATTTAGGGACTTTGAGAAATCGTGGTCATATAGCCCCATATTCTTGAGTGTGTGGGGAGAGAGGAGTTTTTCAGATAACCTGTGTTATTGTGATGGCTGTATTAGTGTGTGTATTTGTAATTCAGATGAGTGGCCTTAAGTTAGGAACCTTCACTGGAGTATTATACTGTACATGGAAAACCACGAAAAAACACTTCCAAGATGGCTGAGATTGGAATCAAACCTTCCTCTTCTCAGTGTTGCCTCACGAGGAAGAGTGTACCCCGTTCCTGCTCTGTCGGGAATTGAACCCGGCAGTGCCGTAGAGAGCGATCACGGGCCCCAGGACAAGGTCTTCCGGGCTCCTCCAATTTTAATCACCCTGCGACATATTTTTGGAATTACGGTACTAGTTTTGCAAACTTTTACCCCTCCCCCCCCTTTCCCCCTCCCCCCCCCCCCAAAAAAGGTCCGTGAATTTGGTTTGCCTAACTGAATATTAATTGACTTTTATTTTTGGTTGTTCAGCTACTCTCCTTTTTCTTTTTGTCTCTCATTGGTTGTTGTTTTTTTTTTTTTACTTTAATATTTTGCATTAAAATTCAATTTTCGTTGTATCTCAACGTGTTGAGGCACCTCAAGAATAAGCCGTACTTCTTTCAGAAATGTAAGAAGTAAAGAGTCATTTTTTTCTGAATTACAAACTTTAAGCTTCACAAAAAGGTCTTGAACTTCAGCACGTTATGAATTAACTGGACAACTTTGCCGTTTCGCACGAAGTAAAACACAATGGTTATTTATGAGATTAATTTACATGTTATATTTGTAATATTTTGGATATTACTCGCTGGTTGTATTTACATCGAACAGTCATATCAGAAAATTTCATAATAGTTAAGACATTACATTGTTGTCCCATCTGAGTCCTTTTACCTCCTCGGGCCCCTCAAGAAATTCGGGCCCCGGGGCTACAGCTCCGCTTGCCCCTCCCTCTCGTCGGGTCTGGAACCCGGACCTCCAGGGTGACAGCCAAGAATGCTAGCAGCTACACTAGGAGGTGGTCTGGAAGCTACTGAGGTATTGGCAGTGGCTATTGTTGACATTCTAGTGCCTTTGGATGCTGTGGAAGGTGCTGCTCATTGGTTCAATGTTGATGAAGTGGCTCAGTGGAGAAATCAGTGGCAAACTACCTCACTACACACCTTGCCTAGTAAGAATCCTTGGGGACAATGACTTGTTGCTTCTTTTGTGGGGCTTGACCATCGTGGTCTTGGGTGTATGTGCTTGGGGGATTTTGTCTGATAACCTGTGTTATTCTGATGGCTGTCGAAATTTTAATATTTTATCATTTTAAATGAACTTGTCGACTTCGTCGTTACGCTGGGGTCTGGCGTTACATTACGGTGACGGGAAGAAATGTACCCAGATGCACTGAGGTGTGTGACGTCATAGTACCGCTTGGTGCATGTGTACCCCGACAATCTCTATCCCCGATTCTTGGATGTCACGGGTAATCTCGAGAACCACTGGATGGATTTTGATGTGGTTTTCACCATTCTGTAAAGGATATCTCTAGGAAAGATTCTGTAGAAAATAATTTATGTATGATCAAAGGAAGCCAAGCAGTAACGATTTCAGTGAAAAAGTCGAAAACAAACTTGGCGTCCGTGCGCTTCTTAAGCTTACGCTGGGCAAACCGTTTAAAATATCAGTATACTATGAGCGTAAGAATTGGTCAGCATGAAATGTTCTACAAAAAAGTCTGCGAGAGTATATCTCTATCTTCAATACATCGCCCACTATAAATGTTTTTAGACTGGATGGAAGGGGCACGTCATCCAGCCATCTCCCTCCGCGCGCTTGATCTTGCTTTGCCCTTGGTTTGCACTTGCCGTTCGCGAGTAATTTGAAACAAGGTAAAGTATTATAAATTAAGATAAGTATAATGCAGATAATTTTCTAACATGTTAAGAGTCTTTGGCTTCGAGCGAAGCGAGAAGCCTCCAGCCTTTCTAGCATTTGTCAGCATTTGTAGCATTTAAAATGATACAAAGTCTAGTCTTTCAGACTGACTGTCACTTTTTTCAGTCGGTGAACACGATTGTACCCAATTATAATGGGTGTTTTCCTAATCCTGAAATTCAGTGCAGGCAGTGGTGAGAGGAGCTACACGGAACCGGACCACATATCACTCAATCAGCTACAGTAAGTTTACAATCCACTCCAACCTGACCATTTAATAACAATAACAGATATCAAACTGAGCAAGCCAACTTAAATGTCAACCACCACTAACAATATCTTAACAACAAAAACACATTTAACTAAAAAATCAACTAGTTGCGCTAGTTTAATAACTACTGCAACTAAGTAAGTGTATGTATATTCGTACCCCCGGTGCAAGACTGTCACAAGTCAAAAGCATGAATTGTGAAGTATGTGGTACTTATAAATGCCTATTATCAAGTCCGTGTCTTGTAAAACTGCCACAACTCAGATCCTAAAAAAAATATCAATTCTACAGCACTGAATAGAAAACTGCCATGACTCAAAATTATTATTATTTTTATTAAAACACATAATTATAATCCATGAAAGAACTTTGTATGTTATTGTATTGTATAGTACTAGGCAATGTTAATAGTTAGTAATAAGTTACTTTCACTTTAATTATGTAAATATTTATATTTTTCCTTTTAGCTCAAAATCTTTAAATGCTTCTTCTGAAAATGTGTCCTTTTTGACTTGTGGCAGTCTTGCACCGGGAGTGCAATATTTTAAATACCATCACCCATGCTTGTAGACATAGAGTTAATAGCCTAAGTGTAAAGGATCTGATGATCGCTTGACGATCGAAACTGGTCATCCTAGTCAACCCCTGGAACTATACAGCCCATGAAGGGCCTAGGCCGACCAAGCGACCGCTGCCCTTCTCTTTGGCCTGCAGATATTGGGGTGATGCGTGATCAGCGCATCGGGTCCCCTCAGCCGTTAATCTTGGTTTTCGTGATCGGGGCGCTGCCTCACTGTCAGGCAGCTACTCAATTGTCCTCACGAGGCTGAGTGCATCCCGTTCCAACCCTCACGTCAGTTTTAAAATCCATTATGGAGCCGGGAATCGAACCCGAGGCCTCCGGGTGAGAGACAGGCGCGCTACCCCAACACCACGGGGCCGGCTGGTCATCCAAGAGTATTTATTAATCGCATATAATGATTTTTTTCAGGATTAGGAAAACTCCCATTACAATTGGGTACTATATTGTTGACCGACTGAAAAACATTAAATTACGATTACTAAGGCAACACTGAAAAATGGCTTCCAGCACGATAATGTGGTGGCTATAGTTGTGTGTGTATTTGTAATTGAGGTGAGTATTGGGAAGGAGGCGGCCTTGGCCTTAAGTTAGGGACCATCACGGCATTTGCCTGGTGTAGAAGTTGGAAACCACGGAAAACCACTTTCAGGATGGCTGAGGTGGGAATCGAACTCTCCTCTTCTCATTGTATGACTCACGAGGCTGAGTGTACCCCTTTCCAACCTTCAGACTAGAATTTAATTTCCTGGGAGAGCCGGGAATCGAACCCGGACCTCCAGGGCGACAGCCAAGAATGCTAGCCGCTACACTACGAGGTGATCACCGGCAATGGCAGAATATAGCATAGTCTCAGCCTTATCTGTTTTCCTTGGAGCAAGTTTCTACCACCGAAAGATGGTCTAACACACAGTATGTCCACCTCGTGGCGTAGTGACTAGCATTTTTGGCTGTCAACGTGGAGGTTCGGGTTCGATATCCAGCTCTGCCGAGAAATTTAATTCAAATCCGGTTGCTGTCACGGGGCTCACTCAGCCTCATGAAGCGTAATTAAGAAGAGGTTGGGTTCGCTTCCTACCTCAGCCATTCTAGAGAAGTGGTCTCCCAGTTCTACCCCAGGCAAATGCAAGGTAGGTTTTTAAGTCAAGGCTGCTCGCACCTCTTTCCTAATCCTAGCCCCAATTACAAGTGCAAAGAAGTGTACAACGCAGGTTATGAGACAGATTACCCACACACCCAAGCCGCTACATGAAAAACCTACAAACTCGCTATCCTTATTCCCTCAAAACCATCCTCAAAACCAAACTCATCATCAGGGACCAATAGCGAGGGAGTTTGGTCATTATCATGGACTTGGGGAATCACACATGACTCGAAATCATTTTAAAGAGATTCTAAATATGTCATTTCAGCTAAGCCACTAAAAGAGTACTGTCTTGTTCCAAAATGAGCATTTTATCAATAGCATTGAGTGGTATTTTGAAGTATTTGCTCACACATTCAACCTGCATTGAGTGGTATTTTGAAGTATTTGCCCACACATTCAACCTGTATGAACTAGAAGATCTAGTCTGCTAATCACTTAGATTTGAACAAACCCTGGTTTTCCTCCTGACAGTACAGGGGGAGTACTGGCTCAACGGCCAAGCTGCTTGCCTCTCATTAAAGCGTACCTGGTTCAATTCATATTCAATGTCACATGGGTGGTTTGAATTGCACGTAAGAAGGAGGAGGGAAGAAAGTTTGTAGTTTTACGTGACCGTAAATCTCGCGATCATAAGCCACGGGACCTCCTTTTTACGTGGAATCCGAACCACAGGACAAGGCATTTCACTTTGAAAATTTCACATGCTTTGACTGGGAATCGAACCCAGTCCGCCGTGGTGAGAGGCCATCAGCTTGACCACTGCGCCACCACGCCCCTGTATGAAGGAGGCATTAGGGCTTATGACCACGATATCAACGCCACATAAAACTTGAAGCTTTCTTCCATACTTCCTTTCTTCCTTCTTTCCATCTTTCTTTACAGTACCAGCTTCGTCACAAATAAACTTAATATTTGCCCTCAGCCCTATTCAACAAGGCACAACTAAACCTAAAACATAGTGCATAATTATTATTATTATTATTATTATTATTATTATTATTTTTTTGAATATAACGGGATATGTGCTATTTAAAGGTAATCAAAATATTCGGTTTTCATTATTTGCGATTTGTAAATATATTTTTAATGCTATCTTATTCGTTGTACTATGTATAGCTAATATTTCTTTTAGCTTAGACTACTTAAGGCACAGTTCATTCCTTTTCTTAAATTTGCGCTGAAGTCGACGCCCTAATGCTCTTGCATGTTACATACAATTCAAAGGTGGTAGAATACGTGGGGATTCAAACAAGAAATACTACTACTAATTTGGTCCACCTCATCGCGTAGTGGATAGCATTCTTGGCTGTCTCCACGGAGACCCGGGTTCGGTTCCCGGCTCTGCCAAGAAATGTAATTCTGGTTTGAGGGCTGCAACGGGGTACTCTCAGCCTCGTGAGGCGAAGCTGAGGAGAGGCGGGTTCGATCCTACCTCAGCCATCCTGGAAGTGATTTTCCCGGGTTTCCCACTTATATTCCAGGCAAATGGTACCTAACTGAAGACCACGGCCTCTTCCTACGCAAATCCTACTTCAATTACAAATACACACACTAGTACAGACATCACAGTGACACAGGTTATCAGTCAAATTCCTCACACACCCAAGTATACGAGGCTGCATGACCGTGATGTCGCAAAGCCCCTAAAAGAATCAACAACAACTACTACTACTACCTCTACTACTACTAATAATAATAGTAATACCGAAATGAAATGAAACACTGTTTTCTATGTACGTATTGGCCCAGGAAACAAACTATATATTTTAGCAAGGGTCTACTAAATTCCTCCTCGCACCAGACAGCATTACATTGACCGTGACGTAGGGATGATTAGTTGAAGTCTAATTTAGTTACTTACATTAGAGCTGACATAACTTAATTTTACTCTGGTCTGAGGTTTGGAACGAGGTACACTCAGCCTAATGAGGCAAAACTGAGACGGGTAGGATCGAATCCCACCTTAGCCATCCTAGAAGTAATTTTCCGTGGTTTCCGACTTCTACTCCAGCAAATGCTGGGATGGCTCCTAACTTTAAGTGGGTGTATGATTTATTTATAATTTTAAAGATATGCCTCATGATGTCCGCGTTTAAGGTACTGCAAGTGCGTTGCATGAGAGTGCTTTCTTTATGGTGGCTTTAAGATAAAGCACCACAATAACATACGTTATCAGATGGTTTCTACACATAGGCCTATGTGTACTTTTTACAAATTATATTTAGCAAATGCAACTTCCCCTCATATTTAATAATATTATTATTATTATCATCATCAGTGCTCTAGTATGAGGGCTGGAACGGGGCACACTAAAGCCTCTTGAGGCAAAACTGAGAAAAAGTGGGACCGATTCCCACCTCAACCATCCTAGAAGTGCCTTTCCGTGGTTTCCCGCTTCAACTCCAGCAAATGCCGGGATTGTTCCTAACTTAAGACCAAGACCGCCTCAACTTCTCTTACAAATATACACACCACAATAACACAGCTAATATTTTTAAATAAATAATATACAGTATACTGTACAGTATATACACATAGACACACTCAAGTACTCAGACCTGATCGCCACGGCATCCAAACCTTTAAGTGAAACAACAAAAACAACAACAATAAACATATCTTTACCGTTTATGTAATCATATACTTACAAAGTGAATGATATCCATGGTACTCAGGAGATTACACTACAGAACATACAGTCACTTGGTCATTCAGACTACTAAGTTCAAAACATCTCGTTCCGTTTTTTATATAACACTTGCGGATATCTCCCCTGAAAGTGACCTGAATATTAGCCACTCCCCCTCCACGTCCCCCTGTTTCCTTAGTGACGGAGCAACTTGTTCATTCAGCTGTGGCAATCACGCACATAGTCTGGTCCAAAAAATCTCTCATTGTTGTGCACGTGATCATCCTGGGAGGTAGTTTTCCCTTCTTACTCGCTGAAGAGTCACACGCCTACGACTGTTTAGTCAGACCTAACAGTCATCATTGTTATTGTTTCATTTGTGAGGCTTGGATATCGTAGTCATTTATCACCGTGTACTTGGGTGAGTGTGGAATTTTGTCTGATAACTTGTGTTATTGTGATTGCTGTATTAGTGAGTATTAGTGGCTGTATTCAGGTGAGGATTGGGAAGAAAGTGGCTGTGGCCTTAAGTTAGGAACTATCCCGGCATTTGTTGAGTGGACCCCGTGGATCTCAGACCAGAATTAAATTTCTTGGCTGAGCCAGGAATCAAACCCGGACCTCCGGATAACAGCCAAGAACGCTAGTCTCTACACCAGGAGGACAGTCATTACCTAGGTCTGTGGTATAAGATTAGGAAACTGCGATGAGCCAGCTGACGGTTCTTCACTAACAGTGTACCGAATCATTAGAGCAAATTATAATACAGTAAATTAGAGAATATAAGTAACAAGATGTTCCTTAAAAAACACATAGCCTGCTTTCTTTGAAATTCATTATTTTATTTCTATGTTCTGTTCATATTGTGCCCACCTCGTGGTGTAGCGGTTAGCATGCTTGGCTTTCGCCCCGGAGGTCCGGGTTCGATTCCCGGCTCTGCAAATACATTTTAATTCTGGTCTGAGGGCTGGAACGGGGTCAACTCAGTCCCGTGAGGCAAAACTGAGAAGACGTGGGTTCGATTCCCATCTCTGCCATCTTGGAAATGGGTTTCCGTGGTTTCCCACTTCTACTCCAGGCAAATGCCCGGATGGTTCCGAACTTAAGGCCACGGCCATCTCCTTCCCAATCCTCACCTGAATTACAAATGCACAAATTAATACAGCCATCACAACAACACAGGTCATCAGACAAATTCCACACACACACACAAGTTGACAGGGCTACATGACCACGGTATCGCAAAACCCCTAAATCAATTAATCAACAACAACATCAACAACAACAACAACTAATCAACAGAAACCAGAAAGGTGACCACTAGAGTTGCGCTGAATCATATTGTTGAGAGAGACCTTTTAACTACAAAGTTTCTGCTGATGTATGATGCAATGAACCGGAATAATGTCATGGGAAGAACTTTAATTTTATCCCTTAAACGCCCCACCAGTCCACTGTTACTCCCCAACATTACCGGAGCACCATCCGTTGCCACAGATTCCAGTTCACCCCATGGTAAACCAGCTTTTTGTGCTGCCTCCTCTATGCACAGAAAAATATCCAAGCCTGTAGTTCTGTCCTTCATAGCAATTGGATCCAACATTTCCTCTGTAACGTTCAGATTCATATTAACACCTCTTATAAAAATGGCAAGTTGAGCAATATCACAGATGTCAGTACTCTCATCAACTGCCAATGAATATGCAATAAACTTACTTGACATGTGAATGAGCTGTTCACTAATATGTTCAGCTAAATCATTGATTCGTCGCATTACTGTAGTAGCACTCAAACTAATAGATTCAAACTCTGATAATTGGTTTGGACAAAGTTCCTCTGCTGCTGCAATTAGACACTCTTTTATGAATGTCCTATCACTAAAGGCCGCAATTTTCTAGCTATCTGTAAGGAAAGCTCATAACTTAGACGTACAGCTGATTCACTAAGAGAGTGGTCTTCAACATTTGCTGACATCGCATCTTTTAATTGCTTCATTATATTTGTACGCCCCTCTCCCTCATAGGTGTCATACTCCAGCGAATGGCATGCCAAATAACGACGCTGAAGGTTGAATTTCTTCACATGTTGAAGTATCTTAAAACACCCTAAACATTTCGCCATTCCTCCATACTCGACACACAAGAATAGTTCTTCCCACACAGACAAGAAAATGTTAGGAGTCGACGGCCTTTGATTGTCAGATGTTCTGTTGACATTTTCGTTAGAAATAATATTAACTTCAATGAGGTGGCGTGCTACTCTGTATACTCGACAGTCACCACTGAACTGGCTGACTGGCAAGCGCGCTCCTCACAAGGAAAGCACTGAACGCGGAAAGCTCCACTTATGCCACAAACAAGGCAGGTGAAGGCGGCTGCACTGTCATATATATAAAACACTAAGGTGCGCTGTTTGTCTCATAAAACTCAAGCTCTATCACTCGTCATATACTGTGTGTGTTAGAGTCTTCAGTCTTTTGACTGGTTTGATGCAGGTCTCCATGCCTGCCTGTCCTGAGCTAATCGTTTCATCTCTACATAGCATCACACCCTACGTCCGAGGCAATCTGTTTAACATATTCTAAACTTGGTCTACCCCTACAGTTCTTGTCCTCGACCCTTCCTTCCATAACTAAGCTTGCTATTCCTGGGTGTCTTAGTACAGTATGTGTCCTACGAACCTATCTCTTCTCTTCATTAGCAGTCGCCAGAAACATCTCTCCTCTCCCACTAGTCTTAATACCTCTTCGTTTGTAACCCTATCTACCCATAAATTATGATCTTCATCATTCTCCTGTAACACCACATTTCAAACGCTTCAATTCTCCTCTTTTCTGCTGCACCAATAGTCCAAGTTTCACTTCCATAGAGTGCCACGCTCCAGACAAAGGCCTTCAAAATGACTTCCTAATACCTAAATCTATATTCGATGTCAACAGATTCCTTTTCTGTAGAAATTCTTTCCTTGCCTGAGCTAACCTACTTTTTATATCCTCTTTGCTTCGTCCATCACTGGTTATTTTGCATCCTAAGTAACAGAGTCTCCCACTTCCTTTAGTTTTTCACGAGCGAATTTAATGACCATAGAGGATTCTGATTTATTTCGGCTGCATTCCAATATTTTTTGTTTTACCTTTGTTAATTTTCATCATGAATTCCTTCCTCAAGACGGAGTCCATACCATTCAAAAACTCATTCAAATCCTGAGGCGTGTCGGCCAAGATGACGATGTCATCGGCAAATCTCAGAGTTGAAATTATTTCTCCTTGAATCTTCACTCCCACTATAAATGTGGCTACAATTTCCTTCGTTGCTTGTTCAATGTAAAGATTGAATAGCATGGGTGATAAGTTGCAGCCTTGCCTTACACCTTTCTGAATACCAGCTTCTCTCTCATGCCCTTAAGCTCGAATGACTGCTGTCTGGTTTCTGTATAGATTGTAGATCACCCTCCTATCCTTGTATTTTATTCCAATCATTTTCTATATGTCAAACAATTTAGCCCAATCAAAAGCCTTTTCTAAGTCTACAAATGCCATGAACGTTCTCTTATCTTTCCTTATTCTACCTTCCAAAATCAGCCTAAGACTCAGTACAGCTTCCCTTGTTCCTACATTTCTCCTGAAACCAAACTGGTCTTCACCCAACTCCCTTTCTATCTGGCTTTCCATCCTCTTGTAAATTATTCTTGAAAGGATCTTTGAAGCACGGGTAATCAAGCTGATTGTACGGTAATCTTCACATCTGTCAGCTCCCACTTTCTTCGGTATAGGGATGATAACATTCTTCTTGAAATCAGAGGGTATCTCACCTGTCTCATAAATCCTACACACCAAGTGATATAACCTGATCAGACCATCATCACCTTTGCAGCGCAGCAACTCAATCGGTATATCATCTATGCCTGGTGCTTTGTTCCTGCTTAAGTCTTCCAATGCTCTTTCAAATTCTGATCTCAATATTAAATCTTCTTTTGCATCGACATCAATTTTCTCCTCCCTTTCCATTACATGATTCTCAATCTCCTTTCCCTTATACAAACACTCTATGTACCAACCTTTTCTTCCCTGTCTGTTAGAGGCTTTGCATTTGTGACAATATTACAGCACTTAGTCTTCTTTTCCCCAAAAGTATTCTTAATCCTTCGATAAGCTGTGTCTACTTTTCCTAATTTCAGACAATTTTCTATACCTGCACATTTCTCTTTCAACCATTCTTCTTTCGCTTCCTTGCACTTCTTGTTAACCTCCTTTCTCAGACGTCTGAATTCTGCTTTACCCTTTTCATTTCTTACATTCTTGTGTTTCCGCCTTTCATCCATCAATTCTAGTATATCCTGAATGATCCACGGTTTTCTACCTATTCTTTCTCTCCTAACAATGTTTTCTTCTGCGGATTTTGTTATTTCATTCTTCAAAAGTACCCATTCGTCTGCAATTGAAGTTTGTTCGCGGTTTTTCATTAGTCCTTCCTTTATACTCTTCTTGAATCTTTCGTTTACATCCTGTATTATTATACATATACATACACTGTATTATATATAAAATGCTAAGGTGTATGTTTTACAAAACTCAAGCTCTTAAACCAGAGGGAGTTAGAAGGTGCAGTTTGTGCCAAATTCTTCCAAATTGTCTCAATAGTACAGGGAAAATCTTGCATTCCTTGAAAAGCCAACAGAACTAAATTTATTTGCTTAAATACTGTGCTAAAACATATAAACAAGACGATAACCCCTGCTAGAACTGTGTCGCGTCAAGCCCAGATAACAGTAAAGCTGGTAGGGTGGTCTATACACATGGGGCACTCACACGTAACTGATCGTGCATTCAAAATCAAGAGATTTAGCCGCAACAGTTACTTACGAATTGCACTCTGATTTCACAAATATCGACAATTTGTTTAAAAAGCGCGTTTGACCAAATAAACGAGAAACCGGCATAACAGTAAAGCTGGGCGGGCGGTTTATGCACATGCGAGACTTCTTGCACAGGTCCCCTAGTTTTATATATTCTAAAAGCAGATGCACGTAGTATTCATTGCGATAGTTTAGTAATTCGTGCTACTGAAGGACTCCTCTTTCACCACTTTTCGCGGTAGCCTATTTGCTCAATTACATTCTAATCTAACAATATCTGGCAATCTAACCTCCGAGTGCAGTGAAACCGGGCACAGATAATCTTTATTTTGAGCTAAATACTGTATATTGGCATGTGGGCTACTGTTTTCGAAAATTCAAGATGGCATCAATGTGAAATTTAGAATTTTAAAATATACAGATTGTTTTCTTTAGAAGATAGTAAGTGCAAAAAACCTTTAATCTTTACGCCATATTCTTTTGCATCAACGTTTAAACTGGTTTCTATTTCATGACTTTGTAAGTTAGAGGTAGTTCATATATTTGCCTGGGTTTCACTCTCATCAGGGAAAACGTAAGGTTTAGGGACGTATGCGACACATATTATGTTATTTTGCTAGTTGATGGAGGTTAAAATTTTACATGTGAAGTCCATGGGAGTTGAGTATAATAATGTTTAATGATTGTCACTTTTTAAATGGAAACGACCAGTAGAATATTTTAAAATAGGCTCTCTAGCTCGTCACGGAATTACTTGTTTAGTCGTAGCCTATTCGTATTGTGGATAGCACCTCATCAAATGACTTCGGACACATGATTTGATGTGGAAGTGTGTTGATGTGAGTTATACTTATGAAAATGGAAATTGCAACATCTGAGAAATCGGTCGTTTGTGTGGATTTTCAAGATATCAAACGACGCCATGTAGGTATGTAAATGATAGCATTTTCAGGCTCATTGAATTGTTTATACAGGTCTCCTTACGTGATTGGTCGCGGAGGAACCACCCTTATAGTGTAGCACAGTTGACTTGATGTCTGTGCAGTGAACTGTTCCCCGTCAAACAATTATTCTCGACGACAGTTTTGATAAAACTTACCAAATCCTCACCCCACTTGAGGGTGGGGGCAAGCAATTTTGAAATTTTAAAACAGCATTTTTAAAAATAAAATAAAAGAAACACCTACTTTTTTAGTAAAATCTGAATCTGCAATAAAAAATAAGGGTTTCCACAAAGGGACAGAAGGGTGGCTTAGTCTAGTAAAAGACTGTATTACTCTCGAAAATATTAAATACGTCTTTCGAAAAATATTTTAGCTAGAAGTGTATTTATTGTGATACCTGTTAAACTTATTTTTGCAATTACAGCGTCATCTATCTCGGAATTTTAAAAAAAAACACACACATTCGAACAGAACTTACGTAATTTGGGGTAGCCTATAGAATTCAAATTTGCAGCAAGAATAGAGGTTACCTTTGAATATTTCATCGCTGCTCACACAGACGATGGCAGGATGGGTCAATTTCAGCGTAAGCGGATCCTTTCCATTAAAGCTATTAGGACCTAACCTTTTCTATGAAACATGTGTTTCATACTATTAGTATTTCTCGATATGTTCATCCTCATCCTTTATACAGTGAGGTCCTTCTCTATAGAACGGAACCTCGCCTGGGCCGTGTGACGGATGGAGAACTATGAGTTACGGTCAGATGACTAGTATTTACCGATTACACAAGAGCCGGTCGGGAAGCACCGGATGCTGTCATAGCATTCATTACATAGGGAGTTGGCAAGATACCTTACTTGAGATAATTAAGCCTTGTGGTAAAGTACTGTAGCCTATCTCGTATCCCGTGTACATAGTTAGGTATAGAACAAAATATCAAATTTTACTAGTGGAAACTTATCTTCTCAAGAATAAGTTTTACAGTAAATGTGTTCGTACGTTTCTGCGACGTGCGATTTTGACTTGTGGGGGAATCTCAAACAAAAGGTATCCAGAAACAATCCGCGTACTCAGGAGGCTCTCGAGAACGAAATGACTGCACTGATACGAATTATCAGCGAGGATGAATTTCGATGAGTGTACCAAAACTTCATAACCCTCTTCTTTAGGTTGAGCCAGTATACAGTGGGTTACGTTCTAGCAACTCCAGCATGGAAGTCGTGGCTCCTGAATACATACTGTATCTTTCAGTTTCTGGATATCAAGTCTTTTCTGAAAAATTTCCTGCTTAGCAAATCGATTTTGAATTTGCCTTCATTATTCCGAGTAGCCATCATTCCGCGTTGTCTTGGTAGCTGTTCAAAGCGCCCTGCCTGCAGAGTTAAGTCTGTTCACAATCTCATTAATTTCCCGCAGATATTTTCCTTGCATTATAAGCTCTCGATACTGATGGTTAGTTTGCCCATTTTTCCATCACATTGTGAACAGAACTTAATACTGTATTATCTACTCAACTAATTCAATAGACACCATTGATCCACACGTCAATAACTGCGATTTGTAAGATATCACAAATTAGTGGCTGTGTTCTGTTTCATTCACGTAAAAAATTTTGACTTTGAGGTGGCATCAAGCGGCAGTTATTTGTATTATGTTCTGTGGGAGGCAATTCTTCTTCCCTTGGAAACCTTTGTCTAATACAATAACTTATACAAAACATACGTGATCATTGGGTTACGAGATTTTCTTTCAAGAGTTGTTAGAACGCGTGGTATGCGTGTATTGTACGAGTTGCACTCTTGAGATACGGTATAGCTAACTGCTTACAAACTTACCCTAGCCTAGGCAAATCATTTTCAAGGTTATCAGTTATACAGGGTGTATCTTAATTATACCGATAAGAAAAAATCAGGGACGCTCTGCGTGTTATGTAAAAGACGATGCCGCAATCGGATTGACGGAGAAAAATTTTCCCTCCGAGCAAATGAGGTTTCTTTGTTACTTCCGGGCGCGCGATTCAAATCTACGAACTCGCCGTATTTGCTGAGCCAGGCAGCAAGCCGCTGGCCACTGCTGTGCTTCAGGCAAGGGAAGGGAGTGTGATAGAAGGAGACAGAGATATGCTGGCGGGCATGCGGCAAGCCGAGGCGATCGAGGAAACTTGCGCCAATCCGATTGCGGCATCGTCTTTTACATAACACGCAGAGCGTCCCTGATTTTTTTGTAGGTATAATTAAGATACACCCTGTATAAACTGTTATATTTAAAGACGTAGTTTTTCCATTTTTATATACAGTACTTTAGTTGATAGCCTCCGTGGCTTAGGCGGCAGCACGCCGGCCTCTCACCACTGGGTCCGTGGTTCAAATCCCGGTCACTCCATGTGAGATTTGTGCTGGACAAAGCGGAGGCAGACAGGTTTTTCTCCGGGTACTCCGGTTTTCCCTGTCGCAATTTCATTCCAGCAACACTCTCCACTATCATTTCATTTCATCCGTTATTCATTTAATCATTGCCCCAAGGGAGTGCGACAGGCTTCGGCAGCCGGCACAGTACATATCCTTGCCGCTAGATGGGGACTTCATTCATTCCATCCCTGGTCTGGTGGGTCGACTGGAAGCAGGATGTGGTTTTTTTGTACTTTATTTCTTGAAGATGATCTCACTCAACGATTTCTGTGAAGTAATCCGTTCATAATTTCGACATTTATTATTCATAAATTGGAATAAGATAATTATCACTATGTTATAACACACATCTTACTCGAGTTCGAATGTGGCCCCAACCTTAGGCACTACTCTAATACATGATACGCATTTCACATTATTGGCATTGCGCTCACACCACTGACCACACGCATGCACGAGTATGTAAGACTACGCAATTAATCAAATAGCGAATTGATTATAGGAGCTGACAGTGAAATATAGCACGCTATGCCAAGGTCATGCCAGCCTACATGCTGTGACAGACTTTGGGTGCTCCGAGCGAGTGAAAGCTTTACACTCATGGAACCATTACGGCAATATGATCTCAAACACTTACCAAAACAGCACAGGTTATCAGACTATTAGTTTTACCCATGCTATAAATATTGTTTAGTATCAAAATGTTGCTAAATACTGTATTTCGCAATTTTGAAGAGTTGAGATGAAAGGTGCATTAGTTTAATGCCGTGCAGTGTAAATGGCTGTGTCTTGAGCCAGTACACTATATTGCTGATATAAAGTGGTCAGTTACTTCCGTAGTATACATAATTAATTACTTTCTTTTAAAATTTTGACAATTGATCTCAAACCCCCATGTTTTCAATGCCATTTACTTCTTATAAACATTTCACACTAACCATATTCCCCCCACTGGGGCACGTCAAGACACATGGCTAACGCTGTAGAATTGAAGCCACAGATGCTTCAACATAATGCACGTGTTTGTGAAGTCACCGGAGAGAGTCGTATCATTTCGAAAGGGGGATTCTAGGGGTTTTAAAATTCTAACATTCCATCGAATCTCTAAGCAGCTAAATATATTCCGGTGTCAAGTGGAAACGTCAGGGAAGCATTGCACCCTTTCATCGCTCTGGAAGCCCTCATGGGACCAGCGAACCCTGAAGCTTGTTGAGGACCACCTTGCAAACTGTTACACAGGATTTCAATCGCAATTCAGAATGGCAAATAAAATAACGCATGCTACTGTTAACAATTTAAGTTTATTAGATTGTATGTCTACCCCTCATTATTCCCGTTTTCCAACGGGGTCGGGGATGAGATGCGATGGAAGTCTTTGTGGCGATGGTTTTTACGGCCGGATGCCCTTCCTGACGCCAACCTCATGAGAGGAGATAATGAGAGATGAAATGAATGATGGTGAATGAAACTGGGCAAGGATGTGGAAGGAAGCGGCCGTGGCCTGTCAGAAGGTACCGTCCCAGCTTTTGCCTGGTGTTGAAAATGGGGAAACCACGGAAAACCATTTCAAGGACGGCCGACGGTGGGGCTCGAATCCACGCGTCTACCGAGTCAGCAGAGAGCTTGGCCCCATGACCTAATGCTGCGCTTTAGCCAGCGTAGCCACTACGGTCGGTTTAAGTTTATTAGATTCATTTAAGTTATTCAAAGGGTCTGTCATTACTTTCGTATTTTTTAATTTTTATTACTAAACTTGAGCCTCCGTGGCTTAGGCGACAGCATGCCGGCCTCTCACCGCTGGGTTCGTGGATCAAATCCCGGTCATTCCATGTGAGATCTGTGCTGGTCAAAACGGAGGCAGACAGGTTTTTCTCCGGGTCTACTCCGGTTTTCCCTGTCAAAAATTCCATTCTAGCAACGCTCTCCACTATCATTTCATTTCATCTGTCATTCATTTAATCATTGCCTCAGAGGAGTGCGACAGGCTTCGGCAGCCGGCACAGTTCATATCCTCGCCGTTAGATGGGGGCTTCATTCATTCCATCCCTGACCCGGTCGGTCGACTGGAAGGAGGCTGTGGATTTTCATTACTAAACTTGTTCTTATAATATAACATTAACGTGTTGTTGGCCTATTTTCATCACATGAAATATAAGTTTATGAGGTCACCTATAGTTCATGGTGTAGTCACGTCCTAGTTCATGAACCATGGACAACGACCGAGTGGCTTAGTAAATGGTCCTGACAGTCGGGATACCAGCTACTATGGAATAGCTGTGGGCGTCTTGGACATATCTTGAGTCGTTGCCCTCCTTTTGCTTAGGCGGCAAGGACTATCCAACTCACTTGTTTCTTCCCCGAGGAGAAACTCATGGGCCCTGCGCAAGTAAACCTAGCAACCTGCTTCACTTGTACGTTCTTAACCTGCTAACAATGTTTCGAGCTAGCCTCGGGCCTAAAGGAAGTGACGGAGTCCCACTCCCATCTGGCAGATCAGGGAGTCCTTGGAAACAACAAACAATCGAACTGATATTCCATGGAGTGCTATTAATATCAAGGGAGATAATGGAAGGAAGACAGTAGAACTATAAAAATATAGCTTTGTCAGCAAGTAGGATGTGATTGGATATTCTAGGGTAGGGGTGGCCAGTCTTTGCACGCTAAGCGTGCCAGCTATACTGCGCCGCACGCCGGCAGGCTAGCATCTGCCTCTCTTGGCTGGGCAGCCTGCCCAAATCAAGTTGAGATCGCCTTCGTACCGGACTGTTCGTCCAATACGTAGGTTGTCCGATACATGTACAGTATATTGTGTTTCGCGCGTTTCTCCGCGTACCGGTTCTTGAAGATTACATGCTTGTCATTTAAACAGTCAGAAAGATTGATAAGTTATCATGGGAGTCATTGAAGACATTGCAATTTCGGTCACATTTTTATTCTTCTTGTTTGCAAATTGTTTCAGTTTGTTTTCACATTTACAATACTCTCAATGTTCGGTACGATTGTTTGAAAAACAATGTTTCGCAGGTTATCGTCAGACCTCAGAGAGCGATGCCGTGATTTTGTAAGTTTCAATGCAGAGAAAAACGTTTCGCAGACATACGTTCTCCAAAGATGACAACTTTTGTGCAATTTCGGATATTCTTGCTTCGGCAATTTTAAATAGATGTTGTTGTTATTGATTCATTTAGGGGCTTTTCGACACCGTGGCCATGTAGTCCCATGTAGGCTACTTGGGTGTGTGAAATTTGTATGATAACCTGTGTTATTGTGATGGCTGTATTAGTGTGTGCATTTGTAATTCAAATGAGAATTGGGAAGGAGGTGGCCATGGCCTTAAGTTAGGAACCATCCCGGCATTCACCTAGAGTAGAAGTGGGAAACCACCGAAAACCATTTCCAAGATTGCCGAGGTGGGAATCGAACGCGCCTCTTCTCACTTTCGCCTCACAAGGCTGAGTATAGGCTGCCCCGTTCCAGTCCTCAGACCAGAATAAAATTTCTTGGCAGAGCCGGGATTCGAACTAAGGCCTCCGCGGTGACAACCAAGAGTGCTAGCCACTACGCAACGAGGCGGACATTTTGAATAGAAATCGGGCAGATTTTCACATAGTTAAAAATATCCGTAAGTCGAGTGCTACATTGCAAATGGCTTGACGAACAGATAAAAAGCAGATCAAAGTTTTGTAAATTCTTGAAATCTGCTAGGAAATAAACAAACAACCAGCCATAATCAAACGTTACGCTGCACATCGGCGCGATCAAATAATGTCAAGTGACATTGCAGCTATCAAGGTAAGGGACGCTGGTGCACGACCGTTTGACGTTCGACACAGTGACGGGCTGAAGGCAGTACGAGAGGGAGTGGGACGGGAAATTGAGCGAGAGAGACAGACAGACATATAGTCTTTCTCCACTATCGCTTTGCAGCGCGTACGCGCCAGAAACACGCCAGCGTGAAGCCAGCGCCCCCAGGCGTGCTGTTGGGCCACCTCTGTTCTAGGAATTAGTGAAGTTTAAATAAAGGCAGATAAAGAGGAGGAAGTAGGGCGTTACAAGGTGAACCTATCAGGTGTAAAACGAGGTACGGCAAAGTGGGGGAGTAGGGCTGTGTGTCAAGAGAACCTTGAAATGTAACATTGTTTCTATAAGTTACGTCGTAAATGAACGATTAATGTGAATAGATTGGGAAATCTCAGCTACATGGATGATTGTTGCAGTGAAGGGGCGAACCAGGATGGATTAGACAAATTTTATGAGACACTGAGTGATGTGGTAGAAAGAGTTAACAATAAAGACAGTATTGTGCTAGGATAGGAAATGGGACTGAGGGGTATGAGAAGGCAATGTGTAAGTGGGGTGAGGATAGGGAAGCGAACACCAATGAGAAATGTTTACTGGACTTCTGTGCTAGCAAGGGGCTGTTGCGAACTCATTCTCGAAGCATAAGGAGATTCACAGATACATATGGGAGGGTAGAGGAACCAGACCAATGAAAATGAAAATCCACAACCTGCTTCCAGCCGACCGACCGGGTCAGGGAATGGAATGAATGAAGCCCCCATCTAGCGGCGAGGATATGATCTGTGCCGGCTGCTGAAGCCTGTCGCACTCCCGTTGGGCAATGATTAAATGAATGACAAGGGAGAGTGTTGCTTGAATGAAATTTGTGACAGGGAAAGCCGGAGTACCCGGAGAAAAACCTGTCTGCCTCCACTTTGTACAACACAAATCTCACATGGAGTGACTGGGATTTGAACTACGGACCGAGCAGTGAGAGGCCGGCGTGCTGCCGCTTAAGCCACGGAGGCTCGAACCAGATCAATAATATACTATATCATTACTGACTTTCAATTTAGGAAATTGATAAGGAATGGAGGGGTATTCAGTCTTTTTCGATGAAACAGACCACGAACTGATGTTTGTAAGCTGAGCATAGTTAAAGCTAAAGTTCAGAAAGTGAGGGCTGTTTGCAGATGGATTAGGGTTCAGAATCTCCAGGACAAGGAACTTAAGCAGAAGTACGTGAAAATGATTGATAAGGAATTCCAAGCGTAGATGATAACGAATTGCGGGACATTGAAACGGAATGTTTAGGGAACAAGGGATGCTGCGTAGAAGTACCAAAAACATGTCCTGGGACAGCAGTGTGGAAAAACAGCAAACAGTGCACTTCATGGTGGAATGGCATGTGAAGTCGGCTTGTAAAGTAAAAATAAAGCTTACCAAAAGTGATTTTGAACAAGGAATCTGGCAGACAGAGAGCTATACCAGGTGAATTGTTGTATGCAGCCCAACTAACGCGTGTTGTCAGAAATGTCGATATTTCTCTGCTTTCATCCCGTTTGGTACTAATGCACTGGAAGCGTATCCCGCAAACGATACTTCTCTATTATCTTTCCCTCGTATTAGTCTGTTGTGAGAGGCCGGCGTGCTGCCGCTTAAGCCACGGAGGCTCGAACCAGATCAATAATATACTATATCATTACTGTCTTTCAATTTAGGAAATTGATAAGGAATGGAGGGGTATTCAGAGTCTTTTTCGATGAAAAAGGGAAAAATAATAGTGTTCAGTATCGTTTGCTGAAAATGTTCGCAGTGCCTTAGTACCACACAGGATGCAAGCAGAGAAATATCGACCTTCCTGATAACAACGCTAGTTGGGCTGAATAAAACAATATTATTAGGAGCAGCTGATTCACCTGGTATGTATTGGAAAGAAACAAACCCGAAGAAACAATACTACAGCCCAAAAGAAACTCAAGTGAGGAATTTCGAGATAAATTAGAAACGCTAAGTTAGCCCAGGCGTTCTCAACCTTTCTGAGACTGAGAGCACAACCCTCATGCCATACCAAGTACCCGAGCACTTTTACAGTAAGTCCAATATAATTATAATATTATTAATAATAATAATGCAACAAACATGCTCCTCCCTTTGCTTTTCCTATCTTTCTCTCCCTCGGAAGGGCTGAAATAGGAGTGATTCACCACTCACCAGGTATGCTGCAACTGCTTTGCATTACACATGCAGACATGGGTTGATACCGTATTCGATTGTTCATTGCCACACCAGTTTATTTCAGAAATTGAAGTTACTGTCAGTCAACTAGCAACTATTAAAACAAACAATTCGTACAATTACGTCATAGGTACAAAAAATACTCACTGCCTGAGAAAAGTAATCATCCTTTGTAAAACGCCGATCTGCATATATCATACTTTAAAATCGCTCGAGTGACATGATGCCCTTGACTTCATTCTTTTGTTATGCCTTATTTTTAGGAAAATAATAAGGCGAAATACCACTTGTTAGTTATAGAAAACTGTACGGAACTATTGGTTTTCTTTTTATCGTCTATTATTTCTATAAACAGAGGAAAGCGTGAGCAGATCACTCAATTACACATTAAAAGCAGTGGTATGTTTACGTTTTAATCACCATTCTTCTAGTTTCAGTCGAGCGGCAGCACCACCATTTGAGAATACGATTAGTAACAAGTACGCTAATTAGTGGCCTTTATCTATTTTATTAAGCGGTTATTAATAATCGAACTAAATAATTTTTATTGCTAAAATTATGTTTTACTAAAACCATAGGCTCCATAACAAATGTACGATTCCAGTTTATCACTTCGTACAATTGTTTCATGATTCTAATAAGAGCAATTCGAAGCATTCCTGATTGGTTGTCAAAACGAAAACTTTCATGTGCCAATTATGGATATAAGACTGTTTTTCAAAAAGTTCGCAAGTGTTTTGTAGAGCAATTTTGTCTTGTAGGCTATATTTGCTAGTTTTTCATGGATCTGTTGATGCTCGCTGGCCGAGCGAAACATCTCATCCTTTTAATCCCCCTCCCTCTGGTGATCTGTGCAAATCACTTTTAATCACATGTATTTTTATTTTAGGTGGTATCACATTTCCTAACTTAATTGGGCTGATGCGGGGTTGACCACCTGAAAGTTACAATTCGACATAGATCAATGTGGCGAGTGTTCCACCACTGCCCGCAACATCTCAGGTGGGATGTCGGCTACCTCCATCGCGATGCTCACCTTCAAACGCCAACATGTGTCAGTGTTCCATTGATACACCCTGTCCTTAAGGTAACACCACAGCCAGAAATCACACGGGTTCAAAACTGGGGATCTTGGTGGCCACGCAGTGGGGAACGATCGGCCGATGATGTGGTTCCAGGCTGACATGGATGTAGATGGTCGTCACATTGAGCATCGTTTATAATCTGGACTGTCAACATGGTACGCCATTAACACCTGTTACCCGCTCATGTGGAAATTAAACTGTGTTCCTTTCAATGGTTTAATCATTAGCCTATGTCTCTTCCGCATATCCTGCCAAAGGTTTCCACACCGTTTCATTGTCCTACGACCACTCGTTTGTCCGAGGGCCCCTCGCAAGTAGCGCAAGTTAAAGTATAACCTCCCTGTAAACCCTGTTGATATGATGTATTACGCAATTAAAATATGAAAATTGCTGACTTTGAAGTAACAACGCGAAGATTGTTGGGTTTGATTGCTAGATGTAATGGTAAACGGAACATTCTCGGTTTTATCCAGAATATTATTTTAATCATTCCTATTTATTGTTCAAAATGCCGTAATCACTTCCACAGTTCACATGAGCTCTGCATTATCGTGCTTATTCTACATTCGATGATAGACAATGGAAACTTTCAAATCAGCAAGCTAATAACACTTATTTCAGATCCAATGTCCTCACACTTAAATGCACAAAACTATTTATTATGTCACATGTTCTCTTCTCAGTTTTTCCTCACGAGACTGTGTGTACACTGTTCCATTTTTTTTATATTTTTTTAGACTAAAATTTAATTTCTTGACAGAGCCGGGGATCGAATCCGGACCTCCAGGACAACAGCGAAGAATGCTAGCCGCTATGCTACGAGGGGTCTAGTGAAGCTCTAATGGATCTAGGGATGATGGGAATAACGGAACAAGCGTCTGCAGAACGATAAATCCGGTCCTGCTAATATTCGTCAGGTATATCAAATCATTGTAGATTATAATATAAAAACTTATTTCTGGGAATTTTTAATTGGACGCTGGGATGGGGAAAAGGAAGAGGTTAGACCTCATTGTCTTGGTAAGGCACTAATGTTAAGACACTGATGCCTCGACCGTCCCTCGTAAGCTGCACTCTCTCATTAGGTGCCAGTAGTGTCTTTCTTTCCCGTCTTGTCCAAGAGACCAGCCAAGGTTAGCGAAAGTCAGTTTTACGATGAGACATGTATGGCGAAAGGTTTAGCCTTGACTGAACGTGGACATGTTACGATATTGGAGCACCTTCTGGCAAGGTGAACCAGGCACAGGCCGGTCTTCAATTAAATGATTGTGTAAAGTTCATTTACCGCCCAGGCGCTGTCCAATCACTAGGTCACTCCATCAGCTGCCAGTACTTGCAGACGCATTGGTGTCTACAGTATCTAATTAATATTCTGTTGCGCCCTAATCCTCCCCCACTCCTACACAGGGTGTACATTAATAGTCTGAGAACACCCAACATGACAAAAAAAAACTCATGTCATGTCACAACACTGAGGAAGTGAGTGAACGTGTAGGAGGGGTTTTCGCTCTTTGCCACTTGCATTGCCCCTCGACACAGAGTTTCTTCAACTACTCCCTGTTCCAAATAACTTGACGCCCGATCAAAACACTGAAATCGTAAACATTTGCGAGAAGATGACTTGTTACTGGTCAGTTCACGGAAATCACATGGTTATCACGTTAAACGGATCAATCACTCATTGCAGGCGAACCTCAAGGGTGGCCTGGCATATTCGTACTGACCGTGCGTTATTTTACAAGGAACAGGGAATTTAAATGTACCGCGTGTAGAAACTAAATTCTTCTCTCCCACGAACAGGCACACAGTACTTTACAAATAGTCCCAGTTAAGAAAGTCATAGTTGCTATTCTTCATTTCCATGCTGGCCAAGGGTTATTCAACTATTAGATTCGTCACTTTTGCATATGAAATTTCCGAAGGAAGGTACCATCTGAGGCGATTCAGCACCTCTGCAAACATAAGAAGATAAATACAGAGCAAATATTTTCTAGATCCTATTGCACGCAAACGAACTGTATTACTGTATTCAGGTGATGATTGAGAAGGAGGCAGCCGTGGCCTTGAGATAGGAACCATCCCGGCAATCGCTTGGAGTAGAAGTGGGTAAACCATGATGGCTGAGGTGAGGATCTCAGTTTTGCCTCATGAGGCTGAGTGTACCCTGTTACAGCCCTCAGGCTAGAATTACATTTCTTGGCAGAGCTGGGAATCGAACCCGGTCCTCCGAAGTGACAGCCAAGAATGCTAGCCGCTACACCATGAGGTAGTCGTACATTTATTTCGATACATCTCTGCCTCGAACACTCAATGGTGAAAATACGAAAGTGCGCCAATGGAGATTAAACAAAGTAGACATATTACTACATCAAAGGTATATAAGACAAAAGAAAACTTTCAAAATGATAGGAACATTGTGTCTGTATTAACAGACTTTAAAAATAGCTTTTATGAAGAAAAAAAAATCTTGATAATACTCTAGCAACCGGTTGGGTTGCTCATACGGCATTACGGAAGAAGAGGAAGAGGAGAACGTGTAATTGAAACCGGCCAGCCTGTAGACCAGACGTTTTCAACCCTTTTGAGACTGTGAGCACCATCTTCATGCCGTACCAATGATTGGGAAAATCAGTATTGTTTTGTCGAATTTAGAGGAAAAACCGTGTGCTTATTGTGTAATTGTAGTGTGTCTCTTACGAAGAAATGTAATGTAGAACGACATTTTTTGACAAATCACAAGGACTTTAATAGTGAATTTCCTATTAATTCCGAATTACGAAAACACAAAATTAGAGACTTAAAAACTAAATTAAATTTACAGCAAGGTGCGTCTACAAGGCCAGTTCAACAAAATAGTAATGTAACAATGGCATCTTACAAAGTCTGTTACGTTTTAGCTAAAAGAAAGAAACCTTTCAGTGACGGAGAAGTAGTTAAAAAAGCAATGGTCAATGCCGCGGAATCTCCGTTCGATGGTCACAAAGATAAATCTTCACTGATGTCTTCCATTAAAGGACTTCAATTGTCTCACCGAACTGTTGCTAGACGGGTTGAAGAGATATCTAACAACTTAGCATCTCAATTACAGTATATCAGGACCTGCAGTCGAGTGAATATTTTTCGCTTCAGTTTGATGAAAGCACTGATATTTCTGATATTGCATAGTTGTGTGTATTTATTAGAATGGAATTTCATGATTTCACGGTTAAGGAGGAATTTGTAAAAGTTATGCCACTTCTTGGATGTACTAGGGGAGAATACATTCCTAAAATTTGTGAAAGATAGGAACATTCCACTCTCTAAACTTGTTGCTATAACAACAGATGGTGCGCCTTCAATGACTGGTAGGAATAATGGGTTTCTTGCTCTTTGTGCTAAAGATGATTCATTTCCAAAATGTATTTGTTATCATTGCATTGTCCACCAGGAAGCTTTATGCACAAAGGTTTTGAAGTTAAACCATGTCATGAAAGTTGTAACTCGTGCAGTAAATTACGTCAGATCATCCTCTACACCAGGCTGTTCCAGCCGAGCAACTCGCCCGTGAGCAGCGGAGTACTCGCCGCCTTGCGTGAGTAAACCTGCATCATGCAATACAGCTCTGCTGTAGGGGGCTGCCGTCACTTCGTGGTGGATACATCAAAACTGTCAGGAAGCGCATAGACTTGTGCTATGACCTTCGCCCAGTGACGTATTGGCTCTCACCCCCAGTCCCTCTCCAACCATGCTCCGAGCATTACTGCTGAGTACTCGCATGTACGTACGCATACTCAAACTCATGGATTTGGGACAGCCTGCTCTACACGTCACCGATTGTTTAGAAATATTTTGAATGTATCAGGTTCTGAGCATTGTGACGTAATTCTTCACGCAGATGTTAGGTAGCTTAGTAGGCGGAAAACTCTGGAACGATTTTCCAGTCTTCTGGATGAGATCAGAGATTTTCTGAAATCTTCTGGGCAATATTGCCAAGAACTTGATGAGAGATCATGGCTACTAGATTTAGGTTTATAGGCAGATACCATTTCAAAATTAAATGATCTAAACCTCCAATTGAAAGGAAAAGATCGCAATATTTCATGCATGGTAAGTGCAGTAAATGCTTTTCAGCGGAAACTAAAGCTATGGATTGAACATTTCAAAAGAAATTCCTTTTCTCACTTTCCAACTTTGAAATCAATTATGGAAACCATAAATGTCGGTGAATTCGAATTCCATCTTTTGCTCAGCATCTTGAAATCTTATTCACAGAATTTAATAACAGGTTTAGCCAGTTTTCAGCACTTGTACCAGGGACAATGTTCATCAATAATCCATACGCTTCAGTGGACATTACTGAACTTTAGGGTAGGATGTGTGAGATCTTCGAAAATTGTAATTTGGAAGAAGTAGAAATGGAAATTTTAAATCTTCAAGAAGATTTACCTCTGAAATCATGTTATTCAACTTCAACCGATTCCTGGTCTCTGGTGGACAGGAATAAGTATCCCATTGTCCGTAGTGTTGCTTTGAAAATGTCTTCTTGTTTTGGTTCGACATAATTATCTTTGCGAGGTCGCATTTTCATCTGTGAACATCATCCAGAATAAATACCGATCCAGACTGACAGACTAACATCTAGATGAGGCATTAAGAGCAGCTTCTTCCAGATTCGCACCAGAATTTTCTCAACTTGCAGCGAACATGCAATGTCAAACTTCACACTAATTATGTAAGTTATAAATTTAATTCATTTTAATCGTAATTATTTTGTAGTATTTTTGAAGAACAATATTACATATTTTAGTGATAATAATGCTGAAATAATAATAATAATAATAATAATAATAATAAAATAAGTGTAGTAAGTGTAGTCAAATACTGGCTGTGATGACAGTGGTGGTGCCCGCACCTCTTTGGGCATTAGTTAAATCTGACCCAGCACTCCAGAACGCTGGACAGCACTGGTGTAGACTGTACGTACAAGGAATGCTTCAGACCTCCCGACGACAATCATCACGAAGATTTCTGGGGTTAGCAAGCATGAGACATAAATACCCGGTGCCCATCTTGTAGAGTAGTGGCTAGCACTCAGGGCTAACAGTTACTTTTAAGAGTAACGAAGTAACGATAATGCTTGTTACTTTTCCAAGATGGAGCAACCAGTTGTCAATAGCACGTGGGAATGGAACCAACCAGCCAATCAACACAAACAATAACCATAAATAAACCGTGAATTTGTGATGGATTTCAAAGATTCGAGTACCTGCACCTATCTGTTCCCCGCAATGGTGAAATAAACATTCCAAATGCTCTTTGAGTCACAATAATTCTGACATGTCTCTGTGTAGACCATTTACTTGGAGGTCTGAGAATAGGAAACTTTCCACAATCTTCTGTGATGCATTTCCGGGCTATCAAAGACGTTTGTAAGATTAGGCCCGACCCTCAATCAGGGTTTACGATCCAATCTCGGTATAAAACGTGCCAAATAGCTCCTGTAGCAGCTATATATCGATCATTTATCTGCAGTCAATTCTGAGAAACGCATTTTCTACTAGAGAGCCTAAGAACAAAAAGCAACATTTTATTACTTACTTCCGACCTGTTTAAAAGGTTTGGGGAGTGGGAGGAATCGGAACCGAACCTCTGCTACTTTTATGATTTACGCCAAATATCCTTAAAATCATCCATGAGATATTACTGTATGGCTCTACTACCATTGCTGGTATCACCTTCATCTATCTCAGGTACAAATTCATCATTCTCAACGTTCTCTCCAACTTTCAGGCTCTTACAAGTATAATAGTCTCTGTTCTAACTTCTAAGCCTTTGTAAGAACTGACGCCAATTTTCATATGTCTTTCAAATTAGATGGAATCCCGGTGGTCCAATGTCGTTGGGTATTCAATTTAGGACCAGCTGCTCGAAAGCCGCCAACAAAGCCCCCCGACAAGCGGCGGGACAGAGAGGCTAGAAGCTTCATCAATATATCCGCGCCGAGGAAGGCGCCCCCCCTCCTGACAAGACCTTTCGTGGCTCGGGTTTCAGGAGGTGCTCTCTAACCCGGCCGGCCATCTCATAGGAACCTCTACCGGACGAGTCCGGCGGCCCTTTCATCCATCATCACCTCTCCACTTCGTCAACTGCCACAGAGGGCAGATCCGAACATGTCCCTGCGGGACGAGACAATATCACGCTCGAGGAAGAGCGAGTGGTTACTTTATCATGACTGTTTGCCGCACATGAGCATATCCAAGAGGTAGAGGCTCGCGGCATTGCAGTGGGGTTCAAAACTGTTTGATATATTTCAGTTGACAAATTTAAAGTTTTTTAAATTAGTGTTCTTTTTACTTAAAATTTTAAAATTGCATTTGTGTTTTGAGTGGTTAATTTTTTGAAATTAGTTGAACTTTCTCTGCATACTTTTGTAGTAGACATCAAGTGATGATTGCACAAAGTAATACTCTCTCCCTCTTGTTAACATATACTGCTTAATACAATTTACCATGGTAACTACAAAAATGTTGTGTTGGAGATCACTAAGATTGCAATGTTATGTGTGGATTTAAAATACACTTACAATGTCGGCCAAGTCATCTGTTTCTGTGGACCATTCCGGCTCACTTTTGATCACACCTTGCTCGTCCATTACGTTAGAAAACTAGAACACAGAAATTCACCTCAAAATTATTTACATACGCACTTATTAATCGATATAGCCTCATTTATAATACGATACGGTATGTAAAATGGGGTCCCCCAAATTTAACCTAATCTTGATATTCCAAATATATCCCGTGAGGTGCACATTCATAAGATGTTTCACCTGACAACAACAGTAAACCCTACTTGATCATACGCTCAATTTGACAACAAATGAGTTAGAGAATAATGACCAGTAAATTCTAATACAAGTCATTGAGACTGAGTGGATAAAATGAGGAATGTATAGGTATTATTAACGCCTGTTTGTATATATAGAGAATTGAAATGGGGCAACTCTCGAATGTGTCCATCATATGCTCAGTTCCTTTGTTCCCAAACACACACAAACCTGAACAATGTTTGTGCGAGACGGGGATATCTATCAACGCGACTGAAATAGGTTTCGTATAATTTAACTGATCGTAGCCACACGCTTCTTTGAGAATCAGGACTAGCTGAGTACAGGCCTCCAGATACCACACAATGCCCAGTTCAAGTGAAAACTCCTACATTCAACGGAAGTGAGAGAGAAAAGAAAATATCTAGACAGACTTACAGAACTAACATAGGAATAATTTGCATAATATCATCATCATAAAAGTGATCTTAGGTACATACCTCAGTAGCACTGAATGAACGTAGAACGTGCAATAACATTCTCTATAGTACAGTACATGAATTAGCCAAAATACATTATCTATCGATGAGAAATAAATCAGGCAATACGTATTATCGCCCAGAAGATGAAACAAGGACACAAGGTATGTAAAAGTCACATTCATGCTGACGCAAGTGTATAAGCCGCGTTCCAAAAATTGTGCCCTATTACATTAGGCGGGAAACAAGTATTTACTTACCCTAACCTGAAAGAAATAAGATATTATCACATACTAACAAGCTTTTATACACAAAAAAGTGGATTCCCACTTCTAGTCCTGGCAAATATCGAGATGGTTCCTAACATAAGGACCGACCGCCACCTTTCCATTCATAACCTCAATTATAAACACACGCACTACTACAGACAACACAATAACAAAGGTTATCACCCAAGGAAATGGAATCTGTTCACATCGAATATAGATTTAGGTATTAGGAAGTCATTTTTGGAAGTCTTTGTCTGGAGTGTGGCACTCTATGGAAATCAAACTTGGACTATTGGCGCAGCAGAAAAGAGGAGAATTGAAGCGTTTGAAATGTGGTGTTACAAGAGAAGGATGAAGATCAGATGGGTAGATAGGGTTACACATGAAGAAGTGAGAGGAGAGATGTTTGTGGCGACTGCTAGGTTGCTAGGACACTCACTAAGACACCCAGGAATAGCAAACTTAGTTATGGAAGGAAGGAAAGAAAAGGGAAGGAAGCTTGTAGTTTAACGTGACCGTCAATCTTGAGATCATGAGCCACGGGACCTCCTTTTTACGTGGAATTCGAACCACAGGACATGGCATTTCACTTCGAAAATCTCACATGCATTGACCGGGAATCGAACCTGGACCGCCTTGGGGAGAGGCATACAGCTAGACCGCTGAGCCACCACGCCCCCTATGGAAGGAAGAGTCGAGGATAAGAACTGTAGGGGTAGACCAAGGTTACAATATGTTAAACTGATTGCCTCGGATATAAGGTGTGGTAGTTATGTAGAGATGGAACGATTAGCTCAGGACAGAGAAGCATGAAGGACTGTATCAAACCAGTGAAAAGACTGAAGACTCAAACAACAACACCCAAATGGACGGGACTATATGACCACGATGCCCAAGGCCCTAAATGAAAGAACATCATAAGTAACCCATTTTGTACATAAAACCGTGTTAGTATGTTACAGGTTAAGGCATGTAAATACTTGCTTCCCGCTAATGTAAGTGGACACAATTTGAGTTTGCCGACTGGTATGCTTTCTTTAATATAATTACAGATACCGTAACAATGAGTTCCCAAACCCCACTGTAGGTGTACTGCAGTAGCCTACACTAGAACATCATACTTCTCAATTTGGCTTCTGAGAAGGGGTCATCTCAAAAAACTTGTCAATGTTACGCCCAGATCCCTCTATTTTTGGATGAGGTCTCTCCAAGGTAATAGCACACGTGCAAAAGAAGTGACATGCAAATCTATATAGAGAGCATTAAAGCCATTTTTTCAGTGTTGCCTTATTGATAATTGATATTACCAGTCTTCAGTCGGTCAACACAATGTAATCCCAATTACTGGGACGTAAAATATCCATCCTAGAAGCAGGCTAATTGAATTCTGCACCGAGCATGAGTTGGTCATGGCTAACACGTTATTCAATAACCACAATATAAGAATATACACATGGGTGAGACCAGGAGATACATGAAGTTACCAAATCGACTTCATTATGGTCAAGCAGAGATTCCGAAACCAGATTTTGGATTGTAAAACATATCCCGGTGCTGACATAAACTCTGACCACAATCTGGTTGTTATTAAATGCAGATTAAAGTTGAAGAAACTGAAAAGTCAAAAGCCAAAAAGGTGGGCAATAGACAGACTGACAGAGAAGGATGTAAACGAAAAATTCAAGAAGAGTATAAAGGAAGGACTAATGAAAAATCTTAAACAAACTTCAAATGCAGACGAATGGGCTCTTTTGAGGAATGAAATAACAAAATCCGCAAAAGAAAACATTGGTAGGAAAGAAAGAATAGGTAGAAACCCGTGGATCACTCATGATATGCTAGAATTAATGGATGAAAGGCGGAAACACAAGAATGTAAGAGATGAAAAGGGGAAAACAGAATACAGACGTCTGAGAAAGAAGGATAACAAGAAGTGTAAGAAAGCGAAAGAAGAATGGTCGAAAGAGAAATGTGCAGGTATAGAAAATTGTCTGAAATTAGGAAAAGTAGACACAGCTTATCGAAGGATTAAAAATACTTTTGGGGAAAAAAGACTAACTGCTCTAATATTAAGGACACAGATGGAAAACCTCTAACAGATAGGGCAGAAAAGGTTGAGAGATGGAAAGCTTACATAGAGTGTTTGTATAAGGGAAGGGAGATTGAGAATCATGTAATGGAAAGGGATGAGGAAGTGAAAGAAGATTTAATATTGAGATCAGAATTTGACAGAGCATTGGAAGACTCTAGCAGGAACAAAGCACCAGGCATAGATGATATACCGATTGAGTTGCTACGCTGCATAGGTGATGATGGTCTGATCACGTTATTTCACTTGGTGTGTAGGATTTATGAGACAGGTGAGGTACCCTCTGATTTCAAGAAGAATGCTATCATCCCTATACCGAAGAAAGTAGGAGCTGACAGACGTGGAGATTACCGTACTGTAGCAGTTATTAATGCCCCATGTTGGTAGCGACGAATGTAACAGTTTTGCTAGCCCACACGTTGAGCGACAAGTGTAGCAGTTTGGCTGCCCCTAACTGTTGGGTGATAAATGTAACTGTTTACCTTTGCCTAAGCTATGTTGTTTTAATGGGCGCCAAGACCTCAACGCAATGTTGAAATCTAAATTTGTATTTAACAACGTCTTGCTCTGGTAGAACACCTTCAAGAATCTATTCACTCAGATCGTGGTATGATTTGATCATTAACCCAACAAACAATTGTATCAGGAGAAGGAATTGGTCTATATCTAATGCTACCTACTGAAAGCAAAGATTGCATTGTAAAAGAAATGAATTTATTATATAAAACAAGAATAGCAAAATTAATAATAATAATAAGTTTAAAATTTAAATTGGAGCGTTGCGATGTTAATATTACCGATAGAAAATTACGTGAAAACGGAGTCTGATAAATTATTGATTTTACTCTTATTCCCAAGCTATGAAGTTACTGAAATATGAAATATAAAACAAAGAGAAATGAGAGATTGCGTATTTCTGCGTCATTCGCGCTTACCACTGGAAATTGCCAAAGCATTTCCCTCGTACTGGATGATGCTGTGTGCTTCCCACAGTCTCCTGGACGTCGTCATCTCCGTCGATATTTGATGATATACTTGTAGAGTTTGTTACTTTATGGTCCTAACAACGGAGCCATACCCTCGTACAACCACACTGGTTAAGTTTTAAACAGATAGTTCTCCACTCCACGGAACATCGGAGCGACACACACTTGCAACCTAACTAGTCAAGTCTTTCACAGATTGTCCCCCGCTCCACGGCGCGTCGAACGATATATGCACCTGTCGGCTCCCCCACTCTTCAGCCGACTTCTAGCTTACGTGGTCTCTACTGATTGGCTGCTCCCCACTACTTCCCCTTCTCTGGCTCATTACACACGGCGCGCGAATGATGAAGACGATTTCCGTTCCAACCATCCGCCTTTTCTTGACGCTGCAACCCAAGATTGCGTAATACTTCTTGACAAGAGTCAGCGTGTATCTGAATTTCCAGTGAGTCATGTCTCTCATAATATCCTAACTGACGAAACTCCGTAAAATTCCGTAATCATATAATTTTCTATGATATTGTCGTTCGTAATAATTTGCTTGATAGTGTTTTCTAAGACATAGAAAACCTATCTGTATGCTTATAATTTTTATAAAATGCTCCGAAAATATCTTAATAATAATTATAATAAATTAATAATAATAATAAATTAACATGAAAAATTATCTTGGCTGAACAATTTGCCGCGTAAATAAATATAGAATGGCTTCCTACTGACTTATGTCAGTGGCATAAAAACCCCTCGAAAAACACGTTACATATTCGCCTCGGATCATCGGATGATTTACCGTGACGACGGTCCATTATCCGATTATCCCAGACACGTTAATAAACCCCATCCAAAATACATATTACATAAATGAAATCACCCTAAATTACAGATATATACACTCATAATTTTTCTTCACGCACTTTGCGTCAAAGTTTGTTGTCACTATGGATTGCACTTTGCAACCAGTCCAATGTTTTACATATAGAATAGTGTTCCACGGATATTTCCGCCTCTCAAATTTCTCTATGTTGGAGAAATAGACATAATTAATGTGTGAGTACAATGTATTTATGATGTCCTATCACACGCATTGAAGGTGTTCTGATATATTTATATCACCATAGAACTTCCTAATTTCACTGGAGGTCCCTTCCTTATGGTGAAATTTAATCTCACTTATCACTGAACACACGATCACACTATTGTGGCAGCGCCTCGTGACCATAATACTTGATCTCTCTTTATAAAAGATGAAATTAATATTGACTTCTGAAAAAAAAACAATAAATGCGCATTACATATAACACCAAATATTTCTGTGCCGTAATCGCCCTGTCTTGTTAAGTTCCCGTAGACCATATTCTACTTAATACTAGTTCTCAACACAGACCAGTTCTCCTCCCACAAATAATACCTTTGTACAAATTACCTTAAATTACACACTTACAAATCTTACATGGCGAGGCCGTAAACAGAAATCACGTGTGCTGATATGTATGAGTTTCATGAAGGACTGTCTCGCATTCTGATGGCCCATCTTTTGCCTCGTGGACGCCTTAAGCAAAAATACCCTGTCCAAGCGCTCACCCATCCCTTGGAGGCAAATGGGAATTCACCAGCGCTACCAAATTCTGGCCTTGGTGTATCGAGACATTTTAGTGCTCAAGAGCATCCGACAATCCCGCCATATTTCCCTGTACCTTAAAAACTCTCATTTACTTACATACTACACCCCTGTGTGACTTCTGATACGCCTGCCTGGAAGACCATCTCCTCCCACGCACCAAATACCACACTTACTCATTTGATAGGCTGGCTCGCCAGCTAAACACACTCGCTTTATGACACATATTTGCGTAGACTATGTATATTATACGTCCCGTATAATCTGTTTCCCTCACTATTCTCCAGCACATATGCTGTTTTGCCAATACGTTTGGAAACTATAAATGGGCCCTCGTAGAGATAAAAGAACTTGGACATGACTTTCTCTAGCTTATTTGACTGTATCGGCACTCTAAGTAAGACTCTGTCTCCCGGCTCGAATAGGTCAAATTTAGTTTCTTTTTGTTGGCGAATTCTCTTTTGTGCTGATTTAGATAAATTCTGTTTCGCCAACTGGACAATGTAATCCATCCCCGGTTGCTTACCCTCATTTAATCCCAACACCCTCGCTAGTTCATTTTGTGGTCTTTTTCCGAAGTGAACTTCGTATGGCGTCAATTTCGTGCTCTCATGCTGGACAGAATTCAGCCAAGTCTCGACCTTGGGAAGATGTCCAACCCAGGCCGCATGCTTGTCATGCACTAGAGTCCGAAAAAGACGAGCCACTTCCCTTAATGGACGCTCTGCAGAATTACCCTGAGGGTACCTTACAGAGGAATGAACGTGTGTAATACCAGCTTCCTGCATACTGGTTCTCCATTTCTTTGCAGTAAACTGTGGTCCACTGTCAGATAGTATCCTGAGAGGAAGGCCAAACTCAGGTACATACTTATTAATGATCGGACGGCTACACGCTAGTCCCGTGGCTTTCCTTAGCGGATATAGCTTGACATACTTACTAAAAGCGTCAATAACTATAAAAATGTACTCGTAGCCGTACTGTCCTTTAACGATCGGGCCAAATAAATCCACACACAGTAGTTCGCCGGGACTACTGGTGAGAACTGCAGATCTCTCCCCCACTAAATATTTAACTGGATATTTACTCCTTTGACAGGTGTCACACTTAGCTAAAATCCTCCTAACGTCCCTTCCCATTTTACTCCAAATGAAGTCACGACCAATTTCATAGAAGACCTTGGCAGCACCAAAGTGTCCTAATTCCCTATGAATGAACCAAATTAGCTCCTCCCGCAAAGTGGCAGGAACACATATTGCCCACCGATTATTCCTACATTTCCTTGCAAGAAACCCATCCTGCATCTTGTACGTGAACCGTCCTACTTTCACATACTCTTCTTCACCTATTTCCAACCTAGCCAGTGGCTCCTTTAACTTAACGTCATCACGTTGCTCCACTAGCATATTTCTCAGTGTCTGTAACGATGCCCTGTTGCTACTGTCCACACATGCACATATTAAAATACCGTCCTCTGCTTTAACCACAGGATAATCCCTACATAAATTAGTGCCCCTCGATAGCATGTCTGCAAGAATGTTATCTTTACCTTTAATATATTTTACTGTGAATTCGTATTCCTGCAGAGCAAGAATCCACCTACTAACTCTGTTAGAACTGAGTTTACAAGTCCTCATATACAGTAATGCATGGTGATCTGTGTGGATCTCAAATTTCCCCCCTACTAAATACATTCTAAATTTCCCTAAACTGAAAACAATACCTAAAAGCTCTAACTCAGTAATCGTGTATCTTTTCTCTGCTGCTGTCAGTCCTCGCGAGGCTAAAGATACAATGCACAGATTACCCTCATCATCTTTCTGACATAATACTCCAGCAATGCCTATATGTGAAGCATCTGTCATAACCACATATTCCTTATCTTTTAACGGATATTTCAGCACTACAGCTTTCTCAAAACCTTCCTTCAGCGCTCTAAAAGCCTGATCATGCTTGGACTCCCATCTCCACCGAGTCCCACTTTTAAGCAATTCCCTGAATGGTTCTACCAACCCTGAGTATTTAAGAACGAACCTCCTGAAAAAGTTGCAAATTCCCAGGTAAGTTTTTAACTGTTTAACATTCTGTGGCACCTCTGCGTTAAGTATCTTATTAACCCTACTTTCTTCTGGTGTTACACCTCTACTCGACACTCTATGACCTAAAAATGTCACTTCTGACTGACAGAATGACGACTTAGACAGCTTCAAAGTGAACCCTGCCTGATCTAACTTCTGAAAAACTATATCTAAATGACGTAGATGCTCCTCAAAACTGCGTGAACTAATTACCATATCATCTATGTAAATGGTTACAAACTCTCCTGTGTCATCCCCTAATGCGATGTTTAAAGCCCTAATTAAAGCTGCTGAACTACTCTTTAACCCATAAGGTGTTCTACAAAATTGATAAAGGTTATATTTATGACTAAAAGCTGTAAATGGTCTATCTTCGTACATAAGTGGCACTTGCCAAAAACTGGAACTCAAATCTACACAAGTGAAATACTTCTTCCCCTCAAATGTTTGCATTAATTCCTCTATTGACATAGATTTCAGCTGATCTGAACTAATTCTACTGTTAACCAAACGAGCGTCTAAACAAATACGAACAGTGCCGTCGGTTTTGGGTACCGTGATCAAAGAATTAACATACGGACTGTTAGAGTGCTCAATAACCCCATCTTCAAGCATCTGGTTAATTTGTGCCTCAACTGCACTCTGATAAGTGAAAGGTACAGGATATCTATGTCCTGTGAATACTGACCTATCAATAACGTTCAATGAATGGGTGTAGCAATTGGCCATACCAATGCGATCCTCAAACACTCTCCTATTACACCATAACACATCATAGAGCCGAACACATTGTTCCACCTCTATATTTCCCTAAAATGCAGCATCACGTAACGAGTCCTCTAGACTTCCGTTCGTAATCACACTGCCCACAAAACATGGAGAACCCCGCTCTACGGCTGGCGATATCTCATTTAAAGTACAAATCACACCTACAATACTACTCCTCTGAATATGGTCATTGAACGCTACTTCTACTTCAGAATTTCCCCATTTAAATTTCAAACTCCCTACATCATAACATAAGTTACCAGACACTCTACTTAGCCACTCTGAACCCAAGATAACACTGAATACTAAATTTGGAATTACAAGGCAAATCTGCTTCTCTACATGATTATTAATTTTAATGTCTACTAAAACTTGCTTAGAAATTACTTTAGACCTCTTGCCAACAGCTGTGATAACAAAAGTGCTTTTAATTGGCATCTCCTCAAAATTTACTCCAGTTCCTTTCATTTTATCATAAAATGCACTACTTATGCAACTCTTCATACAACCACTATCAATTAAAACATCTGTGTACGCCTCGGACACGTTAAATTTAACTATGGGGCTCTTACTAACCACTTCCTGAATAATACCTTCATCATTTAGTTCATGTAATAAATAATTCATTCCTTACATTTAGGTCATAGGGTTCCTGTATAATTGTATGGACAGGGCATGCTACAGACTGAGATTCTGACCTTACTTCGCAGCCTGGTTCGCGTTTAAAGAACCGCTACAGCTGGCCGTAGTACTACTAACTACTGAACTGGTCTGGTTGTTCTGGGCTGTGTTGTCATTGTTTGGCTGTATATTACTACCACTAGGCTGTCCTCTTCCTTGACCCCTATTCTGGTTGTAATTATTGTCATTATAATGTCTCCCTTGAATTCCCCTGAAATCATTGTTTCTCCCTTGATTTCCCCAGTAATCATTGTTCCTCCCTTGATTTCCCCTGAAATCATTGTTCCTCCCTTGATACTGATTACCATAGCCATTTCCTCTGTTCTGATTTAGCTGATTATTATTATTTCTATTTTGAGCGTTGGCTCCTTCGCCACCGTTCCCTTGAACTTCTTGATGCCTGGCTTCATTAGGTCTATTATTATTATTACCCTGGTTCCGATTGAAATTGTCCTCATAACCCCCTCTCCCTAGTGCATCAAATGTGCTTAACAAATTTTCTACTTGTGATATAGTCTTTACATTCTGGATACAAGCAGCCTCCTTGATCCTATAGGGAAAGTGCCTAAGTAGCAACCTTATCACATCACTTTCCTCCTTCAAGCCATCCAGATATTTACACACTAATACCTGCCCTAAAAAGTATTCGGTCATGGTGGAGCTTCCTTTAGGGTTATATTTACCACACACTACTCCCTCACGATGCTGCGACTGAATAACCTCATTCCAGAACTTTTCACAGAATTTCATTTTAAAATCATTAATATCAGTAAACTTGTCTCTGTAGACAGCAAACCAATTCCTCGTTTCCCCCACAAACACTTGTTCTAAAATTTCAACTACCTGGCACCACTCAATACTACCATTTTCCAACCTCTCCCCGAATTTATTTTCTATAGTGTTCATGAACTCCATTGGGCACCCCTGTCGATTGCTGAACTTACCCAGTTCTACCTCCCTGTGTGTGCTATTCACAAAAACTGGCCTATTCTGACTATTTTCTTGCCTGATCCTAGCTTTTAATTTTAATTCTAATTCTGCGATTTTCTCCTCAGCCTTCCTCTCAATACTGTTTACTCTTAATTTAATGTTTCCTTCTGATTCTTCTACTTTATCATATAGCTTTGCTTGTTTCTCCTCAATCTTGCTAATGCTCTCTCTATTACTCTCTCTTAAATCATTTACTTCTGCAACTATTTGCGAGTGGACTTTCTCAATTCTACCCCCCAGCTGTTCCTTAACCTCTTTAGTTGCTACCTGAATTTTGTTAATTTCTCCCCCCAATTGCTTTTTGACCTGCTGTGTTTCCAGTTGCACTAGTTCTTTTAAATTTTCAGCCTGTGTACTGATTCTAATTTCTAACTCCTCCTGTACTTTTCCTAATTTCTTGTCTACATCTGCAATGATCTCTTTAACCTTCTCTTCCATTACTCCTCTGATTTCTCCTCTAATCTGCTCCATTTTCACACTAATTTCCTTGTTGTTCTTATGTAATTTTGCATTATTCTGTTCTAATTTTTTATTTAAAGCTTCTGTACTTTCTTTATTTTCCCTACTGTTTTGTTCTAATTTTTCATTATTCTGTTCTAATTTTGCATTATTCTGTTCTAATTTTGCATTTAAAGCTTCTGTACTTTCTTTATTTTCCCTACTGCTTTGTTCTAATTTTGCATTATTCTGTTCTAATTTTGCATTTAAGGCTTCTGTACTTTCTTTATTTTCCCTACTGTTTTGTTCTAATTTTGCATTATTCTGTTCTAATTTTGCATTATTCTGTTCTAATTTTGCATTTAAGGCATCACTACTAACTTTGTTCTGATACATGAACTCGAAAAGTAAAGTTTTTAATTCTAGTTGGCCGCCTACACTCCCTGTTTCAGTATCGGGATTTACCTCCGCTACCCCGGTACTACCATTACTCGACATACTGCTCGTATCATCACTCTCCAGTTGATGACCACTACGTAACCTCATCTGTCTTTCTTTCTCATCCCCCATAATGATATACACTGATAAAGACAAATAACCCCCAAAATACAGGCACAGAAATATATACCCTTCTCCTTCCACAAATGTTATTAGGTTTTCAGCCCCAAGTTGTCGGCGATAAATGTAGCAGTAATTAACTTTGCTCCACGTTGGGCGCCAAATGTAGCAGTTATTAATGCCCCATGTTGGTAGCGACGAATGTAACAGTTTTGCTAGCCCACACGTTGAGCGACAAGTGTAGCAGTTTGGCTGCCCCTAACTGTTGGGTGATAAATGTAACTGTTTACCTTTGCCTAAGCTATGTTGTTTTAATGGGCGCCAAGACCTCAACGCAATGTTGAAATCTAAATTTGTATTTAACAACGTCTTGCTCTGGTAGAACACCTTCAAGAATCTATTCACTCAGATCGTGGTATGATTTGATCATTAACCCAACAAACAATTGTATCAGGAGAAGGAATTGGTCTATATCTAATGCTACCTACTGAAAGCAAAGATTGCATTGTAAAAGAAATGAATTTATTATATAAAACAAGAATAGCAAAATTAATAATAATAATAAGTTTAAAATTTAAATTGGAGCGTTGCGATGTTAATATTACCGATAGAAAATTACGTGAAAACGGAGTCTGATAAATTATTGATTTTACTCTTATTCCCAAGCTATGAAGTTACTGAAATATGAAATATAAAACAAAGAGAAATGAGAGATTGCGTATTTCTGCGTCATTCGCGCTTACCACTGGAAATTGCCAAAGCATTTCCCTCGTACTGGATGATGCTGTGTGCTTCCCACAGTTTCCTGGACGTCGTCATCTCCGTCGATATTTGATGATATACTTGTAGATTTTGTTACTTTATGGTCCTAACAACGGAGCCATACCCTCGTACAACCACACTGGTTAAGTTTTAAACAGATAGTTCTCCACTCCACGGAACATCGGAGCAACACACACTTGCAACCGAACTAGTCAAGTCTTTCACAGATTGTCCCCCGCTCCACGGCGCGTCGAACGATATATGCACCTGTCGGCTCCCCCACTCTTCAGCCGACTTCTAGCTTACGTGGTCTCTACTGATTGGCTGCTCCACTACTTCCCCTTCTCTGGCTCATTACACACGGCGCAAGAATGATGAAGACGATTTCCGTTCCAACCATCCGCCTTTTCTTGACGCTGCAACCCAAGATTGCGTAATACTTCTTGACAAGAGTCAGCATGTATCTGAATTTCCAGTGAGTCATGTCTCTCATAATATCCTAACTGACGAAACTCCGTAAAATTCCGTAATCATATAATTTTCTATGATATTGTCGTTCGTAATAATTTGCTTGATAGTGTTTTCTAAGACATAGAAAACCTATCTGTATGCTTATAAATTTTATAAAATGCTCCGAAAATATCTTAATAATAATTATAATAAATTAATAATAATAATAATAAATTAACATGAAAAATTCTCTTGGCTGAACAATTTGCCGCGTAAATAAATATAGAATGGCTTCCTACTGACTTATGCCAGTGGCATAAAAAACCCTCGAAAAACACGTTACAGTACAATCAGCTTAATCACTCATGCTTCAAAGATCCTGTCTAGAATAATTTATAAGAGGATGGAAAGCCAGATAGAAGCGTAGTTGGGTGAAGACCAGTTTGGTTTCAGGAGAAATGTAGGAACAAGGGAAGCTGTATTAAGTCTTAGGCTGATTTTGGAAGGTAGAATAAGGAAAGATAAGAGAACGTTCATGGCATTTGTAGACTTAGAAAAGGCTTTTGATTGGGCTAAATTGTTTGACATATAGAAAATGATTGGAATAAAGTACAAGGGTGATCTACAATCTATACAGAAACCAGACAGCAGTCATTCGAGCTGAAGGACATGAGAGAGAACCTGGTGTTCAGGAAGGTGTAAGGCAAGGCTGCAACCTATCACCCATACTTTTCAATCTTTACATTGAACACGCAATGAAGGAAATTAGAGAAAAATTTATATTGGGAGTGAAGATTCAAGGAGAAATAATTTCAACTCTGAGATTTGCTGATGACATCGTCATCTTGGCCGACACGCCTTAGGATTTGAATGAGTTTTTGAATGGTATGGACTCCGTCTTGAGGAATGAATTCATGATGAAAATCAATAAATGTAAAACAAAAATATTGAAATGCAGCCGAAATAAATCAGAAACCTCTATGGTCATCAAATTGGCAGGTGAAAAACTAAAGGAAGTAGGAGACTTCTGTTACTTAGGAAGCAAAATAACCAGTGATGGACGAAGCAAAGAGGATATAAAAAGTAGGTTGGCTCAGGCAAGGAAAGCATATCTACAGAAATGGAATCTGTTGGCATCGAATATACATAGATTTAGGTATTAGGAGGTCATTTTTGAAAGCCTTCGTCTGGATCGTGGCACTCTATTAAAGTGAAACTTGGACTATTGGTGCAGCAGAAAAGAGGAGAATTGAAGCGTTTGAAATGTGGTGTTACAGGAGAATGATGAAGATCAGATGGGCAGATAGGGTTACAAACGAAGAGGTATTAAGACGAGTGAGAGAGGAGAGATGTTTCTGGCGACTACTAATGAAGAGAAGAGATAGGTTGGTAGGACACATAATAAGACACCCAGGAATATTAAGCTTAGTTATGGAAGGAAGGGTGGACGACAAGAACTGGAGGGGTAGACCAAGGTTGAATATGTTAAACAGATTGCCTCGGATGTAGGGTGAGGTTGCTATGTAGATATGAAACGATTAGCTCAGGACAGGGAGGCATGTAGAGATGCATCAAACCAGTCAAAAGACTGAAGACTCAAACAACACAACAGATGTGGGCTTCATTCATTCCATTCCCTGACCCGGTCGGTCGACTGAAAGCAGGCTGTGGATTTTCATTTTCACTACAGACAACACAATAACAAAGGTTATCACACAAATACACGGAGCTACATTACCACGATGCCCAAGCCCCTAAATGAAAGAACATCATGAGCCTGCAAAGGGCCAGGTTATCTCTGGACTCTGAAAGCGAGTAGGTTCGAACTCCTCCGTCAGCCATCCTTGAAATGGTTTTACATGGTTTCCTGTTCTCAAAACAACAAAACAAAGAAGCATGCTTTTAGTTCTGTGTGTCTTATCCTTGCGATCATAATCCATGCCCTCGATGTTAGGCCCCTTAAAACAACAATTATCATCATTATCATCATCAACCTTTTTACGTGGAATCCGAATCACTGGACGTGACGATTCGTTTCAAAAATCTCAAATGCATTAACACAAATTGGACCCAGTCCGCTTCGTTGGAAGGCAAGCAGCTTGGGCGCTCAGTCATCGCACCCTTTTGCCATTTTCAACTTCAAGAAAATGTTTTGAGGGTACCTTCTAGAATATGCCACGGCTTCAAAATCATCTCTCAAGATTGTCAGGAAGGGCATCCGACCAAAAACAAATTGCCACACGAGGATCGCCTCACCTCATACTTAGTAGAAACGAGAATTATAAGGAGTAGACACTAGACCCACATGAACCCTTCACTACCGTTCCATTCACCATGGCGGTAGAATCCCCTCCATTGCCACCTCGAAGATCTGGTTTGGCTGTCCACATAACTTGAAGTGGGAACGTCAGCTTTCTTTCAGGCCAAGGTCACACGGTACACATTAGCTGACATTGAACGTTCAATCGCTCAAGGTGACTTCGGGGGTGGCGGCAAGGCACCTCCACACAAGTGTAAATTAGGATGCATCACCCCTGTAATATTGCTAAAGAGACCTGAACCAACAATCGCTCAAGGCGATTTCGTGGATGGCGGCAAGGCGTCTCCTCACAAGTGTAAAGGAAGAGACATCACCCAAGGCAACTTCGGGGTGGGGGGCAAGGCACCTCCACACAAGTGTAAATGAAGATGCATCACCCCTGTAATATTGCTAAAGAGACCTGAACCAACAATCGCTCAAGGCGATTTCGGGGATGGCGGCAAGGCGTCTCCTCACAAGTGTAAAGGAAAAGACATCACCCAAGGCGACTTCGGGGGTGGCGGCAAGGCGTCTCCCCACAAGTGTAAAGGATGATACATCGCCCCCTGTAATATTGCTGAAGAGATCTGAACCAACAATCGCTCAAGGCGACTACGGTGGTGGGGGGCAAGGCACCTCCTCACAAGTGTAAAGGAAGAGACATCACCTCCTGTCATATTGCTGAATAGATCTGAACCAACAATCGCTCAAGACAACTTCGGGGGTGGAGGCAAGGCACCTCCTCACAAGTGTAAAGGAAAAGACATCACCTCCTGTAATATTGCTGAATAGATCTGAACCAACAATCGCTCAAGACAACTTCGGGGGTGGAGGCAAGGCACCTCCTCACAAGTGTAAAGGAAAAGACATCACCCCCTGTCATATTGCTGAAGAGACTTCAGGGGTGGGGACAAGGCACCTCCTCGCAAGTGTAAAGGAAGAGACATCACCCCCTGTCATATTGCTGAAGAGACCTGATCCCACAATCGCTCAAGGTGACATCGGGGGTGGGGACAAGGCACCTCCTCACAAGTGTAAAGGAAGAGACATCACCCCCTGTCATATTGATGAAGAGACTTCGGGGGTGGGGACAAGGTACCTCCTCACAAGTATAAAGGAAGATACATCACCCCCTGTCATATTGCTGAAGTGACTTCGGGGGTGGGGACAAGGTACCTCCTCACAAGTGCAAAGGAAGAGACATCAACCCCTGTCATATTGCCGAAGAGACCTGATCCCACAATCGCTCAAGGTGACATCGGGGGTGGGGACAAGGCACCTCCTCACAAGTGTAAAGGATGAGGCATCACCCCCTGTCATATTGATGAAGAGACTTCGGGGGTGGGGACAAGGTACCTCCTCACAAGTATAGAGGAAGATACATCACCCATGACATATTGCTGAAGAGACTTCAGGGGTGGGGACAAGGCACCTTAGGCAAGTGTAAAGGGAGAGACATCACCCCCTGTCATATTGCTGAAGAGATTTCGGGGGTGGGGACAAGGCACCTCCTCACAAGTGGAAAGGAAGAGACATCACCCACTGTCATATTGCTGAAGAGACTTCGGGGGTGGGGACAAGGCACCTCCTCACAAGTGTAAAGGAAGAGACATCACCCCCTGTCATATTGCTGAAGAGACCTGAACCTACAATCGCTCAAGGCGACTTCAGTGGTGGGGGGCAAGGCACCTCCTCACAAGTGTAAAGGAAGAGACATCACCTCCTGTAATATTGCTGAATAGATCTGAACCAACAATCTCTCAAGACAACTTCGGGGGTGGAGGCAAGGCAACTCCTCACAAGTGTAAAGGAAAAGACATCACCCCCTGTCATATTGATGAAGAGACTTCGGGGGTGGGGACAAGGTACCTCCTCACAAGTATAAAGGAAGATACATCACCCCCTGTCATATTGCTGAAGTGACTTCGGGGGTGGGGAAAAGGTACCTCCTCACAAGTGTAAAGGAAGATACATCACCCCCTGTCATATTGCTGAAGTGACTTCGGGGGTGGGGACAAGGTACCTCCTCACAAGTGTAAAGGAAGAGACATCACCCCTGTCATATTGCTGAAGAGACTTCAGGGGTGGGGACAAGGCACCTCCTCGCAAGTGTATAGGAAGAGACATCACCCCCTGTCATATTACTGAAGAGACCTGATACCACAATCGCTCAAGGTGACATCGGGGGTGGGGACAAGGCACCTCCTCACAAGTGTAAAGGAAGAGACATCACCCCCTGCCATATTGATGAAGAGACTTCGGGGGTGGGGACAAGGTACCTCCTCACAAGTATAAAGGAAGATACATCACCCCCTGTCATATTGCTGAAGTGACTTCGGGGGTGGGGACAAGGTACCTCCTCACAAGTGTAAAGGAAAAGACATCACCCCTGTCATATTGCTGAAGAGACTTCAGGGGTGGGGACAAGGCACCTTAGGCAAGTGTAAAGGAAGAGACATCACCCCCTGTCATATTGCAGAAGAGACTTCGGGGGTGGTGACAAGGCACCTCCTCACAAGTGGAAAGGAAGAGACATCACCCCCTGTCATATTGCTGAAGAAACTTGAACCTACAATCGCTCAAGGCGACTTCGGGGGTGGGGGCAAGGCTCCTCCTCACAAGTGGAAAGGAAGAGACATCACCCCCTGTCATATTGCTGACGAGACTTCAGGGGTGGGGACAAGACACCTCCTCGCAAGTGTAAATGAAGAGACATCACCCCCTGTCATATTGCTGAAGAGACTTCGGGGGTGGGGAAAAGGCACCTCCTCACAAGTATAAAGGAAGAGACATCATCCCCTGTCATATTGCTGACGAGTCTTCAGGGGTGGGGACAAGGCACCTCTTCGCAAGTGTAAGGGAAGAGACATCACCCCCTGTCATATTGCTAAAAAGACTTCGGGGGTGGGGACAAGGCACCTCCTCACAAGTGTAAAGGAAGAGACATCACCCCCTGTCATATTGCTAAAGAGACCTGAACCCACAATCGCTCAAGGCGACTTCGGGGGTGGGGGGAAGGCACCTCCTCACAAGTGGAAAGGAAGAGACATCACCCCCTGTCATATTGCTGACGAGACTTCAGGGGTGGGGACAAGACACCTCCTCGCAAGTGTAAATGAAGAGACATCACCCCCTGTCATATTGCTGAAGAGACTTCGGGGGTGGGGACAAGGCACCTCCTCACAAGTGTAAAGGAAGAGACATCATCCCCTGTCATATTGCTGACGAGTCTTCAGGGGTGGGGACAAGGCACCTCCTCGCAAGTGTAAAGGAAGAGACATCACCCCCTGTCATATTGCTAAAGAGATCTGAACCCACAATCGCTCAAGGCGACTTCGGGGTTGGGGACAAGGCACCTCCTCGCAAGTGTAAATGAAGAGACATCACCCCCTGTCATATTGCTGAAGAGACTTCGGGGGTGGGGACAAGGCACCTCCTCACAAGTACAAAGGAAGAGACATCATCCCCTGTCATATTGCTGACGAGTCTTCAGGGGTGGGGACAAGGCACCTCTTCGCAAGTGTAAGGGAAGAGACATCACCCCCTGTCATATTGCTAAAAAGACTTCGGGGGTGGGGACAAGGCACCTCCTCACAAGTGTAAAGGAAGAGACATCACCCCCTGTCATATTGCTAAAGAGACCTGAACCCACAATCGCTCAAGGCGACTTCGGGGGTGGGGGAAAGGCACCTCCTCACAAGTGGAAAGGAAGAGACATCACCCCCTGTCATATTGCTGACGAGACTTCAGGGGTAGGGACAAGACACCTCCTCGCAAGTGTAAATGAAGAGACATCACCCCCTGTCATATTGCTGAAGAGACTTCGGGGGTGGGGACAAGGCACCTCCTCACAAGTGTAAAGGAAGAGACAGCATCCCCTGTCATATTGCTAATAAGACTTCGGGGGTGGGGACAAGGCACCTCCTCACAAGTGTAAAGGAAGAGACATCACCCCCTGTCATATTGCAAACGAGACCTGAACCCACAATCGCTCAAGGCGACTTCGGGGTTGGGGACAAGGCACCTCCTCGCAAGTGTAAAGGAAGAGACATCACCCCTGTCATATTGCTGAAGAGACTTCGGGGGTGGGGACAAGGCACCTTAGGCAAGTGTAAATGAAGAGACATCACCCCCTGTCATATTGCTGACGAGGCTTCAGGGGTGGGGACAAGACACCTCCTCGCAAGTGTAAATGAAGAGACATCACCCCCTGTCATATTGCTGAAGAGACTTCGGGGGTGGGGACAAGGCACCTCCTCGCAAGTGTAAAGGAAGAGACATCACCCCCTGTCATATTGCTGAAGAAACCTGAACCTACAATCGCTCAAGGCGACTTCGGGGGTGGGGGCAAGGCACCTCCTCACAAGTGTAAAGGAAGAGACATCACCCCTGTCATAATGCTGAAGAGACTTCAGGGGTGGGGACAAGGCACCTTAGGCAAGTGTAAAGGAAGAGACATCACCCCCTGTCATATTGCTGAAGAGACTTCGGGGGTGGGGACAAGGCACCTCCTCACAAGTGTAAAGGAAGAGACATCACCCCCTGTCATATTGCTGAAGAGACTTCGGGGTCGGGGACAAGGTTCCTCCTCACAAGTGTGAAGGAAGAGACATCACCCCCTGTCATATTGCTGAAGAGACTTCAGGGGTGGGGACAAGGCACCTCCTCGCAAGTGTAAAGGAAGAGACATCACCCCCTGTCATATTGCTGAAGAGACTTCAGGGGTGGGGACAAGGTTCCTCCTCACAAGTGTAAAGGAAGAGACATCACCCCCTGTCATATTGCTGAAGAGACTTCAGGGGTGGGGACAAGGCACCTCCTCGCAAGTGTAAAGGAAGAGACATCACCCCCTGTCATATTGCTGAAGAGACTTCGGGGGTGGGGACAAGGCACCTTAGGCAATTGTAAAGGAAGAGACATCACCCCTGTCATATTGCTGAAGAGACTTCGGGGGTGGGGACAAGGCACCTTAGGCAAGTGTAAAGGAAGAGACATCACCCCCTGTCATATTGCTGAAGAGACTTCGGGGGTGGGAACAAGGCACCTCCTCACAAGTGTAAAGGAAGAGACATCACCCCCTGTCATATTGCTGAAGAGACTTCAGGGGTGGGGCAAGGCACCTCCTCACAAGTGTAAAGGAAGAGACATCATCTCCTGTCATATTGCTGAAGAGACTTCGGGGGTGGGGACAAGGCACCTTAGGCAAGTGTTAAGGAAGAGACATCACCCCTGTCATATTGCTGAAGAGACTTCGGGGGTGGGGACAAGGCACCTCCTCACAAGTTTAAAGGAAGAGACACCACCCCCTGTCATATTGCTGAAGAGACTTCGGGGGTGGGGACAAGACACCTCCTCACAAGTGTAAAGTAAGAGACATCACCCCTGTCATATTGCTGAAGAGACTTCGGGGGTGGGGACAAGGCACCTTAGGCAAGTGTAAAGGAAGAGACATCACCCCCTGTCATATTGCTGAAGAGACTTCGGGGGTGGGGACAAGGCACCTCCTCACAAGTGTAAAGGAAGAGACATCACCCCTGTCATATTGCTGAAGAGACTTCAGGGGTGGGGACAAGGCACCTCCTCGCAAGTGTAAAGGAAGAGACATCACCCCCTGACATATTGCTGAAGAGACTTCGGGGGTGGGGACAAGGCACCTCCTCACAAGTGTAAAGGAAGAGACATCATCCCCTGTCATATTGCTGACGAGTCTTCAGGGGTGGGGACAAGGCACCTCCTCGCAAGTGTAAAGGAAGAGACATCACCCCCTGTCATATTGCCAAAAAGACTTCGGGGGTGGGGACAAGGCACCTCCTCACAAGTGTAAAGGAAAATACATCACCCCCTGTCATATTTCTAAAGAGACCTGAACCCACAATCGCTCAAGGCGACTTCGGGGTTGGGGACAAGGCACCTCCTCGCAAGTGTAAAGGAACAGACATCACCCCTGTCATATTGCTGAAGAGACTTCGGGGGTGGGGACAAGGCACCTTAGGAAAGTGTAAATGAAGAGACATCACCCCCTGTCATATTGCTGACGAGACTTCAGGGGTGGGGACAAGACACCTCCTCGCAAGTGTAAATGAAGAGACATCACCCCCTGTCATATTGCTGAAGAGACTTCGGGGGTGAGGACAAGGCACCTCCTCGCAAGTGTAAAGGAAGAGACATCACCCCCTGTCATATTGCTGAAGAAACCTGAACCTACAATCGCTCAAGGCGACTTCGGGGGTGGGGCCAAGGCACCTTCTAACAAGTGCAAAGGAAGAGACATCACCCCTGTCATATTGCTGAAGAGACTTCAGGGGTGGGGACAAGGCACCTTAGGCAAGTGTAAAGGAAGGGACATCACCCCCTGTCATATTGCTGAAGAGACTTCGGGGGTGGGGACAAAGTTCCTCCTCACAAGTGTAAAGGAAGAGACATCACCCCCTGTCATATTGCTGAAGAGACTTCGGGGGCGGGGACAAGGTTCCTCCTCACAAGTGTAAAGGAAGACACATCACCACCTGTCATATTGCTGACGAGACTTCAGGGGTGGGGACAAGGCACCTCCTCGCAAGTGTAAAGGAAGAGACATCACCCCCTGTCATATTGCTGAAGAGACTTCAGGGGTGGGGACAAGGTTCCTCCTCACAATTGTAAAGGAAGAGACATCACCCCCTGTCATATTGCTGAAGAGACTTCAGGGGTGGGGACAAGGCACCTCCTCGCAAGTGTAAAGGAAGAGACATCACCCCCTGTCATATTGCTGAAGAGACTTCGGGGGTAGGGACAAGGCACCTTATGCAAGTGTAAAGGAAGAGACATCACCCCCTGTCATATTGCTGAAGAGACTTCGGGGGTGGGGACAATGCACCTCCTCACAAGTTTAAAGCTAGAGACATCACCCCCTGTCATATTGCTGAAGAGACTTCGGGGGCGGGGACAAGGTTCCTCCTCACAAGTGTAAAGGAAGAGACATCACCCCCTGTCATATTGCTGAAGAGACTTCGGGGGTGGGGACAAGGCACCTCCTCGCAAGTGTAAAGGAAGAGACATCACCCCCTGTCATATTGCTGTAGAGACATCGGGGGCGGGGACAAGGTTCCTCCTCACAAGTGTAAAGGAAGAGACATCACCCCCTGTCATACTGCTGAAGAGACGTCAGGGGTGGGGACAAGGCACCTCCTCGCAAGTGTAAAGGAAGAGACATCACCCCCTGTCATATTGCTGAAGAGACTTCAGGGGTGGGGACAAGCTTCCTCCTCACAAGTGTAAAGGAAGAGACATCACCCCCTGTCATATTGCTGAAGAGACTTCAGGGGTGGGGACAAGGCACCTCCTCGCAAGTGTAAAGGAAGAGACATCACCCCCTGTCATATTGCTGAAGAGACTTCGTGGGTGGGGACAAGGCACCTTAGGCAAGTGTAAAGGAAGAGACATCACCCCTGTCATATTGCTGAAGAGACTTCGGGGGTGGGGACAAGGCACCTTAGGCAAGTGTAAAGGAAGAGACATCACCCCCTGTCATAATGCTGAAGAGACTTCAGGGGTGGGGCAAGGCACCTCCTCACAAGTGTAAAGGAAGAGACATCATCTCCTGTCATATTGCTGAAGAGACTTCAGGGGTGGGGACAAGGCACCTTAGGCAAGTGTAAAGGAAGAGACATCACCCCCTGTCATATTGCTGAAGAGACTTCAGGGGTGGGGACAAGGCACCTCCTCACAAGTGTAAAGGAAGAGACATCACCCCCTGTCATATTGCTGAAGAGACTTCGGGGGTGGGGACAAGACACCTCCCCGCAAGTGTAAAGGAAGAGACATCACCCCCTGTCATATTGCTGAAGAGACTTCGGGGGTGGGGACAAGGCACCTTAGGCAAGTGTAAAGGAAGAGACATCACCCCTGTCATATTGCTGAAGAGACTTCGGGGGTGAGACATCACCCCCTGTCATATTGCTGAAGAGACTTCGGGGGTGGGGACAAGACACCTCCTCACAAGTGTAAAGGAAGAGATATCACCCCTGTCATATTGCTGAAGAGACTTCGGGGGTGGGGACAAGGCACCTTAGGCAAGAGTAAAGGAAGAGACATCACCCCCTGTCATATTGCTGAAGAGACTTCGGGGGTGGGGACAAGGCACCTCCTCACAAGTGTAAAGGAAGAGACATCACCCCCTGTCATATTGCTGAAGAGACTTCAGGGGTGGGACAAGGCACCTCCTCACAAGTGTAAAGGAAGAGACATCATCTCCTGTCATATTGCTGAAGAAACTTCAGGGGTGGGGACAAGGCACCTTAGGCAAGTGTAAAGGAAGAGACATCACCCCCTGTCATATTGCTGAAGAGACTTCGGGGCTGGGGACAAGTCACCTCCTCACAAGTGTAAAGTTAGGAATATCACCCCCTGTCATATTGCTGAAGAGACTTTGGGGGTGGGGCAAGGCACCTCCTCACAAGTGTAAAGGAAGAGACATCACCCCCTGTCATATTGCTGAAGAGACTTCAGGGGTGGGGACGAGGCACCTCCTCGCAAGTGTAAAGGAAGAGACATCACCCCCTGTCATATTGCTGAAGACATTTCGGGGGTGGGGACAAGGCACCTCCTCGCAAGTGTAAAGGAAGAGACATCACCCCCTGTCATATTGCTGAAGAGACTTCAGGGCTGGAGGCAAGGCACCTCCTCGCAAGTGTAAAGGAAGAGACATCACCTCCTGTCATATTGCTGAAGAGACTTCGGGGGTGGGGACAAGGCACCTCCTCGCAAGTGTAAAGGAAGAGACATCACCCCCTGTCATATTGCTGAAGAGACTTCGGGGGCGGGGACAAGGTTCCTCCTCACAAGTGTAAAGGAAGAGACATCACCCCCTGTCATATTGCTGAAGAGACTTCAGGGGTGGGGACAAGGCACCTCCTCGCAAGTGTAAAGGAAGAGACATCACCCCCTGTCATATTGCTGAAGAGACTTCGGGGGTGGGGACAAGGCACCTCCTCACAAGTGTAAAGGAAGAGACATCATCCCCTGTCATATTGCTGACGAGTCTTCAGGGGTGGGGACAAGGCACCTCCTCGCAAGTGTAAAGGAAGAGACATCACCCCCAGTCATATTGCCAAAAAGACTTCGGGGGTGGGGACAAGGCACCTCCTCACAAGTGTAAAGGAAGAGACATCACCCCCTGTCATATTACTAAAGAGACCTGAACCCACAATCGCTCAAGGCGACTTCGGGGGTGGGGACAAGGCACCTCCTCACAAGTGTAAAGGAAGAGACATCACCCCCTGTCATATTGCTGAAGAGACTTCAGGGGTGGGACAAGGCACCTCCTCACAAGTGTAAAGGAAGAGACATCATCTCCTGTCATATTGCTGAAGAAACTTCAGGGGTGGGGACAAGGCACCTTAGGCAAGTGTAAATGAAGAGACATCACCCCCTGTCATATTGCTGACGAGACTTCAGGGGTGGGGACAAGACACCTCCTCGCAAGTGTAAATGAAGAGACATCACCCCCTGTCATATTGCTGAAGAGACTTCGGGGGTGGGGACAAGGCACCTCCTCGCAAGTGTAAAGGAAGAGACATCACCCCCTGTCATATTGCTGAAGAAACCTGAACCTACAATCGCTCAAGGCGACTTCGGGGGTGGGGGCAAGGCACCTCCTCACAAGTGCAAAGGAAGAGACATCACCCCTTTCATATTGCTGAAGAGACTTCAGGGGTGGGGACAAGGCACCTTAGGCAAGTGTAAAGGAAGAGACATCACCCCCTGTCATATTGCTTAAGAGCCTTCGGGGGTGGGGCAAGGCACCTCCTCACACGTGTAAAGGAAGAGACATCACCCCCTGTCATATTGCTGAAGAGACTTCAGGGGTGGGGACAAGGCACCTCCTCGCAAGTGTAAAGGAAGAGACATCACCCCCTGTCATATTGCTGAAGAGACTTCAATGGTGGAGGCAAGGCACCTCCTCGCAAGTGTAAAGGAAGAGACATCACCTCCTGTCATATTGCTGAAGAGACTTCGGGGGTGGGGACAAGGCAACTCCTCGCAAGTGTAAAGGAAGAGACATCACCCCCTGTCATATTGCTGAAGAGACTTCGGGGGCGGGGACAAGGTTCCTCCTCACAAGTGTAAAGGAAGAGACATCACCCCCTGTCATATTGCTGCAGAGACTTCAGGGGTGGGGACAAGGCACCTCCTCGCAAGTGTAAAGGAAGAGACATCACCCCCTGTCATATTGCTGAAGAGACTTCGGGGGTAGGGAAACGGCACCTCCTCACAAGTGTAAAGGAAGAGACATCATCCCCTGTCATATTGCTGACTAGTCTTCAGGGGTGGGGACAAGGCACCTCCTCCCAAGTGTAAAGGAAGAGACATCACCCCCTGTCATATTGCCAAAAAGACTTCGGGGGTGGGGACAAGGCACCTCCCCACAAGTGTAAAGGAAGAGACATCAGCCCCTTTCATATTGCTAAAGAGACCTGAACCCACAATCGCTCAAGGCGACTTCGGGGTTGGGGACAAGGCACCTCCTCGCAAGTGTAAAGGAAGAGACATCACCCCTGTCATATTGCTGAAGAGACTTCGGGGGTGGGGACAAGGCACCTTAGGCAAGTGTAAATGAAGAGACATCACCCCCTGTCATATTGCTGACGAGACTTCAGGGGTGGGGACAAGACACCTCCTCGCAAGTGTAAATGAAGAGACATCACCCCCTGTCATATTGCTGAAGAGACTTCGGGGGTGGGGACAAGGCACCTCCTCGCAAGTGTAAAGGAAGAGACATCACCCCCTGTCATATTGCTGAAGAAACCTGAACCTACAATCGCTAAAGGCGACTTCGGGGGTGGGAGCAAGGCACCTCCTCACAAGTGCAAAGGAAGAGACATCACCCCTGTCATATTGCTGAAGAGACTTCAGGGGTGGGGACAAGGCACCTTAGGCAAGTGTAAAGGAAGAGACATCACCCCTGTCATATTGCTGAAGAGACTTCGGGGGTGGGGACAAGGCACCTTAGGCAAGTGTAAAGGAAGAGACATCACCCCCTGTCATATTGCAGAAGAGACTTCGGGGGTGGGGACAAGGCACCTCCTCACAAGTGTAAAGGAAGAGACATCACCCCCTGTCATATTGCTGAAGAGACTTCAGGGGTGGGGCAAGGCACCTCCTCACAAGTGTAAAGGAAGAGACATCATCCCCTGTCATATTGCTGAAGTGACTTCAGGGGTGGGGACAAGGCACCTTAGGCAAGTGTTAAGGAAGAGACATCACCCCCTGTCATATTGCTGAAGAGACTTCGGGGGTGGGGAGAAGGCACCTCCTCACATGTGTAAAGGATGAGACATCACCCCCTGTCATATTGCTGAAGAGACTTCGGGGGTGGGGACAAGACACCTCCTCGCAAGTGTAAAGGAAGAGACATCACCCCCTGTCATATTGCTGAAGAGACTTCGGGGGTGGGGACAAGGCACCTTAGGCAAGTGTAAAGGAAGAGACATCACCCCTGTCATATTGCTGAAGAGACTTCGGGGGTGGGGACAAGGCACCTCCTCACAAGTGTAAAGGAAGAGACATCACCCCCTGTCATATTGCTGAAGAGACTTCGGGGGTTGGGACAAGACACCTCCTCACAAGTGAAAAGGAAGAGACATCACCCCTGTCATATTGCTGAAGAGACTTCGGGGGTGGGGACAAGGCAGCTTAGGCAAGTGTAAAGGAAGAGACATCACCCCCTGTCATATTGCTGAAGAGACTTCGGGGGTCGGGACAATGCACCTCCACACAAGTGTAAAGGAAGAGACATCACCCCCTGTCATATTGCTGAAGAGATTTCAGGGGTGGGGCAAGGCACTTCCTCACAAGTGTAAATGAAGCGACATCATCTCCTGTCATATTGCTGAAGAGACTTCAGGGGTGGGGACAAGGCACCTTAGGCAAGTGTAAAGGAAGAGACATCACCCCCTGTCATATTGCTGAAGAGACTTCGGGGTTGGGGACAAGGCACCTCCTCACAAGTGTAAAGGTAGGGACATCACCACCTGTCATATTGCTGAAGAGACTTTCGGGGGTGGGGCAAGGCACCTCCTCACAAGTGTAAAGGAAGAGACATCACCCCCTGTCATATTGCTGAAGAGACTTCGGGGGTGGGGACAAGGCACCTCCTCGCAAGTGTAAAGGAAGAGACATCACCCCCTGTCATATTGCTGAAGACATTTCGGGGGTGGGGACAAGGCACCTCCTCGCAAGTGTAAAGGAAGAGACATCACCCCCTGTCATATTGCTGAAGAGACTTCAGGGGTGGAGGCAAGGCACCTCCTCGCAAGTGTAAAGGAAGAGACATCACCTCCTGTCATATTGCTGAAGAGACTTCGGGGGTGGGGACAAGGCACCTCCTCGCAAGTGTAAAGGAAGAGACATCACCCCTGTCATATTGCTGAAGAGACTTCGGGGGCGGGGACAAGGTTCCTCCTCACAAGTGTAAAGGAAGAGACATCACCCCCTGTCATATTGCTGAAGAGACTTCAGGGGTGGGGACAAGGCACCTCCTCGCAAGTGTAAAGGAAGAGACATCATCCCCTGTCATATTGCTGAAGAGACTTCAGGGGTGGGGACAAGGTTCCTCCTCACAAGTGTAAAGGAAGAGACATCACCCCCTGTCATATTGCTGAAGAGACTTCAGGGGTGGGGACAAGGCACCTCCTCACAAGTGTAAAGGAAGAGATATCACCCCCTGTCATATTGCTGATGAGACTTTGGGTGTGGGGGCAAGGTACCTCCTCACAAGTGTGAAGGAAGATACATCACCCTCTGTCATATTGCTGAAGAGACATGGCTTTCCAATTCATTTTAGGATAAGTTTCTGTCTTGAAGTATCGTCAGTTTGTTTAAAAGGAAGCTAGGAAGGAAGCTTGTATTTTTGAGTGACCGTTAATCTCACGATCATGAGCCACGGGACCTCCTATCCTTTAATGTGAAATCTGAACCACAGGACGTGATATTTCACTTCGGAAATCTCCAATGCATTGACCGGGAATCGAGCCCGGTTCGCCTTGGTGAGAGACAAGCAACTTGACCACTGCACCACCACGCCCCCTTTTTGTTTAAAAGCTTAACTACTGTAGGTCAAAAGAAGCTTACCATTGTCATTTCAAGTGTTAATCATTAGTAGGAATAAGCTCACGTGGTGTAGTGACTGATGTTCTTGGCTGTTGCCCCGGAGGTCCGGGTTCGATTCCCGGCTCTGCCAAGAAGTTTAAATTCTGGTGAGAGGGCTGGAATGGGGTACACTCAGCCTTGTGAGGCAAAACGGTGAAGAGAAGGGTTCAATTCCCACCTCAACCATCCTGAAAGTGGATTTCCGCACTTCTACTCCAGGCAAATGCTGGGATGGTTCCTAACCTAAGGCCACGGCCGCCTCTTTCCCAATCGTATCCCAAATTTACAAATACACACACTAGTACAGCCATCACTATAACACAGGTCATCACACAAATTTCACATACACCCAAATACACGGGGCAACCCCTAACATAAGCAGCAACAACAACAACAACAGAGCTTACGTGGAACACATTAAGGTAAGGTATAAAAGACCTACCGTGACTGTTCCTTCAAATGTTAATATTGTTGTGAATTCGTTTCAGGGACTTGGGACATCTTGGTTATCAGCCCCGGGTGTGTGCTCAACTTGTCTGATAACCTGTGTTTCTGTGGTGACTGTAGTAGTGTGTGTAAATGTAATTATTTTCTTGGATGGAGTGTGGAGAACACCGGAAGAAAACCACACTCAGGAACCACTGTCAGCGTTAGGTTCGTACCTCCGACATCCGGAATAGCTGTAGTTCCTTATCGCGATCGTGGTAGCCTAAGTGATTTAACACGCACGACTACACTGAGGGTTTTGAATTTTAACTGACCTAGAGACAAGAGGCCAAAGTTAAGTGTGGATCTGCTAATCCTGAATGCATTATATGCTTGTACAACATATTTTTGTGGGTGATTATACACACGACATTCTGCTCCCTTCAAGAAAATCTACTCTACCTTGGTACCGTGTCAGAATTAGTTGTTGTTGATTCATTTAGAGGCTTTGCGACATCGTCGTCATGCAGCCCCGTGTAAAGTCGCGACGGTTAACGAAGTCTCTAGTGATTTCAAGCGAAGCGGCATACGATTGAGCCTAAGCTTTATACAGGTGTTTCTTGCACAGAAGGAGACGGATTTATGAGGGTTTAGGGCTTTGAGCGGAAGTTGGCTCTCCCCAAGGCATTAGTTATACAGCCACAGTACCTTTAAATCACGAGGGAGAAGGGAAGCTGATTTCGGTGTCGTAGTCGGTAGCATGCTGAGCTGCTATGCCCAAGATCGCGGGTTCAAACCCAGCCGAAGTCGTCGGAGTTTCAAGAGTGTTAAAATCCTTCAGTATGCTTTCCTTCGGAGGGGAAGTAAAGCCGGTGGGCCCATGTCATAGATTTATGGCATTAAAGAACCTACCACTACAATTGTTAGTGTGTAGGAAAATTTGTAGGTTATATTTGACTTGTTAGAAACGCTCTATCAAGTTCCAACGTTCGCCGCTAGGTGCTAGTGACAGTAGCATCTGGTAGCCAACGTTGGAACTACTTGAAATTGAACTTGTTGGGAGCCCTCGGGCGTTTAATTAAAATACCCTGCTATGGCCATTGGCTGCAATTCATATATAATAGAAAGGAAGCCGACACCGAGTTGGGCGGTACTGAGCGGCAGGATAATGAGGATGAAAGAACACCACATAGACACGCGTTAGCCGTCACGACTATACTAGTGTGTGAGTGTGAAATCTGTGCCATTACGATAGCTGTGGTAGTAGGCTATATGGATTTGTAACTGAGGCTAGGGTTTTAAGGGAGAACCATCCTGGAATTTGCCTTGAGTACAAATGGGAAACTAAGGAAAACCACTTCCAGGACACCCCGTTCCTACCCACAGACAAATTTAATTTCTTGGCAGAGTCGGGAATCTTACCCAGGGCCTTTGGATCGGGAGTCTCAATACGTACCCCGAGACCACATTGCTTCCTTACCTTTTCCACGACAATCAATATTAAAGATACGCACACCATTCAAGATCCACAACAAATTTATAAGTACCGGTAGGCTAGTTGAAATATGTCGACACTTCTGGTTCAAGGAGAGATCTCATTACCTTGTAACAACTATTGATGGTGCTCAGGAATTCACGAGTTGTTCTACCATCAGAAGCCTCGTGTTACGAAACTACCGTATCCAATCTGAGGATCGTGGTGAAGTGGTTAGCACTCTTAGCTGTCACCTCTGAGGTCCGTGTTCGATTCATGGCTCGCCAAGAAATTTAATTTTGGTCTGATGACTGGAACGGGGTAGCCTACACTCAGCCTTGTGGGTTCTATTCCCATCTCACCCATCCATGAAGTGGGTTTCCGTGTTTTTTCCACTTCTACTCCAGGCAAATGATGGGATGGTTCCTTATTTGAGGCTACGGCCGCTTCCACCACAATCCTCACCTGAATTACAAATACACACACTAATATTGACACCAACATAATACAGGTTATCAGACAAATTCTACACGTACTCAATTACACGGGGCTTGATGACCACGATGTCCAAGCCCCTCAAATGAAACAACAACAACAACGGTTAGGTTCGAACTTGTGATCTTGCACTTAACCCTTTATGGGATAGTGGTCTCTATATTAACCACCTGCCATAAGGACAGTTTATGCTTTCAAAGATGCTGATAGTTGAATCTTTCGGCCAAATTTCGTAGAATTTTCAAGCCGAAGTGCTAGTATTTCTAAAAATCAAATATTATATACGTATCTAGGCTTACTTGACGTAATGTGTTGGATAAAATAAAAAATAAAAAACATTAACAATTAAAGTGTAACAAGAAGTTCCGTGACGAACTAAAGAGCCTACTTTTCTTAAAATTTAAGATTCATGCCAATGATTAATCTATATGGATCTATCTAGAATAATGACGAAATTAAGTTGGTAATATCGAAATTTCAAATAAGTTCGAAATACTGTATACCTGGCATAATGTAGCCCAATAGAGCACTACAGTTGGCAGCCCTGGTGACTGAATATATTCTTAGTTCCAGAATACAAAATTTGGTTGAAGTCCAAAAGATAGCATGGACGTTACATGCAGTTAAACACTGGATCAAACAGTGCGCGTAAAATCATGTTGGCAACAATGTCATGCATGTATTGGTCAGAAATAATCAGAAATAATATGATCTATTGTTGTGCCAATTTCGAATGAAATCCATTAGTTAGTATAGAAGTTACATGCATTTTAAAATTGGACCTATCAGCAGGCTTAGAATCATGTTGGCAGAACTCCAAATTAATCTAGAATGCCAGGTACTATACGTGTGTAAAGTTTAGAGCTATTGGGTTGCATTCTTTCTGATATATTGCTATTAGGGTAACAAAAATAGAGACAGCATTTATTAACAGTTGGCAGCCTTGGTTGCTCTTAAGAATACGCATAGTCATATCTGTTATGGTACAGATAGCACATACGAAATTTGGTTGAAATCCAATTGATAGTATAGAAGTTACATGTATTTAAAGTTGGACCACTCAGCAGGCTTAGAATCATGTTGGTAGCACTGACGTACATAAGTTACTCCAAATTAATATAGAATGGCAGGTACTATACGTGTGCGTAGTTTAAAGCTGTCGGCTTGCATACTTTCTGATATATTGGAATTTGGATAAAAGAAATTGAGAGCATTTATTGACAGTTGGCAGCCCTGGTGGCTCTTAAGAGTACGCTCAGTTATATCTGTTTATGTACACATAGCACATACGAAATTTGGTTGAATTCCAATTGATAGTGTAGAAGGTATATGCATTTAAAAATTGGACCTATCAGCAGGCTTATAATCATTTTGGCAACACTGTCATATATTGCCTCCTGGAAATTAAACTGAAATATTATTATCTATATGTGTGCCAATTTTGAAATAGCTCCCATTCATACCTTCCAAGATATCCAACATGGAGCTCAAATTTCAATGTCGATTATTCAGCAGTTGGTAGCACTGACAACATTTTCAAATAGGCTATTGAGATATTCAGGTATAGATCTTCACTCCTACCAAATTTTGGTTTGATTGCTGCAGCCGTTTAGGAGTTGATAGGGGGGGACACACACACAGCCAGACAGACATACAGACAGAAGAACAGACAGACACCCTTTTGCCCGGATCGATCTCATAAGTCTACTTTTTCCTCATTTTTGCAAAATGTGAAAAGTAGGCTAAAAATAAAATATAAATATAGAAATACAAATCATAAAAATAAAATTACAATAATAAACATAACTATAAAAAATATGAAAATAATAAAATTGTAAAAATCAATTCGAAATTAGTTTATTAATTAATTCAATAAAAATATCAAAATTAAATCAGTAAGAACATAAATTTAAATTTAAAAAAATATATATAAAAATTAGAGAAACAAAAAAATAACATCTCTACATAGTGTAAAACTAAGTCCCCGATTCTTGGATGTCACGGGTAATCTCGAGACTGCTGGATGGATTTTGATGCGGTTTTTACCATTCTGTAAAGGATATCTCGTGGAAAATGTCTGTAGAAAATAATTTATTTACGACCAAAGGAAGCCAAGCAGTAACGATTTAAGTGAAAAAGTCGACAAAAACTTGGCGTCCGTGCGCTTTTTAAGCTTACGCTGGGCAAACCGTTAAAAATATCTATATACTATGAGTTTACGTATTGTTCAGCATGAGAAGTTCTACAAAAACGTCCGTGAGAGCATATCTCTATCTTCAATACATCGCTCACTATAAGTGTTTTTAGATTGGAAGGAAGGGGATTTGTGTTTCATGCACCTCGCCATTCTTAAATTACGCCTGACATGAATTCGTTGCACATGCAACTTCATGATAATACAATTAATAGTCCAGTCAGTGATTTTAACCCATCATGCCGAGACGTAAATCGGATATAGGTTGTAGTTCATTGACATCGAAAAAAAAAGCGCTTATCACGTAATGCATTGATAACTGTTCCCCGGCGATGCCGGGGTGGGTTGCTAGTTATTTATAATGATAATAATTAAAATAAATTAAAATGTACAAACACATAAAAGTAAAAAATAGTTTTGCCTTATAAAGGGTTAAACTCTCAATGGTGTGACTTATCTAAGCCAACGACTAGAATTAACTGAATTGCAGTAACAGATATTGCTGGTGGACATCAGGTGTGCTGGCCAACACATAGCACTCCCCCAACTTTTAGCTTAAAAATAAACTTGTCTGACGTTAGATATTAGGTCATCCACTTGTGACACATGGGCGATATCTGACTGGACCAGTTAATAGTGGACCACACCCAAGGTTCACTCCACTCATTTCATAATCCACCACACTGTCAACAACACCGACCATGATACGCGTAGCCCACGGTTTCCGTACAAAGCAAGCTTGTGATTTTACGTGGCTCTTACCCTCGCAATCTTAAGCCATGAGGCTTCTCATTTACGTGGAATCCGAACTACTGGACGTAAATCTTCACCTCACATGCATTAACCAGGAATCGAGATAGGTCCGCTTTGGTGAGAAGCAGGCAGCTTGACCGATGCGCCATCACTCACCATGGATTGGTAAGACGGGTCCATTTGATTCTCATTGTCGATTGTCCTTCAGACAGCTTTATTTAGTTTCCTATTTCGACTTCAGACAAACATTGTGATGTGCCTCTTTCAAGAACACGATTGCTTTCCTCCCACGCCTAAGATAATCTTAAACATACACACATTATTCAAGACCAACAAAATTGATTAATTATTCAGACAGTTTTCACGCACTCAGAGAATATAATAATATTATTGGTTTTACGTCCCATTTAACTACTGCGGCTTTTAGAGACGGCGGGGTGCCGGAATTTTTCCCCTAAGGGGATCTTTAACGTGCCAGTAAATCTACTGACACGGCTCCCTCGCATTTAAACACCCTCAAATGCCAACTGACTGCGCCAGGATTCGATCCCGCTATCTTGGGATCAGCAGGCGAGAACATTACCGACACTCAGAGAGAGTGGTTGTTGTTGATTTCTTTAGGGGCTTTGCGTCATCGTGGTCATGTAGCCCCGGATATTTGGGTGCGTGTGGAATTTGTCTGATAAGCTGTCTTATTGTGATGGCTGTATTAGTGTGTGTATTTGTATGTCAAGTGGGGATTGGGAGGGAGACGGCCATGACCTTAAGTTAGGAACCATCCCGGCATTTGTATGGAGTACAAGTGGGGAAATCACGGAAAACCACTTCCATGGTTGCAGAGGGGGGGGGGGGAATCGAACCCACCTCTTTTCAGTTTTGCCTCACGAGGCTGAGTGTACCCCGTTCCAGAATTAAATTTCTTGACAGAGCCAGGAATCGAATCCGGACCTCCGGGACGACAGCCAACAATGGTAACTGCAAGGCACAGTCGTGTCAGAACGCCATGCAGCCTCGGTGATACACGGATTTAAGAGCGGCCTAATATCAGGGTGTTAATTAATGGTTGTGGGGATGAGAGGGATTTCCTCTTCTGGAGATATATCATTTTCGAGGATTATTTCTGTACCCTACAAGAAAAGGCCACGAGATGGTCAAAAATTAGATGTAATTTATCTCGGTAGCAACACCCTATACGGCTCCTATAATTATGTAATGTGTTGCTTTTAGCCTACTATTATTTTATAACCTCCGTGTTCTAGGGTTGCATATTGAGACAACTGCCCCAAAGGTTCCCGCTAAATCTGGCATTCCGGGCGGCTTTGCATTCGACTACAGATTGGTGACGAGGTTACATTATTCGATTCCCGGTTCTGCTAAGAAATTTATCTGGTCTGAGGGCTGGAACGGTGCTCTCTCAGCCTTGAGAGGACGATTGATCAGGGGTTAGTTAAATTCGCACCTCATACACGATAGAGGGAACTGTCAGGATAGTGTCTAGCGTAAGGCCACGGCCAGCTCCTTACAACAACAACAACAACAACACAAATTAGTACAGGCACTACAGTAACTCTGGTTATCAGACATATGTCATACACACAGGACTGATGACTACGATGTCGCAAGCCCCTAAATGAATCTATAAAAGCCAAAGCCAATTCCGTACAGGCCATGGAGGCACTGGGAGTAGTGAAAGGTAGAGGCTTCCACTTTTTGTGACATCGGCACTAGATGGGATGGAGTTGGCAGCTCCGTGCCCGGCCGTCTTTGTTCCCAGGAATTACCCTGGTACTCATTTCTGTTGTGGGCTGAGTCAACCGCAGGGCTATTTGCGTTTTCGAAAGTGGTAATTTTGTTTCTAAAATCCACTACCTGGGTGGGGATCGAACCCACTCCCTTTCAGTTAGAAGCTCAGTGCCTCTACCGACTGCGCCATGCATCCGCGCTGGGCTTTACTTTTAGTACAGCTTGGTGACGTGATTACATTATCTGGATGATTTTTTCTTCTTTTTTTTAGCGTATGGCTTTAATGCCGGGAGTGTCCGAGGACATGTTCGGCTCGCCAGTTTGTAACTGCTTCTATGCGGACACCCATTGGGTGAGCTACAAGTACCGTCACGTGTGACGTTTTGTTTGGGGAGGAAAGTTTGATTGTAAGGACGAGGAGTTGGAAGGAAGCGGCTGTGGCCTATAGTAAGGGACCAACCCCGGCATTTGCCTGGAAGGAAGATGGGAAACCACAGAAGATCATCTTTAAGGTTGCCGGCGGGGGGATTCGAACCTCCTGACCTCCCGGATGTGAGCGACTGCCAGCAGCCACCCCGTAACGACCACGGCTAACTCACCCGGTATCTGGAAGGTAATGAACAAGGATTGCTTTCAGCCGGTGGTGTACGCGTTGATCTTAATGCTAATTTAAACTCGCTTTTATCGCAAAATATGAGCTTTGCTTGTAAAATATTGCCGTAAACACACAATTTATTTAGTTTTATAGCACATAGACATTCAAGTAGGCCTATTTGGGGAAAACAATCTCGGAAGATGGGAAGACAGATGCTGAAATTAATAATCGCATATCTGCAACAAGTCACCTCTGCTATTTGTTATGTCACAGCTTTGTAAACAAAAGGGAAGTAAGTAAGAAATCCAAGCAAAATATAAGTCAGACTATGTGCCAATATTTACATATAGGCTAGTTGCGAATCTTGGACTCTAGCCACTCAGCTCCTGAGTAGGTTACAAACTGGAGAAATGAGATATTTGAAAAGATCGGACAGAAGACTCGGAGGGATCGAGTTAGGAACACTACCATCAGGACTACGTTGGATACCATACCATTGGCAACAATAGTAGCGAGAGCTCAGTTGCGATGGTTTGGCCACGTGATGAGAATGCCTGATACCTAACTACCACGCCGCAGTTTCGAGGCTCGGACCGATGGACCAAAAATGAGAGGTTGACCACGTATTAAGTGGGGAGAAAACATAGCAGCCAACGTGAAGATAAGGAAACTAACCTGGACAGCAGCACGTACAAGAACTCAAGACAGGAAAGCCTGGCGATCTCTTTACCAAACCTCGACACCTATCGGTACAATAGGATGGGCCAAGTAAAGTAAAGTTCATAGCTCTTATTCTCAAGAAGAGAAATACGTTTGTTGAAAATTAGCGCTCCCAGACCAGTTAGACCGCTTCCAGCTTGTCGCTAAGCGACAACGTGTTAAATCCAGCTAGTGTCCGGCATTGCTATTCTGTAGTATTTGGTCACCTCTGCATGCCCTAGAGCTGTGAAATTGGAATTTGGAAGCACTCTGTATAATACTTTTAACAACAAACTGCAAAACAAAGATAAAATAATTAAATACCGTACTGGACTACTCAAGGACAATTTAGAAGCCTGACGGACAGATGGTAGCCCTACGGTAGATCAGAAGATATGATATTTGTATTTAGGCTATAGAGCTATTTTATATACTGCTATTACACAAGAAAAACAAGGTGCTCCGTGAATAACTAACATAGCCTATTTTCATACATTCTGCTGGCTCTTCCCATTACAAAACCCCCGGTCAATTAAATAGATTTTCCATGCGAACAACTAAACAGCTTTTGGTTTTTCAACAACACAGAGAACGGGTGGGTTCCATTACCAGCTCAGTCATCCTGGAAGTGGTTTTCGGTGGTTTCTCACATCTACTCCAAGCAAATGCCGGGATGGTTCCTAACCTAAGACAACGGCCGCCTCCTTCCCAATACAGTAGGCTACACTATTGAAGTAGAAACGAAAAATAATTTAACTTCACAATTTCATTGCGCCTTTTGTGGGGTAGGCCTAGTCTCTCGTTTACAGGTTGCAAGGTTGCGGGATCGAATATTGGCACAGGGTCCTTAAATTATGGAGAGCCGTGTCAATGGATTCCGGCACTTCTTGTCTCTAAACTCACAACCGTTAAAAGGGAAGCTATTAATTAATGTCGTGTGGTCCCCTGGGAGGCTGAGTGCAGGTCATTCATAATGAAGCCCGTGGGCGACCTGCACGTCCTAATGAGGATGAAGTGATGATGAAGACGGCACATACACCCAGTCCTTGGGCTAGGGGAATCAATCCCAAGACATTAAACCCCCCGATAACCCGGCCGGGAAACGAACCTGGGACCCCTTCGGGCCAAATTCTAGCACGCTAACCAATTCGCCACGGGGCCAGACAGGGAAGTTAATAATACAGTACATTATTTCACCAGGAGTGGATAATATGTACCGTACCTTAATAGACCTATGATACCGAATATTACGGGTTCATACAATTATATAAATGAGCCAGTTTTCTTGAACAATGATGCTTGTTGTGGGTGAGGTACGGAGGCGACTGCGACTGCGACTGCCCACATCGACACCCACACTGCGCCTGACCGTGCAGTATGACTCAGATTGCTCAATAGCATTAACCTACTGGAGTTATCAGTTTGTTGCAAGTCATTTCGAAAGCCATTCTGTTTCAACATGAGCCAACTTATTGTATTTCAGCGGAAAAAACGAATGGTGAATAAGCACGATATAGCAACCTACATTCTGAGGAGTTATATAGTAGGTTAGATAATACATCACAATGAATAAAAATGAAATCAAAACTAAAACTGTAACTTTATCCATTCTAGAAGTACGGTAGAGAGCTGTTGATTCTTGAGGGTCTTTGCGACACCGTGGTCATGTAGCACCGTGTACTTGGGTGTGTGTGTAGGGTTACCAACCGTCCGGCATTTGCCGGACATGTCCTCCTTTTTTCATGCTTGTCCTCTGTTCGGCAGGCATTTATTATTTGCTATTAAATGTCCGGCTTTTTGCATATTGTATTTTTAGTCATTCAGTTTCCTATTGTTTTCTCTGTTGCAAAGCTATTTTTGTTGCACTTCCTCTATCTCAGTCTATATTCTGCATACCCCTATCAGACTACGTCATTTACTCACTTAATAATAAATCATATCGTAAGTTAGAGCTGTCTGAAGGAACTGTCACCAAACTGGTGACACCGCCCGACGTGATATGAGTGTGCTCGGTCGGGGACGGGTAATTCTCGGCGGGGATTCACCAGTCAAGTAATGCTGGCTGCGGTAATACGTAGTTTTGTTTTTGTGCTAGTTGGATTCGGACCTTCTGAGTGAGTGGAGTGTTTGTTAGAATAATATCAGTATGTCATCACTCAAAAGTGGCGAGGCACAAAAGGGGAAATGTAAGTTCTCGGAGAAATTGAAACAGAAGTACCCGTGTTTTAGAGAGGGACGTAACGAAAGTGAGGCGAAATGTTATATTTGTGACTGTTATGTAACTGTTGGAAATAAAGGTGCAGGTGATCTCGAGAGACATATTGCTAGTGAAAAGCATAGAAAAACAATTAGAAGCAGTTCTTCTAACAGTAATATTGATTCATTTTTCCCGATTAAACATTCCCCACTAGACAGGAAAGTTCGGGCAATAGAGGCAACATTGGCATATCACACTGTTTCTCACCATCAGTCATATAGGTCTATGGACTGCACATCAACGTTGGATAAAGTGCTGTTTGCAGATTCTGAGATTGCTAACAAAATATCATTCCATTGACATTATCACTAAAACAGTGAATAATAGTATTCCTTTGTTCGGAGTGGGTACTGATGCTAGCAACCATGGGGCTTTGAAACTTTTTCCTATTGTTATACAATATTTCGACTATAAAGAAAATAGTATTCAAACTAAAGTCTTAGAACTACAAACATGTCCTAATGAAACTTCAGAGACAATATCCAATTATGTTTCCGAGACTTTTAAGAAGCATAATATTTCTGCTAAATGCGTTGCTTTCAGTGGAGACCATGCAAATTTAAATTTTGGAGGGGTTAATCGTAGAGAAGGCAAAAACATATTTTCAGCACTTATAAGTAGATTAAATGAACATATAATCGGGGTTGGATGCCCAGCACATGTACTGCATAATTGTTTTCAACAAGGTGCTGATGAACTGCCAGTTGATGTAGAGAGTATAATTTTAAAAGTCTTCAATTATTTCCATATCTATACAACTCGCACTGAACAACTCAAAAAATTCTGCGAGTTTGTTGAAATAAATTATGAACAGCTTTTGTGTCACAGCAAAACAAGGTGGTTAAGTTTTGTTTCCTGCAGTAGAAAGGATGCTAAAACTGTTTGCAACTCTAAATTCGTACTTTCTTTCTCAGCCTTCAAATTCTGTTCCTGCTATAATTAGGTCCTTTTCTGAAAACGAGTTTTCTGAGCTTTACCTGTGGTTTGTTCATTCCACTATGCACATTTTTCACAACAAAATTTCATACATTGAAAAAGAAACGCTCTCTATAGCAGACGTTTGTGATATATTAGGTTCAGCTCTGGCCACACTGAATGATAGGATGGAAAATAAATTCATACCTCTTAAAGTCAAAAAGTCGCTGAAATCCCTCACTGAAAATGGCTTCGAAAGAGAATGCATTGCATTTGTATAACATGTTGTTGTTTTTTATGAAACGTGCATTCAACACCGGTACCTGTTAAAGTGGTGTAATCCTATGGTGGAAGAACTTAAATGTTTCCAATGGATGAAGCTTCATAGTATGAAAGACTTTAAGTTAGAAGTTGTTCTTCCTTTTCTCGAGTATTTGCAATCTAAATGTGTGGAAATAGTCGATTCTAAACTTTTTGACCAATTTTGCAATGTTCAGGATTACACTAAGAGTTCCGAAATTGATGAACATACAACATTAGATAAGCAGTGGTGTGAGTTTTTCAAATATAGCCCTGATATTGAAACATTTAGCGAACTGCTTAAAATTCGTCAGTTTTATTTCGCTATTCCAGGATGCAATGCAACCGCTGAAAGAGTATTTTCCCTGATTAATACACGGTGGCCAGAAGAAAGAAACCGTTTGCTGACCGAGTCGGTTAAGGGTATTATAATAGTGAAGTACAACTTTAAAAACATGTCATGTGGAGAGTTTTAAAATTATTTATTACGAGAAAATAATTCATCTTTGCTGTCGAAAGTGGGTGCAGTCGATAATTATCACCATAAAAAAGCTACTACTTCAGCATCTTCATCAACATAACAGTTATAAGGTATGTAATACTAAAATTTGCATGTAAATACTAAAATTCCATTTTTGTCTCCATTTTTAGAACATTTTTATGAAAAGTCCTCCTTTTATTAAAAGTCTGTCCTCCATTTGAAAATTTAGAGTTGGCCACCCTAAGTGTGTGTAGAAGCTGTCTGATTACTTCTATCACTGTGATGTCTGTACTAGTGTGTGTACTTGTAACCGATGTAGGATTTGGGTAGGAAGTGGCCGTAGCCTTAATTCAGGTACCGGTACTGCCCCCGTAAAATGAATTATTTGGGATGAAAATGGGAATATGTTTTCGAAGCCCATTATAAAATTTAACCAAACAATATTGAGGCTGGATGTTGGCATAAACCAGTCTAGAGGCGACGTTGAGCAGGAGGGAAATTCCGTCAGGTGATTGTATTGCGCAATGGAACTTTCCAGAAGCTTAGAATCAGCCTAGCAACAGCGAATAATCCCAGGAATTGTTTAAACATTGTTATAAATTATCCGATTGGATATGAGCTTACAGCCAATAAGAAGAAGTTTTAGAGAAGACGGGAGTTCCAGCAACTAATTTTTTATGGATATTTAATACATTTAAGCCCAAGAGAGTGAATTTATATAATGGTAAAGAGAAGAATATGATAATAAAATATTGGAAATATTTTATAAGTCGACAGCAGGTCGCAATTGGAAGGAATAAGCGATTTGCTAGAGCCTGCTCGAATTTGAGAGGGAACGAAAAAAGGCGGCCAGAATCGGTGGACTTGGAGGGGAGATGCCAAGCATCGAGGCTCTTTATTATCTGAATGTTGGAGAGGTCGGACGCGTTTTACCGGAAGAGAGAGGAGTTCCGAGTGTTTCACCGAGCTTGTGAAAGGTTGACTCGTGGAGATAAGGTATAGCGAGGCGAGAGTTAGGAGATTGCCACGCCTTGAAACTAAGTGAAGTTGTGATGAATTTATATGCCGCAATTACTTCAGTCTGATCCAATTCAGAGACATTATTTCGACTACAGATTGTAGCTTACAATCGTATTTAGTATATTACGAACTTTGAGAAAATTGAGAAGATTCATTCAGAAGATATAAACGTTTTTGTGAAGCGTGAGGAAAGTGTTTGTTTCCAGCGCGATAAGACACTTTTGTTCGAGCGACTACAGCGAATGCACGAGACACAAGTGAGTAAGAGTGAGTGTTAGCATTGATTTTGTGGAACAGTATAACAACACCAGTAGGATGAAGATGTATTCTATGTTGAAGAACATTATTAAGTCTGCTAATATGAAGTTAATTATGGACTAAATTAGTATGTGCGCCAGGAATATAAGCAGATAGAAGCAATATAGTCAGCGATGGAGCTTCGTTAGAGGAGTTTGTTCATGAATGTCTACTTGATGAGCGAACATGAGACTTGATGTACAACTACATTCTAGTCCATTATTGTCAGACATGACTACACCAGCGACTACAGAACGATGTTCATATTCCATCTACATGAATATTCGTTATGCGAGTGAGGTCCACGACTTCCTTTTCGAATGTCTTTCGAAATGGGAAGCTGAACTTTTGACACTTCTCGTTGTTTTGATGAACCTGTACTATGACGGAGTAAGAAGAGACATGAAGATTATCAAGAGGTCCAGGGTATACCTGGTCACAATGAAGATGATGATAAGAGGTACGCAGTTTGATCCCGGACGGAGCTTGCTGTTTTCCAGTAGGGGAATTCGTTCCCTTCCTGAGGTCACGAGTTCTTGGAGACGAGCTAGGTCCAACCCGGATCCTTGGAAGATGTAACAACCGAGTATTTTGTAATACTCTATCTTGAGCTTCTAGACTTCCAGACCAGGTAGCCGTGTTCACTAAACTTGTAGTTAGAGCTTTATAGTGACATTATTGAGCAAATCCTTTATCCATATTTCGACACAATATTTATGTACTCCATGTATAGACATTTTATTCTTCGAGATCATTTGTAGTAATCGTCTTTCGACGCTTTTAGCTTTGTTTGTTTGAAATCCAGTTTCTGAACTGAGATTTTCACTTGTTCGAGGAACAAGCATTTTTGTCATTTCCTTTAAGGAATGGTAATTTATTTTCGACGTTTATGAATTCATTTTCAATTCAGGTGATAGACATTTTCGTCTATGTTACCGATTAAATTAATTTTTATTAGTTTAATTTGGACATTTTATCCGTCGAGAAGAGGCATCAAGAGAGAAGATAGTATTAGTGATATATTGTGAAATATCATGGCATCGTTTGGAAGAGAATCATTTAACGTGGAAACGTTTTTAACGTTAGAACTCATAGACATTCGTTCAGAATGGAGATAATACGAATATTACCCCTGTATGTTTTATTGAAGAAAGCCATGAACTTCCAGTCATTTAAAATAATTGGAGGTTAGAATCTTCTTGGAAGATTTATTATCATCCGACGTTAGGGAAGTTCTAGTTGGATATCCTCGTCGTGATCGATTCTTGTTGGACACACATATTTAATTTTGTGATTAAGAATTCACGATGAGTAATATAATGTCACGTTGTAGACATGATATTCCTTCATCGGTGAAAGTTGAAACCAGAAATGTGAAGTTAAGATACAGTATTTATATTAAATGTATTCACAACAGTTTAGATTTATCTTAGTAACGTTTTTAAAGTAATAGTGAGGAGGTCTTTCACGCTTAGTCCAAAGGTCGTTAACATGTATAGATTAATGGCTTAACAACTGATGTTATTGTTTATTAGACCAGCGGTTGGTTTGACAACGCTGAAGAATTATGCCCTTTTTAAGGAACGCCAGTTTGAAGGAATTGAAGGTGATAACCCTTTGATAGTGGTTAAATATGTATGTAATTCCGTGTGCAGTTGGCATACGAGGTTTTTGCGAAGGTGTTTCCGCATTTTATATTACAGTCATTGCATGGGCATGACTATGTTTGGCAAGGCATCAAGGTGTGAGTTAACAGTACTCCTTATTTCATACCCGGCTTTGGATAAGTGAAGACAGATGGGGCACAATTGAAATTTAAACGGGAAATGGATATTGGCATCTGTTATGTTTTACTATTATTAATATTATTAAACACAAGTATGTAACGACATATGTTAAACATTGAGTGGTCGAATGTATTTGATCTATTATGACATCAGACCAGAAAGGAGAGAAAGGTGGTAGTATTTCTGAAGCTGTAGAAGCTAATGAGGATCCCAGTTAATTGCATTTGACATAACTGTGAGATCGGAGCTCAGGCTCAAGTGTATATAGACACTACTTATTTTAAATGATAATAGCTCATGCTATTAGTGTCATTTTCAATTCATTCATCATTAACTTTCTTTAAATGCCAATCGAGTGTATAATGTGTTAGGTATAGGGAGTTTTTTGATATTCTAGCGTAGTGGTTAGCGTATGAATGCTGATGTGATTGAATGTGGTTTGTTTCTTGTTCAGTGTGAATGAAATGAACTCCATTGGGACGTCACAATGCGAGAGTTGAAAGGAATAGTGTGTAGAAGTTTTGTTTCATTAGCGTGTAGAATTTGTGTATGATTTACTTATTTGTCTGGCGTGAATCTGTTTCATTTTAACATCGCTTGTGATATGATGGAGAGGTGTATTTGTGGTGAAGGCTGGAATAGCGAGGGTTTGTTAAAACTCGTTTCCATCCAAGGTCAGCGCTCGGCCACACAAATGTAAAGAGTTGTTGCGAGCCAACAGGCAAGCAGCTATGAATCAGCCAGCTCTGGGAATGTAACGGAGTCTGTTATATAATCTGCCGCGTGGCGAGGGTCGCGTGCTACTAGTGCCCAGGTGTTCACTGGAGCGCGTCAAAGTTATGTAAAATACGCAGTGGTCTTTAATTGATGTATAGCTTGTTATAATGACACAAGCCGCCCCAAAATTTGTCACAGTGTTCGTGGAACGCAGTATTGTCAGTGGCGTAAATGTGAAGAAGTAAGAAAGGGACTGTGTTTTTATTTAATGTATGAATGTTTAGATTTAGTTTACACCATTGTTATTAAATTGTTTCGTTTGTTATAAGCCGCGTCGTTTCGATTTATTTTAGATATAAGGAGATGCAACTGTGAAACCCATTATATGTCCAGAGGCTGACCACGAGATCCCCGAGAACGAAAGGTAGGTGCTCTAATTCGAGCTGTGCATAATATCTAATTCACAGTTTCATCGTAATTTCCGCCACGTATATTCGTGAGGGTCTTATTGGAGTGGATTCTTGACTAGTATTTGCGCCGGAGCTGTCAGGGTCTACAAATCCAGCGGTGCTACGGATATCTAACAGACCGCCTCTAGAATATACGGGTAAAGTGGAAAGATGGCACCCTAGACTTTGGGGCCACGAATATAGCTTCGTGAGGCCATTTAGAAGCTATCCAGATGACAACTTAATTTTTAAGTTTGTGGGATTAACCAACCATATCATCTGCGATGAGCTAGAGTGTAATTATATAGGTAATTTGCTTTGTTTTTAACAAAATTGTACTCAAACAAAGGATCAGATCTAATGGATAGCCTGAGAAAGGAATAATAGGTAATATTTTTCGAAATGACCTATGATCTGAATCTATTTTCATTTTACCGGCTCATGGTTATTGATAGCCATGTTAATATAAAGCTAACTTGTTTAGTGACGATAATTGTAAATGTTCTTTATGGTAGTATATTTAGAATAAATCGCACGCGAACGCTTTTTAGGAACTGGTATTTTAGAAATAGAAAGTCTGGTAATCTAATATTAAGTTAATGTTAAGGCGAGACGATAAGATGCCCAAATACATGGATTGAAAGGATGCTCTAAAGTGTTGCTGTATTGCTATATTTGTTTATATTCCTATAGCACTTTTTATTATTGAGATTGTTGTAATGGCAACAATGGCGACGGATGATGTCCGGAAGCTGATGAACGAGATGAAGGAGAGTTTGTTGGAGAACATGAGGAAAAGTTAGGATGATTCCCAAACTAAAATGGACAGTAACATGAAGAGAAATTAGACAGTGTTGAAAATCAGATTAAAGAGAATCTGAAGGTAAATGTCATTGATTTACAGAGAAAATTTTATGAGGCGAAGCAGAACCGAGAGCAGCTGAGAAAAGATCGCCATGCAGATCTCGCTACTGTTGTTGGTAAGGTCAGCGGTGTGGAGGAAAGTTTCAAGGGAGATATTCAGGGTATGCAAAATTCTTTACAGGGATTGCAGACCAGCTCCGCTGAATTGAAAGACAATGTTGCCAGTGTACAAACTAAAGTTGAGGGTGTGCATACTGATGTTGCCCTGGTTAAAGATGATGTTACTCTTGTCAAGGATGATGTTACTCTTGTGAAATCCAATGTTGCCAATGTTCAATCGGAGGTTGCCAATGTAAGGTCAGATGTGTCCCATGTCCAAACAAAGGTAGACAAGGTTCAGGAGAACGTTAATAACATGCAGATAGATGTTAACAATGTCCAAACAGATATAACCATGTAACGTGTTTTTCGAGGGGGTTTTATGCCACTGGCATAAGTCAGTAGGAAGCCATTCTATATTTATTTACGCGGCAAATTGTTCAGCCAAGAGAATTTTTCATGTTAATTTATTATTATTATTAATTTATTATAATTATTATTAAGATATTTTCGGAGCATTTTATAAAAATTATAAGCATACAGATAGGTTTTATATGTCTTAGAAAACGCTATCAAGCAAATTATTACGAACGACAATATCATAGAAAATTATATGATTACGGAATTTTACTGAGTTTTGTCAGTTAGGGTATTTGAGAGAGTTGAGTCACGGGGAATTCAAATACAAGCTTAATCTTGTCAGGAAGTATTACGCAAGCTTGGGTCGCAGCGTCAAGAAAAGGCGAATTGTTGGAACGGAAATCGACTTCTTCATTCGCGCGCCGTGTGTAATGAGCCAGAGGAGGGGAAGTAGCGGCGTGCTCAGCCAATCAGTGGAGACCACGTAAGCTGGAAGTTGGGACTGGAGTGGGGATGCGACGTGTGCATATATCGTTCGGCGCGGCGTGGAGTGGGGGACTATCTGTATAGAACTTAACGAGTACGGTTGTACGCAGGAGTCGCTCCGATGTTCCGTGGAGTGGAGGACTAACTTTGTAAACCTTAACCAGTGTGGTTGTACGAGTGTTTGGGGTCCGATGTACGGACCATAGAATTATCTAATCTACCAGAATATCATCAAATGTCGACGGAGATGACGACGTCCAGGAGACTGTGGGAAGCACACAGCATCATCAAGTACGAGGGAAATGCTTTGGCAATTTCCAGTGGTAAGCGCGAATGATGCAGAAATACGTAATCTCTCATTTTTCTTTGTTTTATATTTCATATTTCAATAACTTCATAGCTTGGAAATAAGAGTAAAATCAATTTATCAGACTCCGTTTTCACGTAATTTTCTATCGGTAATATTAAAATCGCAACGCTCCAATTTAAATTTTAAACTTATTATTATTATTAATTTTGCTATACTTGTTTTATATAATAAATTCATTTCTTTTACAATGCAATCTTTGCTTTCAGTAGGTAGCATTAGATATGGACCAATTCCTTCTCCTGATACAATTGTTTGTTCGGTTAATGTTCAAATCATACCACGATCTGAGTGAATAGATTCTTGAAGGTGTTCTACCAGAGCTAGACGTTGTTAAATTCAAATTTAGATTTCAGCATTGCATTGAGGTCTTGGCGCCCATTAAAACAACATAGCTTAGGCAAAGGTAAACAGTTACATTTATCACCCAACAGTTAGGGGCTAGCAAAAAGGTTTCATTTGTCGCCGACAACTTGGGGCTGAAAACCTAATAACATTTGTGGAAAGAGAAGGGTATATATTTCTGTGCCTGTATTTTGGGGGTTATTTGTCTGTATCAGTGTATATCATTATGGGGGATGAGAAAGAAAGACAGATGAGGTTACGTAGTGGTCATCAACTGGAGAGTGATGATACGAGCAGTATGTCGAGTGATGGTAGTACCGGGGTAGCGGAGGTAAATCCCGATACTGAGACAGGGAGTGTAGGCGGCCAACCAGAATTAAAAACTTTACTTCTCGAGTTCATGTATCAGAACAAAGTTAGTAGTGATGCCTTAAATGCAAAATTAGAACAAAACAGTAGGGAAAATAAAGAAAGTACAGATGCCTTAAACGCCAAATTAGAACAAAACAGTAGGGAAAATAAAGAAAGTACAGACGCTTTAAACGCAAAACTGGAACAAAACAACGCTAAATTAGAACAAAACAGTAGGGAAAATAGAGAGAGTAATGAAACTTTAAACGCCAGATTAGAACAAAACAGTAAGGAAAATAGAGAGAGTACTGAAACTTTAAATGCTAAATTAGAACAAAACAGTAGGGAAATGAGTGACAAATTCGAACTGATTAGAGGTGAGATCAGGGGGGTGATGGAAGAAAAGGCTAAAGAGATTATTGCAGATGTAGACAGAAAATTAGGAAAAGTACAAAACAGTAGGGAAAATAGAGAGAGTAATGAAACTTTAAACGCCAGATTAGAACAAAACAGTAAGGAAAATAGAGAGAGTACTGAAACTTTAAATGCTAAATTAGAACAAAACAGTAGGGAAATGAGTGACAAATTCGAACTGATTAGAGGTGAGATCAGGGGGGGTGATGGAAGAAAAGGATAAAGAGATTATTGCAGATGTAGACAGAAAATTAGGAAAAGTACAGGAGGAGTTGGAAATTAGAATCAGTACACAGGCTGAAAATTTAAAAGAACTAGTGCAACTGGAAACACAGCAGGTCAAAAAGCAATTGGGGGGAGAAATTGACAAAATTCAGGTAGCTACTAAAGATGTTAAGGAACAGCTGGGGGGTAGAATTGAGAAAGTCCACTCACAAATAGTTGCAGAAGTAAATGATTTAAGAGAGAGTAATAGAGAGAACATTAGCAAGAATGAGGAGAAACAAGCAAAGCTATATGATAAAGTAGAAGAATCAGAAGGAAACATTAAATTAACAGTAAACAGTATTGAGAGGAAGGCTGAGGAGAAAATCGCAGAATTAGAGTTAAAATTAAAAGCTAGGATCAGGCAAGAAAATAGTCAGAATAGGCCAGTTTTTGTGAATAGCACACACAGGGAGGTAGAACTGGGTAAGTTCAGCAATCGACAGGGGTGCCCAATGGAGTTCATGAACACTGTAGAAAATAAATTCGGGGAGAGGTTGGAAAATGGTAGTATTGAGTGGTGCCAGGTAGTTGAAATTTTAGAACAAGTGTTTGTGGGGGAAACGAGGAATTGGTTTGCTGTCTACAGAGAAAAGTTTACTGATATCAATGATTTTAAAATGAAATTCTGTGAAAAGTTCTGGAATGAGGTTATTCAGTCGCAGCATCGTGAGGGAGTAGTGTGTGGTAAATATAACCCTAAAGGAAGCTCCACCATGACCGAATACTTTTTAGGGCAGGTATTAGTGTGTAAATATCTGGATGGCTTGAAGGAGGAAAGTGATGTGGTGAGGTTGCTACTTAGGCACTTTCCCTATAGGATCAAGGAGGCTGCTTGTATCCAGAATGTAAAGACTATATCACAAGTAGAAAATTTGTTATGCACATTTGATGCACTAGGGAGAGGGGGTTATGAGGACAATTTCAATAGGAACCAGGGTAATAATAATAATAGGCCTAATGAAGCCAGGCATCAAGAAGTTCAAGGGAACGGTGGCGAAGGAGCCAACGCTCAAAATAGAAATAATAATAATCAGCTAAATCAGAACAGAGGAAATGGCTATGGTAATCAGTATCAAGGGAGGAACAATGATTTCAGGGGAAATCAAGGGAGGAACAATGATTACTGGGGAAATCAAGGGAGAAACAATGATTTCAGGGGAATTCAAGGGAGACATTATAATGACAATAATTACAACCAGAATAGGGGTCAAGGAAGAGGACAGCCTAGTGGTAGTAATATACAGCCAAACAATGACAACACAGCCCAGAACAACCAGACCAGTTCAGTAGTTAGTAGTACTACGGCCAGCTGTAGCGGTTCTTTAAACGCGAACCAGGCTGCGAAGTAAGGTCAGAATCTCAGTCTGTAGCATGCCCTGTCCATACAATTATACAGGAACCCTATGACCTAAATGTAAGAAATGAATTATTACATGAACTAAATGATGAAGGTATTATTCAGGAAGTGGTTAGTAAGAGCCCCATAGTTAAATTTAACGTGTCCGAGGCGTACACAGATGTTTTAATTGATAGTGGTTGTATGAAGAGTTGCATAAGTAGTGCATTTTATGATAAAATGAAAGGAACTGGAGTAAATTTTGAGGAGATGCCAATTAAAAGCACTTTTGTTATCACAGCTGTTGGCAAGAGGTCTAAAGTAATTTCTAAGCAAGTTTTAGTAGACATTAAAATTAATAATCATGAGAGAAGCAGATTTGCCTTGTAATTCCAAATTTAGTATTCAGTGTTATCTTGGGTTCAGAGTGGCTAAGTAGAGTGTCTGGTAACTTATGTTATGATGTAGGGAGTTTGAAATTTAAATGGGGAGATTCTGAAGTAGAAGTAGCGTTCAATGACCATATTCAGAGGAGTAGTATTGTAGGTGTGATTTGTACTTTAAATGAGATATCGCCAGCCGTAGAGCGGGGTTCTCCATGTTTTGTGGGCAGTGTGATTACGAACGGTAGTCTAAAGGACTCGTTACGTGATGCTGCGTTTCAGGGAAATATAGAGGATGAACAGTGTGTTCGGCTCTATGATGTGTTATTGTGTAATAGGAGAGTTTTTGAGGATCGCATTGGTATGGCCAATTGCTATACCCATTCATTGAACGTTATTGATAGGTCAGTATTCACAGGACATAGATATCCTGTACCTTTCACTTATCAGAGTGCAGTTGAGGCACAAATTAACCAGATGCTTGAAGATGGGGTTATTGAGCACTCTAACAGTCCGTATGTTAATTCTTTGATCACGGTACCCAAAACCGACGGCACTGTTCGTATTTGTTTAGACGCTCGTTTGGTTAACAGTAGAATTAGTTCAGATCAGCTGAAATCTATGTCAATAGAGGAATTAATGCAAACATTTGAGGGGAAGAAGTATTTCACTTGTGTAGATTTGAGTTCCAGTTTTTGGCAAGTGCCACTTATGTACGAAGATAGACCATTTACAGCTTTTAGTCATAAATATAACCTTTATCAATTTTGTAGAACACCTTATGGGTTAAAGAGTAGTTCAGCAGCTTTAATTAGGGCTTTAAACATCGCATTAGGGGATGACACAGGAGAGTTTGTAACCATTTACATAGATGATATGGTAATTAGTTCACGCAGTTTTGAGGAGCATCTACGTCATTTAGATATAGTTTTTCAGAAGTTAGATCAGGCAGGGTTCACTTTGAAGCTGTCTAAGTCGTCATTCTGTCAGTCAGAAGTGACATTTTTAGGTCATAGAGTGTCGAGTAGAGGTGTAACACCAGAAGAAAGTAGGGTTAATAAGATACTTAACGCAGAGGTGCCACAGAATGTTAAACAGTTAAAAACTTACCTGGGAATTTGCAACTTTTTCAGGAGGTTCGTTCTTAAATACTCAGGGTTGGTAGAACCATTCAGGGAATTGCTTAAAAGTGGGACTCGGTGGAGATGGGAGTCCAAGCATGATCAGGCTTTTAGAGCGCTGAAGGAAGGTTTTGAGAAAGCTGTAGTGCTGAAATATCCGTTAAAAGATAAGGAATATGTGGATATGACAAATGCCTCACATATAGGCATTGCTGGAGTATTATGTCAGAAAGATGATGAGGGTAATTTGTGCATTGTATCTTTAGCCTCGCGAGGACTGACAGCAGCAGATAAAAGATACACGATTACTGAGTTAGAGCTTTTAGGTATTGTTTTCAGTTTAGGGAAATTTAGAATGTATTTAGTAGGGGGGAAATTTGAGATCCACACAGATCACCATGCATTACTGTATATGAGAACTTGTAAACTCAGTTCTAACAGAGTTAGTAGGTGGATTCTTGCTCTGCAGGAATACGAATTCACAGTAAAATATATTAAAGGTAAAGATAACATTCTTGCAGACATGCTATCGAGGGGCACTAATTTATGTAGGGATTATCCTGTGGTTAAAGCAGAGGACGGTATTTTAATATGTGCATGTGTGGACAGTAGCAACAGGGCATCGTTACAGACACTGAGAAATATGCTAGTGGAGCAACGTGATGACGTTAAGTTAAAGGAGCCACTGGCTAGGTTGGAAATAGGTGAAGAAGAGTATGTGAAATTAGGACGGTTCACGTACAAGATGCAGGATGGGCTTCTTGCAAGGAAATGTGGGCAATATGTGTTCCTGCCACTTTGCGGGAGGAGCTAATTTGGTTCATTCATAGGGAATTAGGACACTTTGGTGCTGCCAAGGTCTTCTATGAAATTGGTCGTGACTTCATTTGGAGTAAAATGGGAAGGGATGTTAGGAGGATTTTAGCTAAGTGTGACACCTGTCAAAGGAGTAAATATCCAGTTATATTAGTGGGGGAGAGATCGGCAGTTCTCACCAGTAGTCCCGGCGAACTACTGTGTGTGGATTTATTTGGCCCGATCGTTAAAGGACAGTACGGCTACGAGTACACTTTTATAGTTATTGACGCTTTTAGTAAGTATGTCAAGCTATATCCGCTAAGGAAAGCCACGGGACTAGCTGTAATGGTTATTAGTGCCCCATGTTGGTAGCGACAAATGTAATGGTTATTAGTGCCCCATGTTGGTAGCGACAAATGTAATGGTTTCGCTAGCCCACACTGTTGGGAGAAAATGTAATTGTTTACCTTTGCCTAAGCTATGTTGTTTTAATGGGCGCCAAGACCTCAATGCAATGCTGAAATCTAAATTTGTATTTAACAACGTCTAGCTCTGGCAGAACACATTCAAGACTCTATTCACTCAGATCGTGGTATGATTTGATCATTAACCCAACAAACAATTGTATCAGGAGAAGGAATTGGTCTATATCTAATGCTACCTACTGAAAGCAAAGATTGCATTGTAAAAGAAATGAATTTATTATATAAAACAAGTATAGCAAAATTAATAATAATAATAAGTTTTAAATTTAAATTGGAGCGTTATGATTTGAATATTACCGATAGAAAATTACGTGAAAACGGAGTCTGATAAATTGATTTTACTCTTATTTCCAAGCTATGAAGTTACTGAATTATGAAATATAAAACAAAGAAAAATGAGAGATTTCGTATTTCTGCGTCATTAGCGCTTACCCCTGGAAATTGCCAAAGCATTTCCCTCGTTCTTGATGATGCTGTGTGCTTCCCACAGTCTCCTGGACGTCGTCATCTCCGTCGAAATTTGATGATATTCTGGTAGATTAGATAATTCTATGGTCCGTACATCGGACCCAAACTCTCGTAAAACCGCACTGGTTACGTTTTACAAAAGTTCGTCGCTATCTCCACTGAACATCGGAGCGTCACGCACTTGCGACCTTACACTGCAAGTTCTACACAGATTGTCCTTAACTCCACCGAACATCGGAGCCACTCGCACGCGCATCCATACTCGTCAAGTATTTCCCAGATAGTCCGCGTTTCACCGAACATCGGAGCCACTCGCACTTGCACCCATACTCCTCAAGTATTTCCTAGATAGTCCTCGTCTCACGGCGCGTCGAACGATATATTCACCTGTTGGCTCCCCCCCCCCCCCCCCCATGGTACCGTCTTCCAGCTTACGTTGTCTCCGCTGATTGGCTGAGCACGCCGCCACTTCCCCTCCTCCGGTTCATTACACTCCGCGGGCGAGAGGGAGAAGTCGTTTTCCGTTTCAACAATTCGCCTCTGCTAGACCTTGCGACCCAGGATTGCGTCATGCTTCTCGACAGGAATCAGCTTGTATTAGAATTCCCAGTGAGTCACGTCTCTCGATATACCCTAACTGACGAAAACTCCGTAAAATTCCGTAATCAGATAATTTTCTATAATATTGTCGTTCGTAATAATTTGCTTGATAGCGTTTTCTAAGACATAGAAAACCTATCTGTATGCTTATAATTTTTATAAAATGCTCCGAAAATATCTTAATAATAATTATAATAAATTAATAATAATAATAAATTAACATGAAAAATTCTCTTGGCTGAACAATTTGCCGCGTAAATAAATATAGAATGGCTTCCTACTGACTTATGCCAGTTGCATAAAAACCCCTCGAAAAACACGTTACATATTCGCCTCGGATCATCGGATGATTTACCGTGACGACGGTCCATTATCCGATTATCCCAGACACGTTAATAAACCCCATCCAAAATACATACTACATAAATGAGATCACCCTAAATTACAGATATATACACTCATATTTTTTCTTCACGCACTTTGCGTCAAAGTTTGTTGTCACTATGGATTGCACTTTGCAACCAGTCCAATGTTTTACATATGGAATAGTGTTCCACGGATATTTCCGCCTCTCAAATTTCTCTATGTTGGAGAAATAGACATAATTAATGTGTGAGCACTATGTATTTATGATGTCATATCACACGCATTGAAGGTGTTCTGATATATTTATATCACCATAGAACTCCCTAATTTCACTGGAGGTCCCCTCCTTATGGTGAAATTTAATCTCACTTATCACTGAGCACACGATCACACTACTGTGGCAGCGCCTCGTGACCATAATACTTAATCTCTCTTTAAAGTAGATTAAATTAATATTGACTTCTGAAAAAAAAAACAGTAAATGCGCATTACATATAACACCAAATATTTCTGTGCCGTAATCGCCCTGTCTTGTTAAGTTCCCGTACACCATATTCTACTTAATACTAGTTCTCAACACAGACCATTTCTCCTCACCCAAATAATACCATTGTACAAATTATCTTAAATTACACACTTACAAATCTTACATGGCGAGGCCGTAAACAGAAATCACGTGTGCTGATATGTATGAGTTTCATGAAGGACTGTCTCGCATTCTGATGGCCCATCTTTTATCTCGTGGACGCCTTAAGCTAACAAGCCCTATACAAGCGCTCCCCCATCTCTTGGAGATAAATGGGAACCCATCAGCGCTGCCAAAAATGGCCTTGGTGCATCGAGACAATTTAGTGCTCAACAGCATCCGACAATCCCGTCATATTTCCCTGTACCTTAAAAACTCTCATTTACTTACATACTACCCCCCTGTGTAACTTCTGATACGCCTGCCTTAAGACCAGATCCTCCACGCACCAGATACCACACTTACTCATTTGATAGGCTGGCTCGCCAGCTAAACACTCTCACTTTATGACACATATTTTCGTAGACTATGTATATTATACGTCCCGTATAATCTGTTTCCCTCACTATTCTCCAGCACATATGCTGTTTTTCCAATACGTTTGGAAACTATAAATGTTTCTGCGTCACCTGCTTCCAACCTTGCCAGTGGCTCCCTTAAATGAACGTCATCACTTTGCTCTACCTAGCATATTTCTCAGTGTCTGTAACGATGCCCTGTTGCTACTGTCCACACCTGCTAACCCTACTTTCCTCTGGTGTTACACCTCTACTCGACACTCTATGACCTAAAAATGTCACTTCTGACTGACAGAATGACGACTTAGACAGCTTCAAAGTGAACCCTGCCTGATCTTACTTCTGAAAAACTATATCTAAATGACGTAGATGCTCCTCAAAACTGCGTGAACTAATTACCATATCATCTATGTAAATGGTTACAAACTCTCCTGTGTCATCCCCTAATGCGATGTTTAAAGCCCTAATTAAAGCAGCTGAACTACTCTTTAACCCATAAGGTGTTCTACAAAATTGATAAAGGTTATATTTATGACTAAAAGCTGTAAATGGTCTATCTTCGTACATAAGTGGCACTTGCCAAAAACTGGAACTCAAATCTACACAAGTGAAATACTTCTTCCCCTCAAATGTTTGCATTAATTCCTCTATTGACATAGATTTCAGCTGATCTGAACTAATTCTACTGTTAACCAAACGAGCGTCTAAACAAATACGAACAGTGCCGTCGGTCTTGGGTACCGTTATCAAAGAATTAACATATGGACTGTTAGAGTGCTCAATAATCCCATCTTCAAGCATCTGGTTAATTTGTGCCTCAACTGCACTCTGATAATCGAAAGGTACAGGATATCTATGTCCTGTGAATACTGACCTATCAATAACGTTCAATGAATGGGTATAGCAATTGGCCATACCAATGCGATCCTCAAACACTCTCCTATTACACCATAACACATCATAGAGCCGAACACACTGTTCATCCTCTATATTTCCCTGAAATGCAGCCTCACGTAACGAGTCCTCTAGACTTCCGTTCGTAATCACACTGCCCACAAAACATGGAGAACCCCGCTCTACGGCTGGCGATATCTCATTTAAAGTACAAATCACACCTACAACACTACTTCTCTGAATTTGGTCATTGAACGCTACTTCTACTTCAGAATCTCCCCATTTAAATTTCAAACTCCCTACATCATAACATAAGTTACCAGACACTCTACTTAGCCACTCTGAACCCAAGATAACACTGAATACTAAATTTGGAATTACAAGGCAAATCTGCTTCTCTACATGATTATTAATTTTAATGTCTACTAAAACTTGCTTAGAAATTACTTTAGACCTCTTCCCAACAGCTGTGATAACAAAAGTGCTTTTAATTGGCATCTCCTCAAAATTTACTCCAGTTCCTTTCATTTTATCATAAAATGCACTACTTATGCAACTCTTCATACAACCACTATCAATTAAAACATCTGTGTACGCCTCGGACACGTTAAATTTAACTATGGGGCTCTTACTAACCACTTCCTGAATAATACCTTCATCATTTAGTTCATGTAATAATTCATTTCTTACATTTAGGTCATAGGGTTCCTGTATAATTGTATGGACAGGGCATGCTACAGACTGAGATTCTGACCTTACTTCGCAGCCTGGTTCGCGTTTAAAGAACCGCTACAGCTGGCCGTAGTACTACTAACTACTGAACTAGTCTGGTTGTTCTGGGCTGTGTTGTTATTGTTTTGCAGTATATTACTACCACTAGGCTGTCCTCTTCCTTGACCCCTATTCTGGTTGTAATTATTGTCATTATAATTTCTCCCTTGATTTCCCCTGAAATCATTGTTTTTCCCTTGATTTCCCCTGAAATCATTGTTCCTCCCTTGATACTGATTCCCATAGCCATTTCCTCTGCTCTGATTTAGCTGATTATTATTATTTCTATTTAGAGCGTTGGCCCCTTCGCCACCGTTCCCTTGAACTTCTTGATGCCTGGCTTCATTAGGTCTATTATTATTATTACCCTGGTTCCGATTGAAATTGTCATCATAACCCCCTCTCCCTAGTGCATCAAATGTGCTTAACAAATTTTCTACTTGTGATATAGTCTTTACATTCTGGATACAAGCAGCCTCCTTGATCCTATAGGGAAAGTGCCTAAGTAGCAACCTTACCACATCACTTTCCTCCTTCAAGCCATCCAGATATTTACACACTAATACCTGCCCTAAAAAGTATTCGGTCATGGTGGAGCTTCCTTTAGGGTTATATTTACCACACACTACTCCCTCACGATGCTGCGACTGAATAACCTCATTCCAGAACTTTTCACAGAATTTCATTTTAAAATCATTAATATCAGTAAACTTGTCTCTGTAGACAGCAAACCAATTCCTCGTTTCCCCCACAAACACTTGTTCTAAAATTTCAACTACCTGGCACCACTCAATACTACCATTTTCCAACCTCTCCCCGAATTTATTTTCTATAGTGTTCATGAACTCCATTGGGCACCCCTGTCGATTGCTGAACTTACCCAGTTCTACCTCCCTGTGTGTGCTATTCACAAAAACTGGCCTATTCTGACTATTTTCTTGCCTGATCCTAGCTTTTAATTTTAATTCTAATTCCGCGATTTTCTCCTCAGCCTTCCTCTCAATACTGTTTACTGTTAATTTAATGTTTCCTTCTGATTCTTCTACTTTATCATATAGCTTTGCTTGTTTCTCCTCAATCTTGCTAATGCTCTCTCTATTACTCTCTCTTAAATCATTTACTTCTGCAACTATTTGCGAGTGGACTTTCTCAATTCTACCCCCCAGCTGTTCCTTAACCTCTTTAGTTGCTACCTGAATTTTGTCAATTTCTCCCCCCAATTGCTTTTTGACCTGCTGTGTTTCCAGTTGCACTAGTTCTGTTAAATTTTCAGCCTGTGTACTGATTCTAATTTCCAACTCCTCCTGTACTTTTCCTAATTTTCTGTCTACATCTGCAATAATCTCTTTAGCCTTTTCTTCCATCACCCCCCTGATCTCACCTCTAATCAGTTCGAATTTGTCACTCATTTCCCTACTGTTTTGTTCTAATTTAGCATTTAAAGTTTCAGTACTCTCTCTATTTTCCTTACTGTTTTGTTCTAATCTGGCGTTTAAAGTTTCATTACTCTCTCTATTTTCCCTACTGTTTTGTTCTAATTTTGCATTATTCTGTTCTAATTTTGCATTTAAAGCTTCTGTACTTTCTTTATTTTCCCTACTGTTTTGTTCTAATTTTGCATTATTCTGTTCTAATTTTGCATTATTCTGTTCTAATTTTGCATTTAAAGCATCACTACTAACTTTGTTCTGATACATGAACTCGAGAAGTAAAGTTTTTAATTCTGGTTGGCCGCCTACACTCCCTGTTTCAGTATCGGGATTTACCTCCGCTACCCCGGTACTACCATCACTCGACATACTGCTCGTATCATCATTCTCCAGTTGATGACCACTACGTAACCTCATCTGTCTTTCTTTCTCATCCCCCATAATGATATACACTGATAAAGACAAATAACCCCCAAAATACAGGCACAGAAATATATACCCTTCTCCTTCCACAAATGTTATTAGGTTTTCAGCCCCAAGTTGTCGGCGACAAATGTAATGGTTATTAGTGCCCCATGTTGGTAGCGACAAATGTAATGGTTATTAGTGCCCCATGTTGGTAGCGACAAATGTAATGGTTTCGCTAGCCCACACTGTTGGGAGAAAATGTAATTGTTTACCTTTGCCTAAGCTATGTTGTTTTAATGGGCGCCAAGACCTCAATGCAATGCTGAAATCTAAATTTGTATTTAACAACGTCTAGCTCTGGCAGAACACATTCAAGACTCTATTCACTCAGATCGTGGTATGATTTGATCATTAACCCAACAAACAATTGTATCAGGAGAAGGAATTGGTCTATATCTAATGCTACCTACTGAAAGCAAAGATTGCATTGTAAAAGAAATGAATTTATTATATAAAACAAGTATAGCAAAATTAATAATAATAATAAGTTTTAAATTTAAATTGGAGCGTTATGATTTGAATATTACCGATAGAAAATTACGTGAAAACGGAGTCTGATAAATTGATTTTACTCTTATTTCCAAGCTATGAAGTTACTGAATTATGAAATATAAAACAAAGAAAAATGAGAGATTTCGTATTTCTGCGTCATTAGCGCTTACCCCTGGAAATTGCCAAAGCATTTCCCTCGTTCTTGATGATGCTGTGTGCTTCCCACAGTCTCCTGGACGTCGTCATCTCCGTCGAAATTTGATGATATTCTGGTAGATTAGATAATTCTATGGTCCGTACATCGGACCCAAACTCTCGTAAAACCGCACTGGTTACGTTTTACAAAAGTTCGTCGCTATCTCCACTGAACATCGGAGCGTCACGCACTTGCGACCTTACACTGCAAGTTCTACACAGATTGTCCTTAACTCCACCGAACATCGGAGCCACTCGCACGCGCATCCATACTCGTCAAGTATTTCCCAGATAGTCCGCGTTTCACCGAACATCGGAGCCACTCGCACTTGCACCCATACTCCTCAAGTATTTCCTAGATAGTCCTCGTCTCACGGCGCGTCGAACGATATATTCACCTGTTGGCTCCCCCCCCCCCCATGGTACCGTCTTCCAGCTTACGTTGTCTCCGCTGATTGGCTGAGCACGCCGCCACTTCCCCTCCTCCGGTTCATTACACTCCGCGGGCGAGAGGGAGAAGTCGTTTTCCGTTTCAACAATTCGCCTCTTCTAGACCTTGCGACCCAGGATTGCGTCATGCTTCTCGACAGGAATCAGCTTGTATTAGAATTCCCAGTGAGTCACGTCTCTCGATACACCCTAACTGACGAAAACTCCGTAAAATTCCGTAATCAGATAATTTTCTATAATATTGTCGTTCGTAATAATTTGCTTGATAGCGTTTTCTAAGACATAGAAAACCTATCTGTATGCTTATAATTTTTATAAAATGCTCCGAAAATATCTTAATAATAATTATAATAAATTAATAATAATAATAAATTAACATGAAAAATTCTCTTGGCTGAACAATTTGCCGCGTAAATAAATATAGAATGGCTTCCTACTGACTTATGCCAGTTGCATAAAAACCCCTCGAAAAACACGTTACATAGCGTGTAGCCGTCTGATCATTAATAAGTATGTACCTGAGTTTGGCATTCCTCTCAGGATACTAGCTGACAGTGGACCACAGTTTACTGCAAAGAAATGGAGAACCAGAATGCAGGAAGCTGGTATAACACACGTTCATTCCTCTGTAAGGTACCCTCAGGGTAATTCTGCAGAGCGTCCATTAAGGGAAGTGGCTCGTCTTTTTCGGACTCTGGTGCATGACAAGCATGCGGCCTGGGTTGGACATCTTCCCAAGGTCGAGACTTGGCTGAATTCTGTCCAGCATGAGAGCACGAACTTGACGCCATACGAAGTTCACTTCGGAAAAAGACCACAAAATGAACTAGCGAGGGTGTTGGGATTAAATGAGGGTAAGCAACCGGGGATGGATTACATTGTCCAGTTGGCGAAACAGAATTTATCTAAGTCAGCACAAAAGAGAATTCGCCAACAAAAAGAAACTAAATTTGACCTATTCGAGCCGGGAGACAGAGTCTTACTTAGAGTGCCGAAACAGTCAAATAAGCTAGAGAAAGTCATGTCCAAGTTCTTTTTATCTCTACGAGGGCCCATTTATAGTTTCCAAACGTATTGGGAAAACAGCATATGTGCTGGAGAATAGTGAGGGAAACAGATTATACGGGACGTATAATATACATAGTCTCCGAAAGTATGTGTCATAAAGTGAGGATGTTTAGCTGGCGAGCCAGCCTATCAAATGAGTAAGTGTGGTATTTGGTGCTTGGGAGGAGTTGGTCTTCCAGGCAGGCGTATCAGAAGTCACACAGGGGGGTAGTATGTAAGTAAATGAGAGTTTTTAAGGTACAGGGAAATATGACGGGATTGTCGGATGCTCTTGAGCACTAAAATGTCTCGATACACCAAGGCCAGAATTTGGCAGCGCTGGTGAATTCCCATTTGCCTCCTAGAGATGGGTGAGCGCTTGAACAGGGTATTTTTGCTTAAGGCGTCCACGAGGCAAAAGATGGGCCATCAGAAGGCGAGACAGTCCTTCATGAAACTCATACATATCAGCACACGTGATTTCTGTTTACGGCCTCGCCATGTAAGATTTGAAAGTGTGTAATTTAAGGTAATTTGTACAATGGTATTATTTGTGTGAGGAGAAATGGTCTGTGTTGAGAACTAGTATTAAGTAGAATATGGTCTACGGGAACTTAACAAGACAGGGCGATTACGGCACAGAAATATTTGGTGTTATATGTAATGCGCATTTACTGTTTTTTTTTTCAGAAGTCAATATTAATTTCATCTTTTATAAAGAGAGATCAAGTATTATGGTCACGAGGCGCTGCCACAATAGTGTGATCGTGTGTTCAGTGATAAGTGAGATTAAATTTCACCATAAGGAAGGGACCTCCAGTGAAATTAGGAAGTTCTATGGTGATATAAATATATCAGAACACCTTCAATGCGTGTGATATGACATCATAAATACATTGTACTCACACATTAATTATGTCTATTTCTCCAACATAGAGAAATTTGAGAGGCGGAAATATCCGTGGAACACTATTCTATATGTAAAACATTGGACTGGTTGCAAAGTGCAATCCATAGTGACAACAAACTTTGACGCAAAGTGCGTGAAGAAAAATTATGAGTGTATATATCTGTGATTTAGGGTGATTTCATTTATGTAGTATGTATTTTGGATGGGGTTTATTAACGTGTCTGGGATAATCGGATAATGGACCGTCGTCACGGTAAATCATCCGATGATCCGAGGCGAATATGTAACGTGTTTTTCGAGGAGTTTTTATGCCACTGGCCTAAGTCAGTAGGAAGCCATTCTATATTTATTTACGCGGCAAATTGTTCAGCCAAGAGAATTTTTCATGTTAATTTATTATTATTATTAATTTATTATAATTATTATTAAGATATTTTCGGAGCATTTTATAAAAATTATAAGCATACAGATAGGTTTTCTATGTCTTAGAAAACGCTATCAAGCAAATTATTACGAACGACAATATTATAGAAAATTATATGATTACGGAATTTTACTGAGTTTTGTCAGTTAGGGTATTTGAGAGAGTTGAGTCACGGGGAATTCAAATACAAGCTTAATCTTGTCAGGAAGTATTACGCAAGCTTGGGTCGCAGCGTCAAGAAAAGGCGAATTGTTGGAACGGAAATCGACTTCTTCATTCGCGCGGCCGTGTGTAATGAGCCAGAGGAGGGGAAGTAGCGGCGTGCTCAGCCAATCAGTGGAGACCACGTAAGCTGGAAGTTGGGACTGGAGTGGGGATGCGACGTGTGCATATATCGTTCGGCGCGGCGTGGAGTGGGGGACTATCTGTATAGAACTTAACGAGTACGGTTGTACGCGGGAGTCGCTCCGATGTTCCGTGGAGTGGAGGACTAACTTTTGTAAAACTTAACCAGTGTGGTTGTTCGAGTGTTTGGGGTCCGATGTACGGACCATAGAATTATCTAATCTACCAGAATATCATCAAATTTCGACGGAGATGACGACGTCCAGGAGACTGTGGGAAGCACACAGCATCATCAAGTACGAGGGAAATGCTTTGGCAATTTCCAGTGGTAAGCGCGAATGACGCAGAAATACGTAATCTCTCATTTTTCTTTGTTTTATATTTCATATTTCAATAACTTCATAGCTTGGAAATAAGAGTAAAATCAATTTATCAGACTCCGTTTTCACGTAATTTTCTATCGGTAATATTAAAATCGCAACGCTCCAATTTAAATTTTAAACTTATTATTATTATTATTAATTTTGCTATACTTGTTTTATATAATAAATTCATTTCTTTTACAATGCAATCTTTGCTTTCAGTAGGTAGCATTAGATATAGACCAATTCCTTCTCCTGATACAATTGTTTGTTGGGTTAATGATCAAATCATACCACGATCTGAGTGAATAGATTCTTGAAGGTGTTCTACCAGAGCTAGACGTTGTTAAATACAAATTTATATTTCAGCATTGCATTGAGGTGTTGGCGCCCATTAAAACAACATAGCTTAGGCAAAGGTAAACAGTTACATTTATCACCCAACAGTTAGGGGCTAGCAAAACGTTTCAACCAGTGTACAGAATGATATTGGTAGAGTACAGTCGGAAGTTAATTCTATGTTTGTCGATGTTAATAAGGTCCAAGGGGACATAAATAAAATAAGAAGGGAAGTAGAAGAATCTAAGACACAATGTTCTGAGGGTATAGGTGCTTTGAGATCGCAATTTGTAGACGATTCTCTAAAGACTATTGTTTCATTAGCTGAGTTGAAAACTAACATTGATACTCTGCGTAATCAGGTAATAGACCACAATACGATCTTGAAGGAGTACTTTGAAGTTGATATAGCCGAAATGTTAAAGGTAAACGTAGTTATCTGGAATGACGAATGGGATAAGTCGAGCACAGAACATATTAAGTTAACACAAAGTAAAGTTGAGAGTAAGCTTGCCAGTACGCAATTACAAATAAACCGCGATGTAATGTCGGTTAGGTCAGATCTAGGGAAGCGCATTGATCAACTGTTACAAAGACAGGTTGACGATAAGAATCAATCGGTCAAGGAAAACAAAACTTTAAAAGAAACTTTAGAAATTCGTAGTAAACGTTTAGACGAACGGATAGATACAGTAGTCACAGTCGTGAATGAGATTAAGGAAGGAAAATCCACTAATATTGAAGACTTCACTAGTAGGAGACTGCAAGATCTGAGCTTAGGAGACGTTGCAGATCTTGAAGTCTATAAGGAGGATTTGAAGAAGGAGATAGAGAAGCAGGTGAAAGAGTTGATTACGGAGATAGAAGATAAGGAGAAGATAGAAATTGAGGACTATGAAAGTCGTCATAGAAGACTCAGTATGGAGGCAGGAGATAGGGAAGTGAGGCCAGAAGAGAGAGTATTAAGATACAATGAGGGACTCGAAGTTAGAAGTAGAGAGCCCGAAAGAGAAAGGAGAGAATATCGTCCCAGTTTCCAAGATTCTCAACAGCGAAACGTGACGGTAATTCGTAACTTTGAGGACAAAACTCGTAAGTTTACCAACCTCGATTCTTACACCCCAATTGAGTATATCAGGAATATCCGTGACTACTTTGCGGAGGCTCACATTCCTCGTGAAAGGGAGATGAAGATAGCGGAATGCTATCTGGGTGAGGGCCCTCTTGAGTGGTTTTTGCGCCTTCAGGTACACATTTGTGGACTTCGAAGAGTTCGCTGAAGCCCTAATGAAGCGTTATTTGTCTATAGAAGCGCAGAACAGTTTACGCGCGGAAGTATACTCCAGGAAGTATTCGGGTACTTTACCGACGCGCTACGCCGACTTCTTTACGACACAACTCGCCCGGTTACGTTTTCTGCAACCCCCACTATCTACGGCACAACTGATAGATCCTATTGCCAGAATGTTGCCAGTTGAGGTGAGAAGACTGATAATTTCGTCAGGAATCAGTGATTTGGCCGGCATGGACGAACTTCTTCGGAAATTGGATTACACTAGTCCAACGCCCAATGTCGTAGCTAGAAACCAACATCAGGACTATAGGGAAATAAATACTGTGTTTATTGATCAGACACAGCAGACAGAAAGCCCTAAAGAACAGGAGGGAAACTTCGGTCCAGAGAGAAATACTTATTTCAGAGATAGGCGACCAGAACCAAGGTATAGGAGATTCCGTGGTGGCCGTCGCTATCAACAACAACAAGGACGTGGAAACTATCAGGAGAATCGTAGGAGCGGTTTCTTCCATAACAACAATAATTATAGGAACAATAATAATTATAATGGTCGAAACAATCGCAATAATCAGAACCAGAACCAAGATAGACCACAACGAGATGAAGGAAGACAGGAAAGAATAGACAGAGCGAAGGGAAAGCTCCAGAAGGCGGCCGATAAACGCATGAAGAGAGTGGAAGGGAAGAGATTTAGCAAGCCCTTAGAAATAGGAGACATGGTATTATTGCGCCGGCCTGTCAAAGCGGACGTAGGCAAGAAGATATACTCGAAGTACGGAGTTATCTTTATTGGCCCGTTCCGAATAGAATCTGTCTATGGAAATAATTGTTATGAGCTGTATGATGAAGAGAACAATGTCATTTTGGGAAAATACAACGCAAAGAACTTTAAAAAATATTTTCAGAAAGTAGGCTAAAAATAATTCATTTTCGAGTTCAGTTATATGTCAAAGGTCCTGATTCGAAGTGATTAAAACAATTTTGCAACTGTTTTTAATTTGTGATGGGAGAGGAATGACCCCGTAAAATGAATTATTTTGGATGAAAATGGGAATATTTTTTCGAAGCCCATGATAAAATTTAACCAAACAATATTGAGGCTGGATGTTGGCAGAAACTAGTCTAGAGGCGACGTTGAGCAGGAGGGAAATTCCGTCACGTGATTGTATTGCGCAATGGAACTTTCCAGAAGCTTAGAATCAGCCTAGCAACAGCGAATAATCCCAGGAATTGTTTAAACATTGTTATAAATTATCCGATTGGATATGAGCCTACAACCAATAAGAAGTTTTAGAGAAGACGGGAGTTCAGGCAACTAAATTTTTATGGATTATTAATACATTTAAGCCCAAGAGAGTGAATTTATATAATGGTAAAGAGAAGAATATGATAATAAAATATTGGAAATATTTTATAAGTCGACAGCAGGTCGCAATTGGAAGGAATAAGCGATTTGCTAGAGCCCGCTCGAATTTGAGAGGGAACGAAAAAAGGCGGCCAGAATCGGTGGACTTGGAGGGGCGATGCCAAGCATCGAGGCTCATTATTATCTGAATGTTGGAGAGGTCGGACGCGTTTTACCGGAAGAGAGAGGAGTTCCGAGTGTTTCACCGAGCTTGTGAAAGGTTGACTCGTGGAGATAAGGTATAGCGAGGCGAGAGTTAGGAGATTGCCGCGCCTTGAAATTAAGTGAAGTTGCGATGAACTTATATGTCGCAATTACTTCAGTCTGATCCACTTCAGAGACATTATTTCGACTACAGATTGTAGCTTACAATCGTATTTAGTATATTACGAACTTTGAGAAAATTAAGAAGATTCTTTCAGAAGATATAAACGTTTTTTTGAAGCGTGAGGAAAGTGTTTGTTTCCAGCGCGATTAGACACTTTTGTTCGAGCGACTACAGCGAATGCACGAGACACAAGTGAGTAAGAGTGAGTGTTAGCATTGATTTTGTGGAACAGTGTAACAACACCAGTAGGATGAAGATGTATTCTATGCTGAAGAACATTATTAAGTCTGCTAATATGAAGTTAATTATGGACTAAATTAGTATGTGCGCCAGGAATATAAGCAGATAGAAGCAATATAGTCAGCGATGGAGCTTCGTTAGAGGAGTTTGTTCATGAATGTCTACTTGATGAGCGAACATGAGACTTGATGTACAACTACATTCTAGTCCATTATTGTCAGACATGAGCTCGACATTAACACCAGCGACTACAGAACGATGTTCATATTCCATCTACATGAATATTCGTTATGCGAGTGAGGTCCACGACTTCCTTTTCGAATGTCTTTCGAAATGGGAAGCTGAACTTTTGACACTTCTCGTTGTTTTGATGAAACTGTACTATGACGGAGTAAGAAGAGACATGAAGATTATCAAGAGGTCCAGGGTATACCCGGTCACAATGAAGATGATGATTGGAGGTCCGCAGTTCGATCCCGGTCGGAGCTTGCTGTTTTCCAGTAGGGGAATTCGTTCCTCTCCTGAGGCCACGAGTTCTTGGAGACGAGCTAGGATCCAACCCGGATCCTTGGAAGATGTAACAACCGAGTATTTTGTAATACTCTATCTTGAGCTTCTAGACTTCCAGACCAGGTAGCCGTGTTCACTAAACTTGTAGTTAGAGCTTTATAGTGAAATTATTGAGCAAATCCTGTATCCATATTTCGACACAATATTTATGTACTCCATGTATAGACATTTTATTCTTCGAGATCATTTGTAGTAATCGTCTTTCGACGCTTCTAGCTTTGTTTGTTTGAAATCCAGTTTCTGAACTGAGATTTTCACTTGTTCGAGGAACAAGCATTTTTGTCATTTCCTTTAAGGAATAGTAATTTATTTTCGACGTTTATGAATTCATTTTGAATTCAGGTGATAAACATTTTCGTCTATGTTACCGATTAAATTAATTTTTATTAGTTTAATTTGGGCATTTTATCCGTCGAGAAGAGGCATCAAGAGAGAAGATATTATTAGTGATATATTGTGAAATATCATGGCATCGTTTGGAAGAGAAACATTTAACGTGGAAACGATTATTATCGTTAGAACTCATAGACATTCGTTCAGAATGGAGATAATACGAATATGACTAACTGTATGTTTTATTGAAGATAGCCGTGAACTTTCAGTCATTTAAAATAGTTTCAGGTTAGAATCTTCTTGGAAGATTTATTATCATCCGACGTTAGGGAAGTTCTAGTTGGATATCCTCGTCGTGATCGATTCTTGTTGGACACACATATTTAATTTTGTGATTAAGTATTCACGATGAGTAATATAATGTCACGTTGTAGACATGATATTCCTTCATCGGTGAAAGTTGAAACCAGAAATGTGGAGTTAAGATACAGTATTTTTATTAAATGTATTCACAACAGTTTAGATTTATCTTAGTAACGTTTTTAAAGTAATAGTGAGGAGGTCTTTCACGCTTAGTCCAAAGGTCGTTGACATGTATAGATTAATGGCTTAACAACTGATGTTATTGTTTATTAGACCAGCGGTTGGTTTGACAACGCTGAGGAATTATGCCCTTTTTAAGGAACGCCAGTTTGAAGGAAGTGAAGGTGATAACCCTTTGATAGTGGTTAAATATGTATGTAATTCCGTGTGCAGTTGGCATATGAGGTTTTTGCGAAGGTGTTTCCGCATTTTATATTACAGTCATTGCATGGGCATGACTAAGTTTGGCAAGGCATCAAGGTGTGAGTTAACATTACTCCTTATTTCATACCCGGCTTTGGATAAGTGAAGACAGTAGGGTCACAATTGAAATTTAAACGGGAAATGGATATTGGCATCTGTTACGTTTTACTATTATTAATATTATTAAACCCAAGTATGTAACGACATATGTTTAACCTTGAGTGGTCGAATGTATTTGATCTTTTATGACACCAGACCAGAAAGGAGAGAAAGGTGGTAGTATTTCTGAAGCTGTAGAAGCTAATGAGGATCCCAGTTAATTGCATTTGACATAACTGTGAGATCGGAGCTCAGGCTCATGTGCATATAGACACTACTTATTTTAAATGATAATAGCTCATGCTATTAGTGTCATTTTCAATTCATTCATCATTAACTTTCTTTAATTGCCAATCGAGTGTATAATGTGATAGGTATAGGGAGTTTTTTGATATTCTAGCGTAGTGGTTAGCGTATGAATGCTGATGTGATTGAATGTGGTTTTTTTCTTGTTCAGTGTGAATGAAATGAACTCCATGGGGACGTCACAATGCGAGAGTATGAAAGGAATAGTGTGTAGATGTTTTGTTTCATTAGCGTGTAGGGTGTGGCTATGTTTTACGTATTTGTCTGGCGTGAATCTGTTTCATTTTAACATCGCTTGTGATATGATGGATAGGTGTATTTGTGGTGAAGGCTGGAATAGCGAGGGTTTGTAAAAACTCGTTTCCATCCAAGGTCAGCGCTCGGCCACACAAATGTAAAGAGTTGTTGCGAGCCAACAGGCAAGCAGCTATGAATCAGCCAGCTCTGGGAATGTAACGGAGTCTGTTATATAATCTGTCGCGTGGCGAGGGTCGCGTGCTACTAGCGCCCAGGTGTTCACTGGAGCGCATCAAGGGAATGTAAAATACGCAGGGGTCTTTAATTGATGTAAAGCTTGTTATAATGACACAAGTCGCCCCAAAAATTGTCACAGTGTTCGTGGAACGCAGTATTGTCAGTGGCGTAAATGTGAAGAAGTAAGAAAGGGACTGTGTTTTTATTTAATGTATGAATGTTTAGATTTAGTTTACACCATTGTTATTAAATTGTTTCGTTTGTTATAAGCCGCGTCGTTTCGATTTATTTTAGGCATAAGGAGATGCAACCGTGAAACCCATTATAGGTCCAGAGGCTGACCACGAGATCCCCGAGAACGAAAGGTAGGTGCTCTACTTCGAGCTAAGTGCATAATATCGAATTCACAGTTTCATCCTAATTTCCGCCACGTATATTCGTGAGGGTCTTGTTGGGGTGGATTCTTGACTAGTATTTGCGCCGGAGCTGTCAGTGTCTACAAATCCAGCAGTGCTTCGGATATCTAACAGACCGCCTCTAGAATATACGGGTCCAGTACGATCCCGGTATTTGCCTGGAGTAGAAGTGGGAAACCACGGAAAGCTACTTCCAGGATGGCTGAGGTAGGAATCGAACCCGCCTATTCTCAGTTTTGCCTCTGGAGGTTGAGTGTACCCCGTTCCAGGCCCTCACCCGGGAAACGAACCCGGGCCTCCGCGATGACAGCCAAGAATGCTAGCCACTACGCAACGAGGTGGACTAGAAGTAGAGACGGTTCGAGTTTCAAGCAGGGATGTGCACTGGAATGAAATTATACGTAAAAAGGAATTAACTAAAAGTATGATAAATGGAACTGTATTAAAAGGAACGAAATTAAACGTGATGCCTAGAACTGCATTAAAGAGAAACTGGTTTAGTGAATGAAATTCAAAATGGAATTTAATCTCTAATAAAATGTGAGGAATGATATGCAAATAGTGAAATGTGAGGAGCGAAATATGTATACGAAACCGTTTCGTGAATTGAAAGGAATTAAATTTGGAAGCAGATTAAATCGGGATTTTAAATTGTTCATGTAACTCGGGGTGAAATTAAATCTCAGATTGGAATTAAGGAATAAAACGCGAGGAGTGAAATCTATACTAATATAATAAAGCTGAAGAGTTTGTGTGTTTAAACGCGCTAATCTCTGAACTACCAGTCAGATTCGAAAAATTATTTTTGTATATGGTAGCCAGATTCAAGAGGAATAGTTTAGGCTATGTGGCATTAGGCTGCACCTCTCAGGTAACCTTAAAGATTGATTTTTGTTCAGTAAGTCGGAAGAACAAGCGCTCCCGAACAGCTTCAATTATACCATAAGTCTATTGTTGCCTGGCAATGCGGGCTGCATCACGTCGCCCCTACCAGTGTTCTGGTGCAGAATTGCGAGCTGCCTATAAATTGCAGTCACAGGGAGTAATGAAAATCTACAGCCTGCTTCCAGTCTCCGACCGGGTCAGGAATGGAATGAATGAAGCCCCCATCTAGCGGCGAGGATATGGACTGTGCCGGCTGCCGAGGCCTGACGCACTCCTCTGGGGCAATGATTAAATGAATGACAGATGAAATGAAATGATAGTGGAGAGTGTTGCTGGAATGAAATTTTGACAGGGAAAACCGGAGTACCCGGAGAAAAACCTGTCTGCCTCCGTTTTGTCCAGCACAGATCTCACATGGAGTGACCGGGATTTGAACCACGGACCCAGCGGTGAGAGGCCGGCGTTCTGCCGCCTAAGCCACGGAGGCTTCCAGTCACAGGGAGTAATTAGTGCAAAAAGATTTCTTAGGCCCCTTAAAACAGTTATCATCATGACAATAGTATGCCTCTGTATAAGGGTGATGGTGTTGGTGCAGTATACAGAGGTTATCAGCTGCAATAAGCGTTGGTGCTTTCCGATCCTTATATGTTTTGAAGTAGATATTTCATGAAACTCGTTCAAAAAATAATTTGGATATATTTGGAGTATGTCAATGTTGCCAACATGCGACTACGTTTGCTTATCCTACAGGTTCCATGTTGAATTGCATGTAACTGCTGTACTAAAGAATGGATTTCTACCAAATTTTGCAATGTCATCGCATGCCTCAACAAATATGACTACATTATTTCAGAGTCAACACGACTGCCAACTGCCTAGTAAAACTCTCCGTGTTTCAAAGTCCATGACACAATTTCTCAGAACTACGCAATTTATAATAATTTGTAACTACAGTAGTCTCACAATAATAATATTGCAGCTATATTTTGAGTTGCGCATATATTTTAGTGTTGCAAACTTATGTTCAAGCATGCTTATAATTTCCATGCTTATCTGCATGTTACTGCCGTATTAAATAATTAATTTCTACCAAATTTTCAGTCAATGTATACCTCAATAAATATAACTGTACATTATGTCATAGACAATACGCTTGTGAACTGTCTAATTACTATCCGGACGTTTGAGTCCAAGACACAATACCTCAGAATGTGTAAATTATAATCATTTGAAACTTGGCTCACAATATTATTGTAGATATATTTTGATGATCTCATATCTCAGTATTACCAACATAATTCTTCACACACTAAATTCCATGTTTAATGGCATATACTACCCATACCACTTAATGAATTTCTGCAATTTTTTGTATAAAGAATAATTGTCCATGTTTAAGAGTCACCAGAACTGCCAACTCTCTGATAACGTTCTCCAGACGTTTGAACTCTAGACTCAATCTCTGAGAATCTATGCATGTAAACAATTCCAAACTTGGTAACTAACAGATCTGAGTGGTACAGACATCTTGATAGTGTACATTAATGCCAGCCTCAAAGACATAATGGTACATGTGTACTAAATGCTCCTACATAAAACACATAGCTTGAATATTCCTCAATTATTTTCTGCCACATTTGACACACATACTGAGTGTCTCAAAGGATATAATTTTGTGTATTTATAGGGACATACCGAGGCATTTATATTCATCCTACTGTACAGTTGGGTTTGACGACGTACGAATTTCAGTATAGAGTGATACAGTTTAGTAGCATGTTTATGCTGGACGATAAATGTGACACCACGTTTCTTATAATTTAGAATGTGATGTGTTAGTTATTTAAGGTGGTGGACTGTCGGCATTGTAAATTAATTTACTAAACGTATTCCTTGGACTTGCCCATTATAAATTGGATACATGTATTATCTTTCAGACAAGCAAATGCACACTTTCAGTGGGTTGCATGCTTCATCCTTAGCTTTATTCAGGACATGAAATATATCACTCAGTATATAATAATAATAATAATAATAATAATAATAATAATAATAATAATAATAATAATAATAATGTATGTATGTCTACCCCTTATTATTCCCGTTTTTCAAAGGGGTCGGGGATTAGATGCGATGAAAGTCTTTGTAGCAGATGATTTTTACGGTCGGATGCCCTTCCTGACGCCAACCTCATGATAGAAGTTAATGAGAGATGAAATGAATGATGATGAATGAAACTGGGCAAGGTTGTGGAAGGAAGCAGCCGTGGCCTGTCAGAAGACACCGTCCCAGTGTTTGCCTGGAGTTGAAAATGGGAAACCACGGAAAACCATATCATTACCGACCGGTATTTTAATTCAGACAGATTGCCTTTAGTCAAATATAGTTGAAGTAATATTAGGAAAACCACTTCTGTCCCTCTCCCCCTTCTCTTAAAACCGTCTGCACGTTAAGTGTTTCACATGACCTACTGTACATCCGACAAATGTCCTTGTCCTGGAATACTGTATACTGTAGCCATTCCAACCTTCCCGCCTTGTCATCGTTGTCGTTGTTGTTTCATTTGAGGGGCTTGGACATTGAGATCATTTAGCCCCATACACAAGGATTGGTGGAATGAATCATTCGGGCATTTCAAGGATGGCTGAGGTGGGAATCGAACCCCCCCCCCCCCTCTTCCCAGTTGTGTCTCACGAGGCCATCAGACAACAATTTAATTTCTTGACAGAGCCGGGGATCGAACCTGGACCTCCAGGGCGACAGCCAAGAATGCTAACCGCTACAGCAGGAGGTGGACACTTTAAAAGGAAGTCAGCATATAGTTTTACGTGACCGTAAATCTCGCGATTATAAGCTACGGGACCACCATCCGGACCACAGGACGTGATATTTCAGTTCAAACATCACAATTGCATTGACCGGGAATCGAACCCGGTCCTCATTGGGGAGAGGGAAGCAGCTTGGCATTTCACCACCACGCCCCACTCCTCTTTCGCATTTTGCCGGAAGAGCTATGAAACGTGCGCAGAAATCCCATTAAAAAGAAAGACAGCACTTTGTTATTGGAATTGTATTTATTTGAAATTGAGCACAAAGCAAAACATATTTTTATACATACAGTAGACAGGTTGAAACTCGGACAAGAGCTTTTCAGAATTTACGTGTATACTAAGTTCTACGTTATAATGGAATTTGCTGGCAAACTTGGGTGGGTAAATTACGAATAAGGCCATTTGATACCCGGAGCGCAGTAGGCGGATGAAAGTGGAACTTGTATGAGGCTGAAATGCCAATGTCTATCTAAAACAAAATTTGGCTGTAGTAAACCCACGATTTGGTACACAAATGTATGTCTATCCCTTATTATTCAACGGGTTCGGGGATAAGATGCGATGAAAGTCTATGTGGCGGGTGATTTTTACAGCTGGATGCACTTCCTGACGCCAACCTCAGGAGAGGAGTTATTGAGATGTGAAATGAATGAAAATTAATGAAACTGGGCAGGGATGTGGAACGAAGTGGCCGTGGCTTGTCAGAAGGTACCGTCCCAGCGATTGCATGGAGTTGGAAATGGGAAACCACGGAAAACCATTTCAGGGACGGCTGACGGTGGGGTTCGAAGCGTCGAACCCACGACCACCGAGTCTGCAGAGAGCTTGACCCCATGGCCTAGCGCTGCGCGTTAGCGAGCTTAGCTACCGCTGTCGGTCTATTTGGTACACAAATGATTCCTATAAACAAATACTGTCGGAGATATTGAATGCTGGTGTAATTATTCGCGCGGTCGTCATGTTGAATTGGTGAAACGTATTAAAATTTGAAAGGCACAGTCGTGGTTGGACGAGATAGTACTACGACCCCACCAAGCTTCATTGTAATCGCTAAGTCTAGCCGTTTATACTCTGTGAGCTGCCTGAATAGGATTGACATTTTGACGGAAATTCCACGTCAGTCATCACCCCTCTGCCTCTTGACCAATGCATGTTCGCATAGCTGATGTCATAATACTCTGCGTTGCAATTGGCAACTCAAACTAACACTTGGGGCGCTGCGGTCGTCTGGATAAGTAGGGTAAAATTACTCAATAACACGCGTTTGATATGGAACACTTTTTATTTTTCGGTTATAATCAGTAAATGTGGTCCCTAAAATAATGACAGTGTTATTTTCAATTGTAAATATGTGTAACTGTGCGATACACGTGATCTAATGTGTGTGTTCCACTGGATTTTATGTGTCAATTGCATATTATCAAGCATCGGTTGTCTGCTGGTATTTGTTTTTGTGCAGTTCGAGTCATGGCGCTGTTACGTTTAAAAGCTATATTTGAGTTTGCTCACTGTACCATATTTGCTGCTTGGTAGGGCGAAGGGATGAGTTTAACTTGTATTAAAACTCGGGGTAGACAGGAATTGCTTGATTTGGATGGTAAGTATTTACCCTGCGAAGTCAAATTTGGCCTATATGACTCGTAGTGGAATGGCTCGGATATCGCAGAGCGAGGTGATGACGGTTGGTAGGGTTATTGGAAATGAACTAGGGAGCGGGAAAGGATACCTGACGGATGAAGCTTGTCTGTCCTCGGCTGGTGTAGGCCTAGGCTTGGCTGTCTTGGTACGGCTTGGCTCGGCGAGACTGTGCTTGGCTGTCTAGGTGCGGCTTGGCACGGCGTAAGTGAACAGCCCGCCCTGTCGTCAGTGAGTGTAGTGGTGAGTGGTCCAACCCGCTCTTGTTGCCCGTATTTATTTGGTATCGTCACCTTTCGGCTATTGCTATTTGCATCTTTTGGAAAGTGATGAAAACGTATATCCGCAGCCCTCTTATACATCGACTTACAGCCGTAAACGGAGCAATATACTTTGCTTTTACTCATTTTGCACTCTTATCAACGAGTAAAACTTATTACTTATGTATAATCACGAACAATTTACCACGATCTGCTTACCAATACAAGAAACCATGTACAAACAGTCACCACGTGACAAATGTACCCTACTTCGTAAGTTTCTCATTTTTACCGCTAGATGTCATATCAGATAGCTGGAGTTACCAATATTACAGCCCACATGCTTCAGTGCCTGGTCAGCTGTATCTCTGGCTTGTACAGTTTGGCAATCTCGTTCTCAGACCACATGGCGATAAGAGAACTGTCAATCCTATTCTGGCAGCTCGCAGAGTATAGATTTTATGAGGACACACACGTACACACATACACACACGGATACAAGGTGATCTAATAATAATATCGTATGGCCTCGGGTGCCGGGTGCGAGGTTTGTTATTTAACACCCAGAGGGCAGCTTGCATGTCGAATTTTGATTTTCCTTAAAGCACTATGAATGTCAAGGAGGTTAGATATCTAAGCTCCTTGACACTATAGCGCTTTCTAGTAGAGATATGTGGAAATTTGTGTTGGCGGAAAATCCCGAGATTAATTTTGCCATTATGAACACAGCCTACTGGATTCAAATGGGTTCTTTAACATGCCAACATCGTATGACATGCGTGTCATGATTTTTGCCGCCTTTCAAAAATCACTTACCACGGCCAGGGTGTGAACCTACAAGCTTGGTGTTAGTAATCCGACACGATAACCACTCACCCACCGTGGCAAGCACAAGGTGATCTAACAAGTCTATATTTCATAAGATGAAAGTAGGTTCAAAATTATAATCCGGAGAAATTAATTTGAGAAATATACCCCAGGTATCAACGCTATATCCCAGAATTCTATTAAAGTAATTGGCTACGTGGCTAAATGGTTAGCGCACTAGGCCTTAACCCGACGTATCCCGGGTTCGATTCCCGGCCGGGCCAACAAGGAATTTATTCTCCTGGGGTTAAAATCCCATGGTTCGGGGACTGGGTGTATGTGACGTCTTCATCATCACCCCATCCTCATTACGACGCGCAGGTCGTCCACGGGCGTCAACTAAGGTCCTTGATGATTATAATGCCCAGGGTCTATATATACCAATACAGCAGGACCTTCTATAACTACCGGACCTGACACTGGCAGCAGGGCAAAGGAAACATGGCTGCCGATTGTGGTGTACATGCTTTGTTTATAATTATGTTGTGTGGTTTTGTTTACGATGTGATAGTGGTGTGAATAATTTCACTTAGCAATAGTCTCCCTTGAGTATCTGTGCTTAATGATATTACACGTTCGTGAAGTAAATGTCTGCATTAGTGCTTCATAAACACGAGATACCGGTAACTTCTGTTACGCTTGTGATACCATCAATTCTACTGCCAAACAGTGGGTAAGTTGGTCTATTTATTATTCTGTTTAGGGTTTATAAATTAGTAGTATTGGTAATGAATTATGATCAAGCATAGTAATGAATGAATGAATGAATGATCGTGTGGCCTCCGGAGAGGCCGAGTGCAGGTCTTTCTAGTTGACGCCCGTGGGCGACCTGCGCCTCGTAATGAGGACGAAGTGATGATGAAGACGACACATACACTCAGTCCCCGAGCCACGAAATTAACCCCAGGAGATTAAAATCCCTGATGGCTCGGCCGGGAATCGAACCCGGGGCACTTCGGGCAAAGCCTAGCGCGCTAACCATTAAGCCACGGAGCCGGACAAGCATGGTAATAATAGCCTAGTAATAATTAACGTAGTCCATTTTTAGCTCTGAGAAGATCTGAAAATTGTTTACGCAGGAACATAACCTGCTTTTTAAATTGGCTGCAGTGTCCACTCATCCATTTATAAGCCTTACGTACCGTACTTGGTGTGGATTCCTGTTTTTATAAACTACCAGTAGGTTTATCCATGCATTTCCTAAAATTGTGGTGATATGCCTCGAAACTGTTGTGTGCTTGGATGCAAATTCAATTAATATTAATATACGCCATTGGTGCCTATTTTCCGATATCCCAAAGAAAGAGAACTAGGGATAAATGGACAAGAAGCAGTCATCGTGATGCTTTTTCTCCGACAGCTAATTCATCAGTTTGTCAAGCATGTGCCTGAATTTGTTATTACAGAAGACAAATTCCCTTGTGCAGATCAAGGAGTAATAAGGAGGGGCCCTAACGGCCAGGAAGTGAAGCCACAAGATATATGCTCAAAACATTGCGTTAGGCTCATAAGAATAGCATGGGATGGTGTGACATATGTTCTAAAAAGTGGCGATATTTCGCGTGTGGGTTGAAATGTCGACATGTGCGGCATATTATTGAACAAACAGAACTCCCACCTGCCAAAGTAAAGTCATTTCACAAGTAAATGCACTTTATTTGCCATTTGTTGTGTTAAGTTTTCATCCTTAGAGTAGATAGGCTACTGTTCTAGTATCATTCGTTAAATGTTCAAATAGTGGCCCCCCAGGGGCTCACATCTACAGTAGTGGGACGTGGGTTGGAGACCACGGGGCCCCAGCTGAGTCCGGCATTGCTTCCACTTACTTGTGCCGGGCTCCTCTCCGTCTTCTTTCCTGTCGACCTCCCTTGGTCAACTCTTGTTCTTTTCCAACCCCGACGGTATTAGGGTATCCGAGGCCAAGGGAGTCTTTCACTTTCCCGCCTTAATTGGCCCTTGTCTCATCTTTCCTGATCTCTTCTTCTTCGAGGGGTCAGACGTCTTGTTATCTTTTCGTTGTATATCCTATTCTCTTTAAGATTCCCGCACTGTTTTTGTTAATTGGCTCCCCATGTATCTAAATTCCCTTTAGCGATTTTTTTTGCATCTACACTCCATTTTGTAGGTATTTTCAATCTACGCTGTACTTTGTAAGTCTTTTCGATCTAAATTGCATTTTGCGAGTGTTTTCAGCCTCCATTGCATTTTGTAAGGATTGACAATCTAAATTGTTTTTTTGTAAGTCTTCCAATATATATGGGCCGAGACTTCTGTGAGTATTTTGAATTTAAATTGCATTTTGAAATTATTTTCAACCTAAACCACTTTTTGCAAGTATTTTCAATCTAAATTGCATTTTGTATGGTCGACATTTTGCAAGTATTTTGATTCTCAATTGCATTTTGTGGGTATTTTGAATCTAAATTACATTTTGTAAGTATTTTGAATCTAATTTGCATTTTGTAAGTATTGTCTATCCAATTGAGTAGTTTGAATCTACCGTACATTTTGTAAGCATTTTCAATTTCAATTGATTTTGTAAGCATTTTGAATTTCAATTGCACTTTGTGATTATTTTGGATTGGAAATGGGAGCTTTTCAATCTGAATTGCATTGTGTATTTGAAATTTCAATTGCATTTTGTAAGTATTTTGAACCTCAATTGCATTTTGTACGTATTTTCAATCTCATTTGCATTTTGTAAATATTTTGAATATCAATTGCATTTTGTAAGTGTTTCGACTCTACATTGCATTTTGTACGTATTTTGAACCTAAACTACATTTTGTGCGTATTTTTCAATATCTTCGTTTTGTGAGTATTTTCGTTCTAAATTCCCCTTTGTAAGTATTACCACTCTCCATTTTGTGAGTAGTTTCAAGGAGTTCCTTTTTGTAAGTTTTTTTACGTCTCACTTAATTTTCGTTCTGGTTTCCACTTCATTGTCATTTTCGTTGTCACCCAGACCATAAGGGCCCGATAACCTACATGTTAGGCCCCTTAAAACAACAATTATCATCATCACATCAAATAGTGGCATATGTGTCCACCAATATAAGTATTTTGATTGCTAGGAATTAATTACGGATATTTTCCTTCGTTTCTTACTGGAAATAGTTTCTGCTTGTCAATTAATGAACGGTAGACTACCGTATTACTGTAAACTAATTACCCCAATCTATTTTAACGTGGCTTGAGCTCTAGACTTATTGCTCGTGGGTGTTAGAAGATTGATATGCCATTATTTGCATATTTTAGCGTGTTAATCTCAAACCTCAGGCACCTTGTTTATTTTGTTACCGGAACTGAACTGACCTATTTTTTAAAACATCGTACAATAAAAACAATAACGCCACCACCCAATTGGTTCACATGCCTTAATATTTTGAAAATGAAAATCCACAGCCTGCTTCCAGTCTCCGACCGGGTCAGGAATGGAATGAATGAAGCCCCCATCTAGCGGCGAGGGTATGAACTGTGCCGGCTGCCGAGGCCTGACGCACTCCTCTGGGGCAATGATTAAATGAATGACAGATGAAATGAAATGATAGTGGAGAGTGTTGCTGGAATGAAATTTTGACAGGGAAAACCGGAGTACCCGGAGAAAAACCTGTCTGCCTCCGTTTTGTCCAGCACAGATCTCACATGGAGTGACCGGGATTTGAACCACGGACCCAGCGGTGAGAGGCCGGCGTGCTGCCGCCTAAGCCACGGAGGCTTCGCGCCTTAATATTTTAAATGTATCTAATTTATTTAATACACATTCGTGAATATAATGGCAGGCCTACTGGTAACTCGGTAATTTTTTGTCTATTATTTAAACGTTTTACGGCAGTTTGCATGATTTTCGAGTGCGACGAAAAGTATTGTGACTGCCGTACACTTCACGCTAGCCAGCCAAGATCAACAAATATTCCTTGATCTCCATCGTCATATACCTTACAACTTCGTACTATATCTGCACACGAATCTTTTACTGGTAATCATACTTTAATCCCACTAATAAATAAGTCTACGGTACCGTAGGCTCCATTTACCGCTGGAGCCAGGCTAGTATGGAGGCGTGGTCAGTGCTTCAACTCTCCGCATGCTATAGCGCTGACAGGACTATTACTCCTTGGTGCAGATGGCTCTGTTGTAACTGTACCTAGGAAAAGAACAGAACTACAAGAAGGAGCATATCCTACCATCTTTGAAAACCAGCCATGATATTTAACAAAACAGTTGCCTCCAAAAAGAAAGGATCCAAAGGAACGCATGAAGCAAGCAAGTTCTTGCCCGTGATGATCAACAGTATAGTGAGTGGAATGAAAGAGATACAATAATAATATTAGTGTTTGAAGAATTTAAAAAATCAAGTCGGCACTAGGCACATTATTTACCAAAGATAGGCATGTTTTTCTGTGTATAATTGATGACAGCCCCAATGAAGCACCTAAAATGAATACCTCCATCAGAATTTCACCATCCTTTTCTGCGGAAGATTTCCACGACAATTTGCATTTCCCCAGCAGTCAGTTTCAATGGTATCGAGTTCACTTGGTGCAGTGGCATCTAAGCTTATCAATAGGACTAGCCTGTATGTTTATGGATTCACATGGAAGTTATTTCTTGTATGTACAGTAATTATTATTTTTGTGTTAGATGTGCATAAAATATGCATTCATTGTCTACTGGTACCAGTATATTTTGTATTGATTCATTCGGCAGAGTGCTATTTAATTATTTGAATATGACTAGCTTATATGTTTAGGTATTTAAGTTTGTATGTACAGTAATATTTAGTTAATTTATATTCTCAGATGTTCATCAAATAGGTTTTCATTGTCTACTGGTATATTTTGTACCTGACAGTGTGCCATTTAATCTCATGAATAGGAATGAATGAATAGACCAAGCCTACTTGTTTATGGATTTACAGGAGGCAGTCGTGACCTGATGACAGGAATTACCTAGGCATTTATCTTCAGTGTGTGTGGAAAACCATGGTAAACCACTTGCTGAGTGGCTACGGGGAGAAACGAGCCCAATATATCCTGGTTTACCTCACTAGGCCGACTGTACCCCGTTCTCACCCTTTTACCCTCAGACTGTAATAAAGATTTCTTGACAGTCAGGAATCGAACATGGACCCCAGAAGCGACAACCAAGAACTACACCACCTGGTTGGTCAATTTTTTTAAAGAATAATATGTACCGTACCGGTACTAAAAAGAAATTGAAATTACTACAGGAACAGTTACAACATTCCCTGTCCACTCAGCCAAGATATTCTGCAGATACTCTCCTGTGGGCCTCAACATTATTTTCCTGATGTAACTTCGGTAGTAGGGTACCTTATTTCAACTCCCGGGGCCCCACCCCATCCCTGTCCCACACACACTACTACCATGACGAATAGAAGGAGAAAGTGAGAAGACTCTTGAAGTTCAAGCGCGCCTCACCAGGCAGCGCTAGAGTGGGTAAGTTCCACACTGCCGGCGTCAGCTGGTCTTAGGGATGGTGCTAAGGGAAACGAATTACTTTGTAACTAATACTCTTTTAAAAAGTAATTAGCGGTTTCAATTAAAATAGCACGGCAGGGCACAATGGAAAATATAACTTAATTCATGGAAATAAGAATTACGGTGTTCATTACATGTTACGGAACGCACAGATTCCTGGAGTATACAGACACAGATTTAAAAAAAAACCACATAGGCTAATCCCCAGCATATTAAAACAAGCACACATGAAATGAAAATCCACAGCCTGCTTCCAGTCTCCGACCGGGTCAGGAATGGAATGAATGAAGCCCCCATCTAACGGCGAGGATATGAACTGTGCCGGCTGCCGAGGCCTGACGCACTCCTCTGGGGCAATGATTAAATGAATGACAGATGAAATGAAATGATAGTGGAAAGTGTTGCTGGAATGAAATGTTGACAGGGAAAACCGGAGTTCCCGGAGAAAAACCTGTCTGCCTCCGTTTTGTCCAGCACAGATCTCACATGGAGTGGCCGGGATTTGAACCACGGACCCAGCGGTGAGAGGCCGGCGTGCTGCCGCCTAAGCCACGGAGGCCCTAAAACAAGCACACAAACTATTTAAAGTAACACTCTATATATACTTACCAATTCATTTTGTCGGCTACGGTACTGGACTTTCAAAAGCTTGCGTGAACACTTGGCGGATGTTCGAGATTGCAAATCTCGGCGGATTTCTTTCGTTCTGAAGAAGAATCGGCACCCAAAATAAACAAGTCTGGAGATATTATCCATGACACGCTCAAGACAGCAGCCAGCTCTTGAAGGATCAACTGAAATTGTTTCTTTGGAATCGATACAATCATAAATATTTCGCTCCTAATCGAGTTTGAGTTTAATTTTCCGGTAATTACTTTCTCGGCCTGGAAAAGAATGCCACATACACTTCTCGAAGGACGTGTTAGATACACTTCATTGTTCATCTTAGGGTACCTTTTTTTAGTTTCTTTGTTACTTTCTCTTAGCAACAATTTAGTCGTATTTCCGTCTATTCCTGATGAAGAAAGACATGGTTTCTTTCGAAACGCGTCGAGTTTGAGTAAATAAAACACGGCATAAGCCCAAAATTCTACATTATGGATAAAATGGTATTAACTTAGTTGCGTTTGTCATTAACCATACCGTACATAAAACATCACAATAAATTGGTTGAAAAACTGAATCCAGATAGCTTTAAAACTCATCATTTTGCACCAAATTATACGAAAGTTTGTCGGAGGCGGGGAGTACCCCGGACCCCCTATTCTTTAGGCCTATACCATGTCCCCTAACCCCTGGTCCCACCCCCCAAATAAAACTCTATATAGGCCTACTCCCCCAGTTTCCATTTCCGGGTTTTTCAGTTTTGAGTGCGAATAGTTCGTTTAAGGTTGGTTGGTTGGTTCTTGAGTTTAGGGGCTGCGACAACGCGGTCATGTAGCCCCGTGTACTTTGGATGTGTGTAGAATCTGTCTGATAACCGGTGTTAATTGTGATGACTGTATTAGTGTGTTAGTTCGTTTAATAGTTGTAAAACAGGAAGAAGAGTATGTTTTGTGTAGGTTTTAAGTTGAATTAAAGTTTATGTCGAGCTGAGAAGTGAATTTGGTATAGCTTAAAGTGTGGTTTTTTGGTCTGATCTGTTTCCTCTGAATTTGGTTAATTCAAGCTTAATAATTGAGTTTAAATACCGGTTTGGTGACCCATAGTCCCAGGCAAGCCGGTAACACCTGTAACTACTCAGGTAGATGGGTCACTTAGCCGTAATTTGAAGTTTTTGTGAAGTTATGAATGCATATGTGGTAGCACTGCCGGAGGCGTAATCGGGCTAGGCTATTGCGTTTTTAAATTAGCTCCTGTTTCATGGTTTTTATGTTTTGAGTGCGAATAGTTCGTTTAATAGTTGTAAAACAGTAAGGAGAGTATGTTTTGTGTAGGTTTTAAGTTGAATTAAAGTTTATGTCGAGCTGAGAAGTGAATTTGGTATAGCTTAAAGTGTGTTTTTTTTGTTCTGATCTGTTTCCTCTGAATTTGGTTAATTAAAGCTTAATAATTGAGTTTAAATACCGGTTTGGTGACCCATTGTCCCAGGCAAGCTGGTAACAACTCAGGCAGATAGGTCACTTAGCCGTAATTCGAAGTTATTGTGAAGTTAAGAATGCATTTGCTGTAGCACTGCCGGAGACGTAATCGGGCTAGGCTATTGCGTTTTTAAATTAGCTCCCGTTTCAGGGTTTTTAGGTTTTGAGTGCGAATAGTTCGTTTAATAGTTGTAAAACAATAAGGAGAGTGTGTTTTGTGTAGTTTTTAAGTTGAATTAAAGTTTATGTCGAACTGAGAAGTGAATTTGGTATAGCTTAAAGTGTGGTTTTTTGATCTGATCTGTTTCCTCTGAATTTGGTTAATTAAAGCTTAATAATTGAGTTTAAATACCGGTTTGGTGACCCATCGTCCCAGGCAAGCCGGTAACACCTGTAACTACTCAGGCAGATGGGTCACTTAGCCGTAATTTGAAGTTATGAATGCATATGCGGTAGCACTGCCGGAGGCGTAATCGGGCTAGGCTATTGCGTTTTTAAATTAGCTCCCGTTTCAGGGTTTTTAGGTTTTGAGTGCGAATAGTTCGTTTAATAGTTGTAAAACAGTAGGGAGAGTATGTTTTGTATAGGTTTTAACTTGTATTATGGCTTATGTCGAGCTGAGAAGTGAATTTGGTTTAGCTTAAAGTGTAGTTTTTTGGTCTGTTCTGTAGCCTGGATTTATTAAGTTTATTGTGCTGCTGGCATGATTTAAAGCTGTAGGATTTGATATAGAGTGCTAGGATTGCTTGGGGGAAGTGCTGGTGAGAGGGAGAGGAGTTAGGGGATGGGTTTATGGAGTAGTTGCTGTTGCTCGTTTTTCAACTGCTGTTTTTTGGTGGCGTGCTTGTAGTGCCCACTACCCTGGTACACGTTGTTGGGACATTATCGCTTGCAGTGCTTGTAGCGGCGGGACCACAAACTACCGTGCTATAATGGCGGAGTCCTCACACTAGGTCCTTCTATTCGTCATGCTACTACACTACAGTCATCACATAATCGGAGGAATTCAACCCACACCCAACTGCACGGGCTGATGACCAAGATGTCCCAAGCGCAGAAAAATGAATTAACAGCAGACAAAATCACGTAATGATGTTATTTTGTGTTGTGATGGATTCTGACACACGTCAAGCGTTTGATGTCCGACCACCACCTACGGCGTCCATCTTAGATTCCAGTGTCAGGTCCGGTAGTATGGAAGCTACTGTTGGCAACTCCAGCTATCTGATATGACATCTAGCGGTAAAAATGAGAAACTTACCAAGTAGGGTACATTTGTCACGTGGTGACTGTTTGTATATGGTTTCTTGTATTGGTAAACAGATCGTGGTAAATTGTTCGTGTCTTTATACATAAGTAATAAGTTTTACTCGTTGATAGAGTGAAAAATTAGTAAAAGCAAAGTGTATTGCTCAGTTTACGGCTGTAAGTCGATGTATAAGAGGGCTGCGGATATACGTTTTCATCACTTTCCAAAAGATGCAAATAGCAGTAGCCGAAATGTGATGATACCTAATAATACCTAATAATAATACCTTTCCACCCCGGGAAGGATCTAACACTTGTCGAGGTAGACAGACAGAAGACCTGCGACGTAAAGCCAGCAAAGGTTATTCAGTTTAAAAACAGCTGTTACGATGGGCGCGCTGGTAAGATTGAAGTTACTTGAATAATTAATTAAATAATTAATTATTGGCTGCTTGGTAGGGAGAAGGGATGAGTTTAACTTGTATTAAAACTCGGGGGGGGGCGACAGGAATTGCTTGATTTGGATAGTTAAAAGGTGGGTTTGATGTTGAATATTTGAATGGTAGCGGAATCACTCATTCTACAGTGCCCACGGGGAGGCAAATTAGGCCTATATGACTCGTAGTGGAATAGCTCGAATATCGAAGAACTTAGCGATTACGATGTGTAGGCTTGGCGGAAAGGCTGGCGGATCATCAGTTTGACATCAATTCACGATATAAGTCGGAGCTTGGAACAGTGGCGTCTGGTTTGCGTGGATGCTAGTCTCGGAATGATAAAAGTAGCACAGCTTCGGTGTGTTATTTATTTGTTTATGTACCGTATTTCTCTATTTGAATGTCCTCGGCGTTGACTCAGGATCGACATTTACATTATATTGCGCATAATAGTACCGAAATAATGTCCGAAGTGTAGCCCTGTGTAAATTTGAATCAGCTGATCTACATCAACCATAAAAACTGATGCTTGATAATATGCAATGACACCAAAAAATCCAGTGGAACACACAAATTAGATCACGTGTATCGCACAGTTATACATACATACAATTAAAAATAACACTGTCATTACTTTAGAGACCACATTTACTGATTATAACCGAAAAATAAAAAGTGTTCCATATCAAACGCGTGTTATTGAGTAATTTTACCCTACTTATCCAGACGACCGCAGCGCCCCAAGTGTTAGTTTGAGTTGCCAATAGTGAATACAGTATCGTACCATAATACTGTACTGATCTGTTACGGTACATTTTGGGCCTGATTCTAATATGCACCTGTTGGTTATTAAGCCCAATGACAATAATTCTTTTACGATACTGTATTTGAATAATAATAGTATTGGTATATTGGCTTTCACGGCCGGTGAATTAAAACTCAGCAATTCTTCTAGGTTTGTGCCGTGTCTTGTGCGGGGTTTCGCCTAGGACACCAAGCTAGGCTCATCGGCGGGCTCTTGGTGTCCCCGCCCGGACCCCCACAGGAGTGACGAACTGCGCGCCACCTCCCTTTATATAAGGTGCAACTGCACCACTTGACTACGAGAACTAAAAGTTCAAGCAGCCTTAACCTCCCTATGAAGGCTTCCAAAAAGATGGTATATTGGCTTTCACGGCCGGTGAATTAAAACTCAGCAATTCTTCTAGGTTTGTGCCGTGTCTTGTGCGGGGTTTCGCCTAGGACACCAAGCTAGGCTCATCGGCGGGCTCTTGGTGTCCCCGCCCGGACCCCCACAGGAGTGACGAACTGCGCGCCACCTCCCTTTATATAAGGTGCAACTGCACCACTTGACTACGAGAACTAAAAGTTCAAGCAGCCTTAACCTCCCTATGAAGGCTTCCAAAAAGATGGTATATTGGCTTTCACGGCCGGTGAATTAAAACTCAGCAATTCTTCTAGGTTTGTGCCGTGTCTTGTGCGGGGTTTCGCCTAGGACACCAAGCTAGGCTCATCGGCGGGCTCTTGGTGTCCCCGCCCGGACCCCCACAGGAGTGACGAACTGCGCGCCACCTCCCTTTATATAAGGTGCAACTGCACCACTTGACTACGAGAACTAAAAGTTCAAGCAGCCTTAACCTCCCTATGAAGGCTTCCAAAAAGATGGTATATTGGCTTTCACGGCCGGTGAATTAAAACTCAGCAATTCTTCTAGGTTTGTGCCGTGTCTTGTGCGGGGTTTCGCCTAGGACACCAAGCTAGGCTCATCGGCGGGCTCTTGGTGTCCCCGCCCGGACCCCCACAGGAGTGACGAACTGCGCGCCACCTCCCTTTATATAAGGTGCAACTGCACCACTTGACTACGAGAACTAAAAGTTCAAGCAGCCTTAACCTCCCTATGAAGGCTTCCAAAAAGATGGTATATTGGCTTTCACGGCCGGTGAATTAAAACTCAGCAATTCTTCTAGGTTTGTGCCGTGTCTTGTGCGGGGTTTCGCCTAGGACACCAAGCTAGGCTCATCGGCGGGCTCTTGGTGTCCCCGCCCGGACCCCCACAGGAGTGACGAACTGCGCGCCACCTCCCTTTATATAAGGTGCAACTGCACCACTTGACTACGAGAACTAAAAGTTCAAGCAGCCTTAACCTCCCTATGAAGGCTTCCAAAAAGATGGTATATTGGCTTTCACGGCCGGTGAATTAAAACTCAGCAATTCTTCTAGGTTTGTGCCGTGTCTTGTGCGGGGTTTCGCCTAGGACACCAAGCTAGGCTCATCGGCGGGCTCTTGGTGTCCCCGCCCGGACCCCCACAGGAGTGACGAACTGCGCGCCACCTCCCTTTATATAAGGTGCAACTGCACCACTTGACTACGAGAACTAAAAGTTCAAGCAGCCTTAACCTCCCTATGAAGGCTTCCAAAAAGATGGTATATTGGCTTTCACGGCCGGTGAATTAAAACTCAGCAATTCTTCTAGGTTTGTGCCGTGTCTTGTGCGGGGTTTCGCCTAGGACACCAAGCTAGGCTCATCGGCGGGCTCTTGGTGTCCCCGCCCGGACCCCCACAGGAGTGACGAACTGCGCGCCACCTCCCTTTATATAAGGTGCAACTGCACCACTTGACTACGAGAACTAAAAGTTCAAGCAGCCTTAACCTCCCTATGAAGGCTTCCAAAAAGATGGTATATTGGCTTTCACGGCCGGTGAATTAAAACTCAGCAATTCTTCTAGGTTTGTGCCGTGTCTTGTGCGGGGTTTCGCCTAGGACACCAAGCTAGGCTCATCGGCGGGCTCTTGGTGTCCCCGCCCGGACCCCCACAGGAGTGACGAACTGCGCGCCACCTCCCTTTATATAAGGTGCAACTGCACCACTTGACTACGAGAACTAAAAGTTCAAGCAGCCTTAACCTCCCTATGAAGGCTTCCAAAAAGATGGTATATTGGCTTTCACGGCCGGTGAATTAAAACTCAGCAATTCTTCTAGGTTTGTGCCGTGTCTTGTGCGGGGTTTCGCCTAGGACACCAAGCTAGGCTCATCGGCGGGCTCTTGGTGTCCCCGCCCGGACCCCCACAGGAGTGACGAACTGCGCGCCACCTCCCTTTATATAAGGTGCAACTGCACCACTTGACTACGAGAACTAAAAGTTCAAGCAGCCTTAACCTCCCTATGAAGGCTTCCAAAAAGATGGTATATTGGCTTCCACGGCCGGTGAATTAAAACTCAGCAATTCTTCTAGGTTTGTGCCGTGTCTTGTGCGGGGTTTCGCCTAGGACACCAAGCTAGGCTCATCGGCGGGCTCTTGGTGTCCCCGCCCGGACCCCCACAGGAGTGACGAACTGCGCGCCACCTCCCTTTATATAAGGTGCAACTGCACCACTTGACTACGAGAACTAAAAGTTCAAGCAGCCTTAACCTCCCTATGAAGGCTTCCAAAAAGATGGTATATTGGCTTTCACGGCCGGTGAATTAAAACTCAGCAATTCTTCTAGGTTTGTGCCGTGTCTTGTGCGGGGTTTCGCCTAGGACACCAAGCTAGGCTCATCGGCGGGCTCTTGGTGTCCCCGCCCGGACCCCCACAGGAGTGACGAACTGCGCGCCACCTCCCTTTATATAAGGTGCAACTGCACCACTTGACTACGAGAACTAAAAGTTCAAGCAGCCTTAACCTCCCTATGAAGGCTTCCAAAAAGATGGTATATTGGCTTTCACGGCCGGTGAATTAAAACTCAGCAATTCTTCTAGGTTTGTGCCGTGTCTTGTGCGGGGTTTCGCCTAGGACACCAAGCTAGGCTCATCGGCGGGCTCTTAGTTCTCGTAGTCAAGTGGTGCAGTTGCACCTTATATAAAGGGAGGTGGCGCGCAGTTCGTCACTCCTGTGGGGGTCCGGGCGGGGACACCAAGAGCCCGCCGATGAGCCTAGCTTGGTGTCCTAGGCGAAACCCCGCACAAGACACGGCACAAACCTAGAAGAATTGCTGAGTTTTAATTCACCGGCCGTGAAAGCCAATATACCATCTTTTTGGAAGCCTTCATAGGGAGGTTAAGGCTGCTTGAACTTTTAGTTCTCGTAGTCAAGTGGTGCAGTTGCACCTTATATAAAGGGAGGTGGCGCGCAGTTCGTCACTCCTGTGGGGGTCCGGGCGGGGACACCAAGAGCCCGCCGATGAGCCTAGCTTGGTGTCCTAGGCGAAACCCCGCACAAGACACGGCACAAACCTAGAAGAATTGCTGAGTTTTAATTCACCGGCCGTGAAAGCCAATATACCATCTTTTTGGAAGCCTTCATAGGGAGGTTAAGGCTGCTTGAACTTTTAGTTCTCGTAGTCAAGTGGTGCAGTTGCACCTTATATAAAGGGAGGTGGCGCGCAGTTCGTCACTCCTGTGGGGGTCCGGGCGGGGACACCAAGAGCCCGCCGATGAGCCTAGCTTGGTGTCCTAGGCGAAACCCCGCACAAGACACGGCACAAACCTAGAAGAATTGCTGAGTTTTAATTCACCGGCCGTGAAAGCCAATATACCATCTTTTTGGAAGCCTTCATAGGGAGGTTAAGGCTGCTTGAACTTTTAGTTCTCGTAGTCAAGTGGTGCAGTTGCACCTTATATAAAGGGAGGTGGCGCGCAGTTCGTCACTCCTGTGGGGGCCGGGCGGGGACACCAAGAGCCCGCCGATGAGCCTAGCTTGGTGTCCTAGGCGAAACCCCGCACAAGACACGGCACAAACCTAGAAGAATTGCTGAGTTTTAATTCACCGGCCGTGAAAGCCAATATACCATCTTTTTGGAAGCCTTCATAGGGAGGTTAAGGCTGCTTGAACTTTTAGTTCTCGTAGTCAAGTGGTGCAGTTGCACCTTATATAAAGGGAGGTGGCGCGCAGTTCGTCACTCCTGTGGGGGTCCGGGCGGGGACACCAAGAGCCCGCCGATGAGCCTAGCTTGGTGTCCTAGGCGAAACCCCGCACAAGACACGGCACAAACCTAGAAGAATTGCTGAGTTTTAATTCACCGGCCGTGAAAGCCAATATACCATCTTTTTGGAAGCCTTCATAGGGAGGTTAAGGCTGCTTGAACTTTTAGTTCTCGTAGTCAAGTGGTGCAGTTGCACCTTATATAAAGGGAGGTGGCGCGCAGTTCGTCACTCCTGTGGGGGTCCGGGCGGGGACACCAAGAGCCCGCCGATGAGCCTAGCTTGGTGTCCTAGGCGAAACCCCGCACAAGACACGGCACAAACCTAGAAGAATTGCTGAGTTTTAATTCACCGGCCGTGAAAGCCAATATACCATCTTTTTGGAAGCCTTCATAGGGAGGTTAAGGCTGCTTGAACTTTTAGTTCTCGTAGTCAAGTGGTGCAGTTGCACCTTATATAAAGGGAGGTGGCGCGCAGTTCGTCACTCCTGTGGGGGTCCGGGCGGGGACACCAAGAGCCCGCCGATGAGCCTAGCTTGGTGTCCTAGGCGAAACCCCGCACAAGACACGGCACAAACCTAGAAGAATTGCTGAGTTTTAATTCACCGGCCGTGAAAGCCAATATACCATCTTTTTGGAAGCCTTCATAGGGAGGTTAAGGCTGCTTGAACTTTTAGTTCTCGTAGTCAAGTGGTGCAGTTGCACCTTATATAAAGGGAGGTGGCGCGCAGTTCGTCACTCCTGTGGGGGTCCGGGCGGGGACACCAAGAGCCCGCCGATGAGCCTAGCTTGGTGTCCTAGGCGAAACCCCGCACAAGACACGGCACAAACCTAGAAGAATTGCTGAGTTTTAATAATAGTATTTCTTCTGCTCAGTTCTTGAAAGAATATATTCCAATGTATCCTATACTATGAAGTTTTATTTTTCCCTAATCCTATTCGTTCAAGGTTAAATTATGTTTATTCCTTAGGTGGGCCTTAATACCCCCTGGTACCTTAGAGCAGCGTTTCCCAAACTCTTTTGTTTGTGTACCACTTTAAAAGAAATGAGAATCTCTCGCGTATCACCTAATAGTTGGGAGATTTAGTAACTATAACCCCCATCACCACTACGTAGCAGACCAAAAGATGGATTGTAAAATGTGTTTGTTGGAGTTGCAGTTCAAATAATAAAAAGTGTGCCCAGTTGTTTTATTTTTTATTACAATAAGTATTCAATTCAAACATTCAGAAATGACACTGTACAAATAATATTAATTAAAAAGATCTCAATAATTAAACATAAAAGCCGAAGTTCAACTAACAACTTCAATGTGACGGGTGATGAGCTTGACGATTAGAAACCAACTTAGGAATGTCTGGTTTAAGATTGCAGAGTCTCAAATGAAGATTGCTTTCCACTGTAAGTAGCCTATTCCGGTATTTATTATTGAGATAAACAAGTGATGAAAATGCAGTCGCACACAAGTACGAAGTAAGGAAAGGCAGTAAATATCTAACTGCTTTGTCAGCTATGTGTGCATAGTCTGCACGCCTCTCAACCCAAACGTTCACAAGAGCCATTTTTGAAAAAGTTTGCTTTAGTTCTGAATCACAATTTATTTCATAAAACGGCTCCTTATCTTTGGCAACATATCAATGTTTTTATATTTTTAAATTTTATATTTTTTCGTAACGTATCGAATATTTTTTTTATATTTTTCGTAACATCACCGCGTACCACTGCAGCAGTACGTGCGTACCACCAGTGGTACGCGTACCACAGTTTGGGAAACGCTGCCTTAGAGAGACATGCACTCGGCCTCTCAGGAGGCCATATGATCATTATCATTCATTGGATTGAATAAGACAAACTCTCCATTGAGTGTGCCATTCCGCGAGGAATAAAACGTAATTCTACGGATTAAATTTCGCTACATATTAAATTCTATGGATTTAATTTATTCACGTCGGAATAGAATGAAATGCTCGTTGGAATAAAAGTGTATGAATTTAATTTCACTCCAGCCGGAATAGAACTAAATGTTCATTCACAGCTTCCTTCCGACAAGAATCCTTATACCTAATTGTGAAAGTTTGTGAATGTGCGTGTTTGTTACCTCTTCACACTAAAATGGCTGGACGGATTTGGATCAAATTTGAAATAGAGATAGCTTATACCCTGGATTAACATAGAGGCTGCCTTTCATCCATATAAGTTACACCCTCTGTCTGAAAAGTTCGGTGAATGGGAGTAGGGGAGTGAGGCGGTTTCTAACTCCCCCCACCACTACTCCCAATGCGAGCCGATAATTCCCGAACCCGTTGTCGGAGATTCACGAATAAAGTGTCGTTGGACTCGGGATGACGGGGGCTTTGCTATGGACCACTCGTTATATTTTTGAATTTTTTTTTTGTTTTTTTCGTTTTCGAAAATAGGCTATAGCTTGAAAACCAAACAGGATAGAACGTTGTTCCATGGCTCAAACGAATGGTCTTTATGACCTTTATTTTCTATAATAAAACTTTTTTACTTTTTATGTTTTTTTGATAACACTCGAATTTTGAAAATCCTATATTTTGAAAACTAGGAACTCTACAAAAAAAATTGTTTAACGTAAATCAATGGTCCCTACCCCCTCTACCCCCAAAATAAATTTCAAGTCTCTAGAATGAAAACCTGCAGTAGTGTGGTAAGGAGAGAGCTGGACCACTTAGCAAGTGGTGAGCCCCTGCGACCTTGGAATGGAACGAGTCATGCTAGGAAGGCGTGCTTGGATTCGTTTTTTTTGTCTCGTCGTGCTCTTTACGGGAATGTCGGTGTCGAAAATGTGAAAATCTGGAAACACAGTCTTTTTGGGGTAAAAACGTGATTTTAGACTTTTTGCTATATCTCACGAACCAATAACGCTAGAGGCGTGTTCGACAGGTCCAAGGACTCGGGGTGACGTCCTCTCTGCTATGGACCACTCGTTATAATTTTTAATAAAATTGGAAACTCGGTTTTGGGGTAAACACGTGTTTTTTGTGATTTTGTTGATATCTCACGAAGCAATAACGCTAGAGGCATGTACGATGGGTCCAAGGATTCGGGCAGACGTCCTCTTTGCTATGAACTACTCGTTGTAATTTTAAAAAATTTTGGAAACGCGATTTTGGGGTAAACACGTGTTTTTTGTGATTTTTGCCGATATCTCACGAACCAATAACGCTAGAGACGTGTACGAGGTGTCCTAGGACTCGGGCTAACGCCCCCTTTCAAATGTGGTAGATATTTTTTTTCCAAAAAGATAATTCACAAAGGGCCTAACGCCATACATGTTGAAAAAACGTTTTCTTTTTCTTTACCTGTTTATAATTTTCATGGAGCGTGGTGGTTGAGAGAGACGATACGGCTGGATGTGTGTGTTTCAACAAACCTGTCGCTGACCAAGGTGGCTGTGTTCAATAGATCAATTGATATTTCGACGAGTCGGTGTATGACAGAGCGAGGGTGCGTTTTCTGATATTTTACCTTTAACGTGTAAACGGTGATGAGAACTAGGTTCTATGTTGGTCGAAGCGAGTAGAGAAAATAAACTTGCCGACGAGCAGGAGGTGAATGTCATTTGAGCTTATTGGAAGGCTCCGATCTGACTTGACAACAGGTGACGCTTGAAGGTGAAATAATCTGACCATCGTGGTTGCAGGGGAGTGTGAAAGGCATGCACACACATGTGTGAAACCACAGGCACGCTAAACCAGTGACATCCTGTTTTGCTTCGTACGTGACAAAATGCAAGTTCATGTGAAATTTGATCTTCCACAGGTGTTCGCTTGGGTGTTATCCGTCCACGTGCGCGATAACTGTTAACAAGTCACATCCTGTTTTGCTTCGTACGTGACAAAATGCAAGTTCATGTGAAATTTGATTCGCCACAGGTGTTCGCCTGGGACGTTAGCTGTCCACGTGACCGATAACAGAATGTTCAAAGCGTGGGAAAAAATGATTATACATGCAACGTAGCATATATAAAGACATGTCCTTATCATTTCCACTCTCACTTGGGTGGACTACCTTTCAACACACTGCGTTGCATGAAACCCCTGGTCTTGTTTAACAGTTTTGGTGTTGGTGGAAAATACTTAACCTTGTTGTGGGGTAGGTATTTATTTATATATTTATTCATTTATACATTTATTGATTAATATATATATATATATATATTTACAAGCAATTATTTATTGATTAAGTAATTAATGATTTTATTTATTTGTTTGCAGATAACCGGCATACCTTACATGTCTGAGGGAGAAGAAACCATTGCACTTTTGAGCCCACTAAAAGGGAAGAGTAACAAGTCACTGCAAGTAAAGGTGAGATGATTTTTTTAAACTAACTTGTTTAATTTTTTTTGTTTTATGTTTTATTTTATGAAATGTATGTATTAACCTGAATTTAGGTATTTATAGCGGTTTATTTTATTTATTTTTAGAAACTTGGAAAGAATAGCCTTACCGCCGTAGCAGTCGCTGAAAAAAACCAGAAACGCACTAAAGCGAAACCACTGCCAAAGAGTGAACTGTTTAAAACTCAGGTAAGTCCAACTTAAAAATGCTATTCCATTTTACCACTACTGAAAACTCGTAGACAAAAAAAATTCATTACCTGTACATGACTGGGACAATGATTGCTTTCTTGATTAATGGCTATGTTGTTGTTGTTGACTGGGGAAAGTACAAGGCCATGTTGGATTTTGTAAAAATAAAATAATAAATTTAATTTACGGGTGGTTCCCTATGGACTCAACGAATATCCACAGGTTTGAACATGATAATGTGAACAAAATGACATGACATTCATTTTTGTTTATATATTGGTTAAAGGGAGGGTGGGGGAATGTAAATGACTGTAGCTTTATAAAAAAGAAAATAAGTACATGGGTTACTGTTAGTGCCAACATACAGTTTATTTTTAATGGTGTTTTGATATATTAATGCCAATTAACGTTAACGTTTTATTTACAAGTATTGATTGATTGATTGATTGATTGAGTGATGGGTTATTTTGTTTGCTTTTAGGTGTCGTCATGTGCCATTAACGTAATGAACAGACAGTGAACAAGCATGCATTATGCTTTAAAGTACTCTGTGCAATGTTAATAACTTACAATAAGAAAACGTTTTATTATAACACATGGCATTAGTACCAAATACAACAAGTGAGCAAGTTGGTTTACCACGTGGGTTAAATTTAAAATCAGAACATGATCGATGGTTAACATTTGAATCCTGGCCTGTAGGCTTTTTGTCGACGCATGAACTTGCAAAAGCAGGTTTTTTTTACTTGAACCGAGAAGATGTGGTGCGCTGTGTGTTTTGTCGTATTGAACTTTCACACTGGGAAGAAGGGGATGATCCCTTTAGAGACCATTTGCGATGGTCTCCTCACTGTCCTTACATGCTTGGAAAGCAAGTGGGTAACCTACCCGTGCATTCATTTTACCGAACCACAAGGCCTTTGGCCGCTACTTACGTTGCTGAATCACAAATAAATAATAATAATGATGTATTACCAGCCAACGGTAGTGTCGATATATGTGGTTCATATGCCATAGACAGTGTTGAATTGGCGTGTGCTTTTGAAAAATTGGGAGTTTGCAAGACTAAAGCACTAGCACACCCAGAGTACAGCTCTGTTGAAAAACGTTTCGAATCTTATAAAAATGTTTGGCCATTAATATTAAAACACCTTACCAAACAGCTAAGTGAAGCTGGATTTTTTTATACTGGTGAAGGGGATAAAACAATATGTTTTTATTGTGGATTTGCGTTAAAGGATTGGCAAATGACTGATGACCCTTTTGTGCAACACGCTCGTTGGTTACCAAACTGTAAATACATGGTGTTGCTTAAAGGTCAGGAATTTGTGAACACTATTCGTAAAGAAAAAGTGATTGCAGCACAAGACATAAAAGTGCCTTTAGAGTTAGAGCACGCGGAGCAAATACATAAGGCTGAAAGAAAAGACTTGTGTTACGAACAGATACAAAAGTGTGACCAACAATTATGTAAAATTTGTTATCAAGATGAACTAGGTGTTGTATTTTTACCCTGTGGACACATGATAGCCTGTGTCAAGTGTGCATTAGAACTTAACACTTGTGCTATATGCAGAAAAGTAGGATCTGCTACAGTTAGGGCATTTCTTGCATAACTAGTATAATTTATTCGCCATGCATAGTGCAAAATCCCTAATTGCACAATATTAGTAAAGCTGTTTTAGAGTGTAATAGATATGCTTTTGTTTTGTTTATAGACTACTACAATGAATGTTTTGAATGCTGTGGGACAATCATGTGGCTTAGAGACAAAGAAGCTCAGCGAATTGCCAACGCATATTCCATTCCGCATTATCAAGATTCGGAAATTGAAAACAGCATATGGTGATCGTGTACTTTGTGTATGTGAAAACTTTGAGACATTTCTGCCTATACGGTTTAATGATATGTCGGAGAGTGTTTTTGATGAAGTCAATAATGCTGTGCAACCTGTACACTTAATTTATGAAGGTTTTAAAAACAATAGGTGCATGGTTCGTTTTAATTAAATAAATAAATAATGTGAAATAATAATGGAAAATATAAGTAATGACAATATACTGAAAAAGAAAGAAAATATGTGTATAGAATAGTAATATTTTAGTGTTTAGTGTTGTCTTTAAAAATATTATGATGAAACCAAAAAAAATGTATATAAAGTTTGTAAATAAATGCAAAATGATGTTACAATGCTGTTTTATTTTATACAAAGTTAATATATTTAACATTGCAGAGTATACATGTTTATGACAATAAATGCACACTGAATACAAGCCTTTCTCACTTTACAATAGTCTGTTATAGTTTTAAACACAAGGCTTGTTGTAGATCATTTTCTAGCAATGTCCATTCAATGTTGTTTTCGAAAAGTGGGGAAGCCACAATGGTTGTATTGACATAAAAACCTTATGGTTATTACTATTTAGTCACTTTGATCCCATTGCATATCAAGAGCAGATGACCTAGTTGTTCCACTCTTTAAAACGACAACAACAACACTACCTCTTGCATAGTTTGTGATGTTGATGGCTCTTGCGACGTGGAAGATGGATTAAAAATAACTTTGAGAACAGGGGTTAAACGTTGATCATTAAACAATGCACTATTTTGAGTAGCAATATAGTTTTCTTGATTTTTTGTCGACGGCAACTGTGTTTCATGCGGTACACTACATTGATGTTCACTGACACTTAAAACCTCACTATTTTTACTTTTTAGGTCACCACGACAATGTTTGGAACGTTGCTTTGAACAACGCCAAATAACAGTTCCATTTTTATTGGTTCGTTTCACAATATATGAATATCCTTTATAGTATGCGTAAGGCTTACCATACCTAGTCACTGATACTTCCATATCAACTGTCAAGCATAGACTAAGCTCTAGTAAAGTCAACTTGGTAATAAGAATACTAGTTTAATGTGAGAGCAAATATGGATCCAAAGACTTCAGGTAAAAGTGAAAGCAAATAAGCAAATATTAGAAACAAGAGTTGGGGTGAAAGTGGTCGCAAAGTGGTAGACCCATTACACAATAATTTCAGCACGACGAAGCTCTTGTTCAATTTCTTTGATTTCCCAATCGTGACCAGTATGGCCAGCTTGACGTGAGGCATGCAACAACTGTAGCCGCTGGACGAGCTTATTGGGATTGTGCCAGTATACAAATTTAACAAATGGATTTTTAGGTGTAAACAAAGCATTACCATTATCATGATCATTATCATCATCATCATCATTATCATCATCATGATCACCATTATCATCATGACCATCATCACTGTTACTATATAGTCCTTTTTGATCCTCTTGCAATACCACTTTATTTATAGTCTGAGTTGATTTTGATAGTGTTGAAGGTTTCTTGGACGTTGACAACTGTCCTAACATGACGTTTTGAGGAAATGATAAGTCCTTTTGAACAAACACTGCACTATTTTTAGCCGCAATATCGTTTTCTTGAACTTGCTTTTTAGCATTTTGATAATTGTTTGTAAACAGTAAGCGTGGTTCGTTTCGAGCACTACATTGATGAACACTCACACTTAAAACCTTTCCATTTTTACTTTTCAGATTGCCTCGACATTTTGTTGACCTCTCTTTTGAGCATCGCCAGAATATTATTCCATTCACATTCTGGCGATTATAGTTATAGGAGTAGCCTTGATAGAGTGCACGTAGCCTACCTTTGTTGGTTGTAATAAGTTCCATAGTAGTAACTGACCTGTCAGTACGATGTTCACACTACAAAGGTTACAACTGTTTTGCTGATGGAGTGACCTACCATAAGCTTATATATTGGCTTATGTGTTGGCTTTTCGTGTTGGCTTTTCGTGTTGGCTTTTGTGTTGGCTTTTGTGTTGGCTTTTTGTGTTGGCTTTTTGTGTTGGCTTTTCGTGTTGGCTTTTCGTGTTGGCTTTTTGTGTTGGCTTTTCGTGTTGGCTTTTGTGTTGGCTTTTTGTGTTGGCTTTTCGTGTTGGCTTTTCGTGTTGGCTTTTTGTGTTGGCTTTTTGTGTTGGCTTTTCGTGTTGGCTTTTTGTGTTGGCTTTTTGTGTTGGCTTTTCGTGTTGGCTTTTGTGTTGGCTTTTTGTGTTGGCTTTTCGTGTTGGCTTTTCGTGTTGGCTTTTTGTGTTGGCTTTTTGTGTTGGCTTTTCGTGTTGGCTTTTTGTGTTGGCTTTTTGTGTTGGCTTTTCGTGTTGGCTTTTCGTGTTGGCTTTTTTTTGTATTGGCCTTTCGTGTTGGCTTTTTGTATTGGCTTTTCGTGTTGGCTTTTTGTGTTGGCTTGAGTACTGGCTTTTGTATTGGCTTATTTGACAAGTTATTTGTGTCAATGTATTTAGTGGATTTTTTTCTTGGTGTTGGAAAGTAGTTGAAAGAGAGGGAATATTTAAAGACTTAACCTCAGCTCACTAACCTAACCTCACCTAACCTAACCTTTCAACTCTCAGATGTTAATTAAATTCTGTGCATAGTCGAGTTGGAGCACAAGACCTCAGGGGTAAAAAAACAATTATTTTTGACGACTTATTTTGGTAACTTATTTTAATGGCTAACCTAACTTTACCTAACCTAACCTAACCTAACCTCAGCTCACTTTGGATATTACTAGTAAGTGTTCATATCCTCTGCTAGGTAGCATGCTAGTAGTACAGGTAGTGCTCATATTTACCGCTAGATAGCGGAAACATACTTTGCATGTTGCATGTGACACTTGTGAAGTTTAACCACATGCAAGACGTGCTTGTATAAGTTCTCTATTTAAACTCAATATACAATTAACCACTAAATGTTCAGAACTAACATGTATAGCCATGTTTAGGGTATATAGGAGACCCTTAGCAAGAAAGGCTGTCTAACCCACGAGTGTACAGCCTTGTCATACACAGTAAGCACCTGTTGGCTTTCTCAAATTGTTGTTGTTGTTGTTGTTTTCTGCCAACAGGTGCTTACTGTGTATGACAAGGCTGTACACTCGTGGGTTAGACAGCCTTTCTTGCTAAGGGTCTCCTATATACCCTAAACATGGCTATACATGTTAGTTCTGAACATTTAGTGGTTAATTGTATATTGAGTTTAAATAGAGAACTTATACAAGCACGTCTTGCATGTGGTTAAACTTCACAAGTGTCACATGCAACATGCAAAGTATGTTTCCGCTATCTAGCGGTAAATATGAGCACTACCTGTACTACTAGCATGCTACCTAGCAGAGGATATGAACACTTACTAGTAATATCCAAAGTGAGCTGAGGTTAGGTTAGGTTAGGTAAAGTTAGGTTAGCCATTAAAATAAGTTACCAAAATAAGTCGTCAAAAATAATTGTTTTTTTACCCCTGAGGTCTTGGGCTCCAACTCGACTATGCACAGAATTTAATTAACATCTGAGAGTTGAAAGGTTAGGTTAGGTTAGGTTAGGTTAGTGAGCTGAGGTTAAGTCTTTAAATATTCCCTCTCTTTCAACTACTTTCCAACACCAAGAAAAAAATCCACTAAATACATTGACACAAATAACTTGTCAAATAAGCCAATACAAAAGCCAATACTCAAGCCAACACAAAAAGCCAACACGAAAAGCCAATACAAAAAGCCAACACGAAAGGCCAATACAAAAAAAGCCAACACGAAAAGCCAACACGAAAAGCCAACACAAAAAGCCAACACAAAAAGCCAACACGAAAAGCCAACACAAAAAGCCAACACAAAAAGCCAACACGAAAAGCCAACACGAAAAGCCAACACAAAAAGCCAACACGAAAAGCCAACACAAAAAGCCAACACAAAAAGCCAACACGAAAAGCCAACACGAAAAGCCAACACAAAAAGCCAACACAAAAAGCCAACACGAAAAGCCAACACGAAAAGCCAACACAAAAAGCCAACACAAAAGCCAACACGAAAAGCCAACACAAAAAGCCAACACGAAAAGCCAACACAAAAAGCCAACACAAAAAGCCAACACAAAAGCCAACACGAAAAGCCAACACGAAAAGCCAACACATAAGCCAATATATAAGCTTATGGTAGGTCACTCCATCAGCAAAACAGTTGTAACCTTTGTAGTGTGAACATCGTACTGACAGGTCAGTTACTACTATGGAACTTATTACAACCAACAAAGGTAGGCTACGTGCACTCTATCAAGGCTACTCCTATAACTATAATCGCCAGAATGTGAATGGAATAATATTCTGGCGATGCTCAAAAGAGAGGTCAACAAAATGTCGAGGCAATCTGAAAAGTAAAAATGGAAAGGTTTTAAGTGTGAGTGTTCATCAATGTAGTGCTCGAAACGAACCACGCTTACTGTTTACAAACAATTATCAAAATGCTAAAAAGCAAGTTCAAGAAAACGATATTGCGGCTAAAAATAGTGCAGTGTTTGTTCAAAAGGACTTATCATTTCCTCAAAACGTCATGTTAGGACAGTTGTCAACGTCCAAGAAACCTTCAACACTATCAAAATCAACTCAGACTATAAATAAAGTGGTATTGCAAGAGGATCAAAAAGGACTATATAGTAACAGTGATGATGGTCATGATGATAATGGTGATCATGATGATGATAATGATGATGATGATGATAATGATCATGATAATGGTAATGCTTTGTTTACACCTAAAAATCCATTTGTTAAATTTGTATACTGGCACAATCCCAATAAGCTCGTCCAGCGGCTACAGTTGTTGCATGCCTCACGTCAAGCTGGCCATACTGGTCACGATTGGGAAATCAAAGAAATTGAACAAGAGCTTCGTCGTGCTGAAATTATTGTGTAATGGGTCTACCACTTTGCGACCACTTTCACCCCAACTCTTGTTTCTAATATTTGCTTATTTGCTTTCACTTTTACCTGAAGTCTTTGGATCCATATTTGCTCTCACATTAAACTAGTATTCTTATTACCAAGTTGACTTTACTAGAGCTTAGTCTATGCTTGACAGTTGATATGGAAGTATCAGTGACTAGGTATGGTAAGCCTTACGCATACTATAAAGGATATTCATATATTGTGAAACGAACCAATAAAAATGGAACTGTTATTTGGCGTTGTTCAAAGCAACGTTCCAAACATTGTCGTGGTGACCTAAAAAGTAAAAATAGTGAGGTTTTAAGTGTCAGTGAACATCAATGTAGTGTACCGCATGAAACACAGTTGCCGTCGACAAAAAATCAAGAAAACTATATTGCTACTCAAAATAGTGCATTGTTTAATGATCAACGTTTAACCCCTGTTCTCAAAGTTATTTTTAATCCATCTTCCACGTCGCAAGAGCCATCAACATCACAAACTATGCAAGAGGTAGTGTTGTTGTTGTCGTTTTAAAGAGTGGAACAACTAGGTCATCTGCTCTTGATATGCAATGGGATCAAAGTGACTAAATAGTAATAACCATAAGGTTTTTATGTCAATACAACCATTGTGGCTTCCCCACTTTTCGAAAACAACATTGAATGGACATTGCTAGAAAATGATCTACAACAAGCCTTGTGTTTAAAACTATAACAGACTATTGTAAAGTGAGAAAGGCTTGTATTCAGTGTGCATTTATTGTCATAAACATGTATACTCTGCAATGTTAAATATATTAACTTTGTATAAAATAAAACAGCATTGTAACATCATTTTGCATTTATTTACAAACTTTATATACATTTTTTTTGGTTTCATCATAATATTTTTAAAGACAACACTAAACACTAAAATATTACTATTCTATACACATATTTTCTTTCTTTTTCAGTATATTGTCATTACTTATATTTTCCATTATTATTTCACATTATTTATTTATTTAATTAAAACGAACCATGCACCTATTGTTTTTAAAACCTTCATAAATTAAGTGTACAGGTTGCACAGCATTATTGACTTCATCAAAAACACTCTCCGACATATCATTAAACCGTATAGGCAGAAATGTCTCAAAGTTTTCACATACACAAAGTACACGATCACCATATGCTGTTTTCAATTTCCGAATCTTGATAATGCGGAATGGAATATGCGTTGGCAATTCGCTGAGCTTCTTTGTCTCTAAGCCACATGATTGTCCCACAGCATTCAAAACATTCATTGTAGTAGTCTATAAACAAAACAAAAGCATATCTATTACACTCTAAAACAGCTTTACTAATATTGTGCAATTAGGGATTTTGCACTATGCATGGCGAATAAATTATACTAGTTATGCAAGAAATGCCCTAACTGTAGCAGATACTACTTTTCTGCATATAGCACAAGTGTTAAGTTCTAATGCACACTTGACACAGGCTATCATGAGTCCACAGGGTAAAAATACAACACCTAGTTCATCTTGATAACAAATTTTACATAATTGTTGGTCACACTTTTGTATCTGTTCGTAACACAAGTCTTTTCTTTCAGCCTTATGTATTTGCTCCGCGTGCTCTAACTCTAAAGGCACTTTTATGTCTTGTGTTGCAATCACTTTTTCTTTACGAATAGTGTTCACAAATTCCTGACCTTTAAGCAACACCATGTATTTACAGTTTGGTAACCAACGAGCGTGTTGCACAAAAGGGTCATCAGTCATTTGCCAATCCTTTAAAGCAAATCCACAATAAAAACATATTGTTTTATCCCCTTCACCAGTATAAAAAAATCCAGCTTCACTTAGCTGTTTGGTAAGGTGTTTTAATATTAATGGCCAAACATTTTTATAAGATTCGAAACGTTTTTCAACAGAGCTGTACTCTGGGTGTGCTAGTGCTTTAGTCTTGCAAACTCCCAATTTTTCAAAAGCACACGCCAATTCAACACTGTCTATGGCATATGGACCACATATATCGACACTACCGTTGGCTGGTAATACATCATTATTATTATTTATTTGTGATTCAGCAACGTAAGTAGCGGCCAAAGGCCTTGTGGTTCGGTAAAATGAATGCACGGGTAGGTTACCCACTTGCTTTCCAAGCATGTAAGGACAGTGAGGAGACCATCGCAAATGGTCTCTAAAGGGATCATCCCCTTCTTCCCAGTGTGAAAGTTCAATACGACAAAACACACAGCGCACCACATCTTCTCGGTTCAAGTAAAAAAAACCTGCTTTTGCAAGTTCATGCGTCGACAAAAAGCCTACAGGCCAGGATTCAAATGTTAACCATCGATCATGTTCTGATTTTAAATTTAACCCACGTGGTAAACCAACTTGCTCACTTGTTGTATTTGGTACTAACGCCATGTGTTATAATAAAACGTTTTCTTATTGTAAGTTATTAACATTGCACAGAGTACTTTAAAGCATAATGCATGCTTGTTCACTGTCTGTTCATTACGTTAATGGCACATGACGACACCTAAAAGCAAACAAAATAACCCATCACTCAATCAATCAATCAATCAATCAATACTTGTAAATAAAACGTTAACGTTAATTGGCATTAATATATCAAAACACCATTAAAAATAAACTGTATGTTGGCACTAACAGTAACCCATGTACTTATTTTCTTTTTTATAAAGCTACAGTCATTTACATTCCCCCACCCTCCCTTTAACCAATATATAAACAAAAATGAATGTCATGTCATTTTGTTCACATTATCATGTTCAAACCTGTGGATATTCGTTGAGTCCATAGGGAACCACCCGTAAATTAAATTTATTATTTTATTTTTAGAAAATCCAACATGGCCTTGTACTTTTCCCGGTCAACAACAACAACATAGCCATTAATCAAGAAAGCAATCATTGTCCCAGTCATGTACAGGTAATGAATTTTTTTTGTCTACGAGTTTTCAGTAGTGGTAAAATGGAATAGCATTTTTAAGTTGGACTTACCTGAGTTTTAAACAGTTCACTCTTTGGCAGTGGTTTCGCTTTAGTGCGTTTCTGGTTTTTTTCAGCGACTGCTACGGCGGTAAGGCTATTCTTTCCAAGTTTCTAAAAATAAATAAAATAAACCGCTATAAATACCTAAATTCAGGTTAATACATACATTTCATAAAATAAAACATAAAACAAAAAAAATTAAACAAGTTAGTTTAAAAAAATCATCTCACCTTTACTTGCAGTGACTTGTTACTCTTCCCTTTTAGTGGGCTCAAAAGTGCAATGGTTTCTTCTCCCTCAGACATGTAAGGTATGCCGGTTATCTGCAAACAAATAAATAAAATCATTAATTACTTAATCAATAAATAATTGCTTGTAAATATATATATATATATATTAATCAATAAATGTATAAATGAATAAATATATAAATAAATACCTACCCCACAACAAGGTTAAGTATTTTCCACCAACACCAAAACTGTTAAACAAGACCAGGGGTTTCATGCAACGCAGTGTGTTGAAAGGTAGTCCACCCAAGTGAGAGTGGAAATGATAACGACATGTCTTTATATATGCTACGTTGCATGTATAAACATTTTTTCCCACGCTTTGAACATTCTGTTATCGGTCACGTGGACAGCTAACGTCCCAGGCGAACACCTGTGGCGAATCAAATTTCACATGAACTTGCATTTTGTCACGTACGAAGCAAAACAGGATGTGACTTGTTAACAGTTATCGCGCACGTGGACAGATAACACCCAAGCGAACACCTGTGGAAGATCAAATTTCACATGAACTTGCATTTTGTCACGTACGAAGCAAAACAGGATGTCACTGGTTTAGCGTGCCTGTGGTTTCACACATGTGTGTGCATGCCTTTCACACTCCCCTGCAACCACGATGGTCAGATTATTTCACCTTCAAGCGTCACCTGTTGTCAAGTCAGATCGGAGCCTTCCAATAAGCTCAAATGACATTCACCTCCTGCTCGTCGGCAAGTTTATTTTCTCTACTCGCTTCGACCAACATAGAACCTAGTTCTCATCACCGTTTACACGTTAAAGGTAAAATATCAGAAAACGCACCCTCGCTCTGTCATACACCGACTCGTCGAAATATCAATTGATCTATTGAACACAGCCACCTTGGTCAGCGACAGGTTTGTTGAAACACACACATCCAGCCGTATCGTCTCTCTCAACCACCACGCTCCATGAAAATTATAAACAGGTAAAGAAAAAGAAAACGTTTTTTCAACATGTATGGCGTTAGGCCCTTTGTGAATTATCTTTTTGGAAAAAAAAATATCTACCACATTTGAAAGGGGGCGTTAGCCCGAGTCCTAGGACACCTCGTACACGTCTCTAGCGTTATTGGTTCGTGAGATATCGGCAAAAATCACAAAAAACACGTGTTTACCCCAAAATCGCGTTTCCAAAATTTTTTAAAATTACAACGAGTAGTTCATAGCAAAGAGGACGTCTGCCCGAATCCTTGGACCCATCGTACATGCCTCTAGCGTTATTGCTTCGTGAGATATCAACAAAATCACAAAAAACACGTGTTTACCCCAAAACCGAGTTTCCAATTTTATTAAAAATTATAACGAGTGGTCCATAGCAGAGAGGACGTCACCCCGAGTCCTTGGACCTGTCGAACACGCCTCTAGCGTTATTGGTTCGTGAGCTATAGCAAAAAGTCTAAAATCACGTTTTTACCCCAAAAAGACTGTGTTTCCAGATTTTCACATTTTCGACACCGACATTCCCGTAAAGAGCACGACGAGACAAAAAAAACGAATCCAAGCACGCCTTCCTAGCATGACTCGTTCCATTCCAAGGTCGCAGGGGCTCACCACTTGCTAAGTGGTCCAGCTCTCTCCTTACCACACTACTGCAGGTTTTCATTCTAGAGACTTGAAATTTATTTTGGGGGTAGAGGGGGTAGGGACCATTGATTTACGTTAAACAATTTTTTTGTAGAGTTCCTAGTTTTCAAAATATAGGATTTTCAAAATTCGAGTGTTTTCAAAAAAACATAAAAAGTAAAAAAGTTTTATTATAGAAAATAAAGGTCATAAAGACCATTCGTTTGAGCCATGGCACAACGTTCTATCCTGTTTGGTTTTCAAGCTATAGCCTATTTTCGAAAACGAAAAAAACAAAAAAAAAAACAAAAATATAACGAGTGGTCCATAGCAAAGCCCCCGTCATCCCGAGTCCAACGACACTTTATTCGTGAATCTCCGACAACGGGTTCGGGAATTATCGGCTCGCATTGGGAGTAGTGGTGGGGGGAGTTAGAAACCGCCTCACTCCCCTACTAATGGGTCTATATTACGAACGGATTGTCGGCTTACCTGAAACAGCCGTTACTGTCCTTCGAAGTAATCCCCGTGGATGGATACACTTCTGAGAATGACTGAACAAGTCATGGAAACTCCTGCAATAGTCTTCTTTAGGAATAGCCTTCAGTTCGGGTCGTCAAAACTCTACTTTGAAATCAAGAGAGGAGCGTGAATTTATGCAACCTGCCTTGCACACCCGATACACGGGCGGCACTGAGAAGGTTGAATTTATGCAACCTAACGTGCATACCTGTTCGACGGGTGGCAGTGAGAAGAGCGAATGTTCCGTGGAATGGAATGGTCCTGAAAACCATCGTCACGGGTGACGAGACCTGGTGTCTGAGGTACGACCTCGAGGGCAAGCGTCAAAGTATGGAGTATCGGGGTCCAGGGTAGCCGAAAAGCCCTGAAGGGCCAGAGGTTTTCGGACATTTCGAACATCCATTGTAATGTGACGACCCAACTGAAGTCTATCCCTCAGGAAGACTATGCCAGGACTTGTACAGCAGTTTTAAGAAGTGCATAACCATCCACTCGGATTACTTCGAAGGATAGTAATGGCTGTTTCAGATAAGCCAACAATCCGTTCGTAATATAGACCCATTCACCAAACTTTTCAGTCAGAGGGTGTATATAAAGCTCAATGTTCGTAGTTAGGCCATTGGGCACATATCTACACCGTTTCACCGATCTGAGTCAAAATTTACGTACTTACACTTTGGAACCCGGAGAGTACGGTAACACTGTGAACTTGAAATTTCGGACAGCCCTCTCCAATCCCTACATTTAAGCCCTTTGGCACAAATCTACACCGTTTAACCGAACAGAACCAAATTATACGTACTTATCTTTTGGAGCGCTGCGGATTACATTTATAGCTTATACCCTGGATTGAAACACAGGCTGCCTTACATCCATATATATATATAAAGCTCAATGTTCGTAGTTAGGGCATTTGGCACAAATCTACACAGTTTCATCGACCTAGACCAAATTTTACATAATTAACCTCTGAAACCCGACAAATAACACTGTCCAATTCGAATTTCAAGCAGCCCTCTCCATTCCCTGCATTTAGGCCCTTTGGCACAAATCCACACCGTTTCACAGATCTGAACAAAAATGTACATACATACACTTTGGAACCCGACGAGTAACACTGTCCACTTGAAATTTCGGACAGCCCGCTGCATTCTCTACATTTTGCCCTTCGGCACAAATCTACACCGTTTCACCGATCTGAACCAAATTTTACGTACTTACCCTGTAGAGATTTGCACATGGAACGATACAATAAAATATTGGCAAATGTGAGTTCAAGGAACTGTTGTTCAGAATTGGCCTGGTGTTAAATCTGCAGAAGCTTTCGGTACAGGTTACACCGTCCTGCTTATAACATGGAATGTTTTCCTTTTACAATGCATCGCAACCATGTGTGAGGGCAACCTCTTTGAAAGATCTCTAAAAGCACAATAATCAGGAATTTTCAATATTTAGAGAGGCATACGAGGCAAAAGGGTCGTTGGAGAATTTCAATCCCTGGGATGTAACACTGGAAGGGGCTGCATAATGTACATCAGCGGCCAAGGTGAGAGATACTGTATTTTACTATAGGTCTTAATAGTGACATGTTAACATTCAAATCAATAATTGTGAGAAAATTACACCCTGAATAGCTTAAGGAAAAATTCCCCATATTCCGATATATTTGCAATTCCAGAGTGCGAAAGTGCAGTTCCCTCTTCAAACATTATTCGTAATTACTATTAACAAAGCGCAATGACACACACTTAACAGCAGCAGGTGTACATTTAGTCAAAACCATTTTTTCCCCATGGGCAACTGTAGGCTATGTGACGTGCTCACGAGTATCCAGACAACAAAACATGCCAAAACCAAAACTTAATTTTAAAATGTGTTCACATAAGGTAACATCGTACCCTGTAGACTTTCTCAACTCTATGGAATTCCCATTTTGCAGCTAATACTAATATACTGTAGGCATCAGAATTTTCTGAATTGAAATAGACCCAACCAGCCGAGATTGCTGTTATAGAATAGACCATTTATCAGCAATAACGCATCATCCCCATTGTCTTCATCGCGCGCGAAGCAGCGGGTACCTGCTAGTAGGAATATATTGCATGGATTTAAGTTCACTCCGGGTGGAATAGAATTAAATACTGTATTTGTATGAATTAAATTGTATGGATTTACTATCATTCCGGCCAGAAGGGAATTAAATTGTATGAATTCAATTTCACTCCGGCTGGAATAGAATTAAATTGAATTTAATTTCACTCCGGCTGAATAGAATTAAATGTTCGTTTACAGTTTCATTCCAACAGGAATAGAATTAAATTGTATGAATTTAATTTCACTCCAGCCGGAATAGAATTAAATGTTCATTCACAGTTTCATTCCAACAGGAATACAATTAAGTTGCATGAAATTAATTTCACTCCGATCTCAAGATTTAATTTAGCTCCACATTTAATTTCACTCCAACCTCTAGATTTAATTGAGTTCCACATTGCATTTCACTCCAACCTCAAGATTTAATTTAGTTCCACATGTCATTTCACTCCGACCTCAAGATTTAATATCATTCAAAATTTAATTTCACCCCCAGTCGACGATTTAATTTTATTCCGACCACAAGATTTAATTTCATTCCGACATCAAGATTTAATTTTATTCCACATTTAATTTCATTCCGTCCTGAAAATTTAATTTCATTCCACATTTAGTTTCACTCCGAGTCTGAGATTTAATTTCATTCCGAGACAAAGATTTAATTTTACTCCACATTTAATTTCATTCCGACCTTAGGATTAAGTTTCATTTCACATTTACTTCCATTCCGATCCCAAAATTGAATTTCATTCCTTTAATTTCATTATAATAGTATAATTATATACACAGAAAACCTTGTCCCAGTCTCAATCAATCATTCTACTCATCTACTGTATGTATGAAAATATGTTTGCCTTGGTGCTCAATTTCAAATAAATACATCTCCATGAGCAACGTGCTTTTCTATTTTTTGTGATTTCTACGCACGTTTCACAGCTCTTATGGTAAAATTCTAAAGGAGGGTGGGAAGTGGTGGTGGGCAGCGCCGTCGAGCCTCGAGGATTTTCATAAGCCACCAGCAGAAGTTGAAGAGCAGAGCTGGTGCATACCAGATAATTGTGGCCTATGTTGGCAGCAGCTGCCACCCCCGGAAGATAACTCTACCACCCTCAAGGAGTAGTCTTGTCAGTTGTTAGCCAAATCCAGCAGAAACCCAACCTCTCGCCCTCCTTCCTCCTCGAGTATAGGTGCGCTGGTTACAGAGGTCTTATCGTTCTCCCCATTGCAGGCAAATGACTAGCAGCTGGGGCCATTGCTGTTGGCCAGCAACCTAAACTGTACACACTTCTATTGCCTCCACACTCTTCTCAAACCCAATAGCAAGAGCTGACTGGATTCTGTGAGTTTCTCACTGTTAGCGCAGTTCGCAATTTCTGTCGTGGAGAAAGTGAGAGAAGCTCGGCTAAGCTGCACTGGTCGAGAAATTATGTTTGTTGTTGATTTAGGAGATTTGCAACTCCCTGGTCATGTAGCCCCTCGTAGGTGTGTGTAGAATTTGTCCGATAACCTGTGTTATTATGATGGCTGTGTGATGCAGCAGTCAAGTTCTCGCCAACTGTACCCAAGGTTGTAGGATCGAATCCTGGCGCAGTCAGTTGGCATTTGAGGGTGCGCAAATGCGAGGGAGCGGCATGTTAAAGATTCCCTTTGGGGCAAAATTCCGGCACCCCAGCATTTCTAAAAACCTCAGTAGTTATAAGGGACGTAAAACCAATAATATTATCAATATGTAACATGTGTGTAATTGCAATTCAGACGAGGATTGGGAAGGAGGCGGCCGTGGACTTAAGTTAGGAACCATCCCTGCATTTACCAGGAGTAGAAGTTGGAAAGCATGGAAAACCACTTCCCTTCTCAGTTTTGACTCACAAGACTGACTGTACCCACTTCCAGCCCTCAGACCAGAATTTAAATTTCTTGACAGAGCTGGGAATTGAACCCGGACCTCCGGGGAAAACTATAACATGGTAGCAGCCTGCACATGGAAATTCTGTCCAGTGCAGTGTAGACAGTGGTAGGTTTTTGCTGAGGATTAACACTACCTAAGGGAAGTTGACAAGAGAGAACAGGAGGTGGGTTAAGGAGTACAGACAAGAATTGGCAGATAGAATGAGAATCCAACACTAAGTTTTAAGTAAATGTTGATATAAAGAGGAATTTCGCTGTGCAAGACCTATGAGACACCTAACTAGAGGAGACCTGTACAAGGCAAGCGGAGAGTGCAGCATGAATTGAGGTTGCCTGCAAGAGCTCGGTGAGTGCTCTTTCCCTCCCAAGCCCGTATTCCGGTCTTATGGAGATGGGTGGTACTCTGGCAAGACAAGGTAAGCCAAAGGAAAAAGATTTACTATCTTTCCCTTCAAAAGGGTATGATTTTACTGAGTATTTTGAAGGGCTGAATAATTTGAATTTGCTGTGATATTTTTTAATGTTGGGCACTGTTGGATCTCCGACTGAACGGCCGAATGCCCCCAAAGCGGGAAGAAATAAAGCAACTCTAGTGCTTTTAGCAATATTTGTACTGTTTTTTGTGAAAATCCTACAAGAATACCAATTGTTGCACTGAAGATAGGCTAAGCTTTTACCCAGCAGGATGCCAGCTAAAAGTTTAGAACAGAGGAAAACCTCAGACCAAATTTAAACAAAATTAAGATTTTGAAAGCAAAACATAAGTTAGAGAGAAAATCTCTACAAGTAGGAAGCTGGTGGAGCTAGCTATACTTGTCTTGATGGTTTGCTAGAATTAGCTTTAACAGCTAAGAGAAACTTTGAAAACATTGTTATTTGAAATTTTGTTTCCAATGCAACAAGTGGTAAAGGTTTTACTGATGCAGAAATTATTATTTTTTCGTAAATAGAACTTAAGATTAGGGGAAGAATCAGGGAAGAGAAGGTCCTTCCTAACCGTAATTCTAGCGAAAGAGATAAAACAGAAAATAATATATTTTTTATTTAACAGTTAGTAAACTCTGAACATTAATAACAATGAATGAAGTTAAATCTTATTTTGAGATTAAGGTAACAATGTAGCTATTTTAAGCTAGAATAATGGGTTTACAAAGTGGAAGTCTGAGACCCCTATTAGAACAAACTACTAACAAAGGTTTTTTGACAAGCTTATATAGAAAAGGTTTTGAACCTTTTGGGTTGATTATAAGATTGAAATTCCAGTCAACATTTTATTAAATGAGTTAGATAGAAAATCAAAGGAGTAGAATGCCTTTATGACAGGAGAAAAGGCTATAAACAAATAGATTAGATTCCTGATCGTAACAGGAGGAAAGAGTAGAATTACAAGCAGAGGTCACCACTATTTTTAAACAGAAATTACTAAATGTGATATACCAAACAATGTACAGGTCTTATTAATGAAGCCTGGAGAGAGAGGAGAAAAGATTAATAAGTAGTTTCTAGAACTACTGATATTTACACAGAACTTAAGAGATTTTAAAATCTAATAGGGCAGGTCACCTTTTGTGAAGCCTGGATTACACAATTAGCTAACTCTTTTATAATTAGAAAAAGTACAATTCCCTAGTTTTAGAAGGGAAGAACAATACATATTAAAATGTGGACTAGCCACATGTTTACGCAGAATGACTATATGAGAAGTGGAACAAAGTTGGGAGGGCACTTAATTATAAGCGAGGACTCTTTGTGTTTTAGCTAGATGAAGGGTTTTAACTTAAAGTTTGTTAGTAAAAGGTATTTGGGAAGTGTGGTTAGGAACATTAGGATAAATTCCTGGCCAGAATTATTGTTCTCATCGAACGCGGCACGGAAGATAGTTAGCACACACAAATTCGAAGCACTGATAGTTTGTTGATAAGTTGAAAAACTTCACTAGTGTAGTGTATGTAAGCTCGTAGAACAAGAGAAAGTTATTGCAGTTGTGGAGAACACATAGTTTAATTTGAGTTTGAATAAGTTTATTGCATTGGAAAGTTTGTGGGTTGCAGTTGAATGATGCGGTAAAGTTCCCACGGTGGAAAACAAATTAAGTTTGAACAGCGGTTAATGTAACATGAATCTCTCGGTGAGGAAAAGTATTCCCTTATTTGGTGTGGAAAATACTAGATTGCTTGACTGTTAAAAAGATTGGTTCATGTGGAAAGTTCCAGAACTATGATGACAGTTAAATAGGGCAAGAAAGTTCCCACGGTGGAAAAAGCTAAGTTTATAGACAGCGGTTAATTTAAATTAAATCCCACATTGTAGGAAGGTATTCCCATTTATTTCGTACAAGAAATACTGGATTTCATGTTATAATGCCAGCTTAGATAGCTAAAGCCTGACAAAGAAAATCCCACAAAGACGGTTATTGCACAATAGTGAGCAATTCCACACACTGTCTATAAAATTGTATTAAAAGCGTTTATCATTTTAAAACCATTAAAATGAGTCTAAAATCATTGAAGATTTGTACTTAGCTTTTTCATGATGATCAGGCGAAGGTTCCTTGTGACCGTTAGCTTTAAAATGTAGACATGGTGTCTATTTAAAAAAATGTCTCATGAAGACAGGAGACTGGCCCTTGGGAGGGCTCTGCACTGTACACTTGACGACCGGACTAGAAGAAGTGAGAGAGCTGAACGGCGCGCGAAGGGACCAGGGAGAACGAGGGTGAGGGGGTAAAATACAAGGGAGCATATGCCAGAAGGGTGAACATTACAGAAATGAAAGACCCTTTTTAAAAAATTAATGTTCTTCATAGAGCAGTGCCTTCAAAGAGATGTTAGCTGGCGACAAAGGCGAAGCCTGGTGGATTAGTGAGGCAGTCCTCTTGAGCTGAGAGAGATTGAAGAACTTCAGTGGATTGCTGCAAGATGCCGCTAGGCTCTCCATGGAAGATACACATCTAGAACAGACTCAAAGACAAAATAAATTCCTGCTCAAAGAGAAAAAGAAAGAAAGGGATCACTGTTGGTGTCTGCGAAGAAAGAAATTAAATAAAATAGATTAAACAAAGAGCAGCAAGAGCTGACTCTGACTGAACGTGTATTCCTAAGAATACACCAGACAGTGCAAGTGGCAGCAGTTGTACGAAAAGGGATCGCACATTGCTCAAACATTAAGCAAAGTTCATATTCAATTCTAACTTGACCATTCACTAACAATCACAGATATCACACTAAACATGCAAACTTGAAGGTCAATAGCCACTAACAATATCTTAATAAAAAGTCACAAATAACAAATAAATCGTGAAAAGTTGCAAAAGTTTTAAATAACTGACGTAACTAGATTATGTACATACTGTAAATACCATCACCCACGTACTTGTAGACATAGATTTAACAGCCTATGAGTAAAGGATCTGTTGATTGAAACTGGTCATCCTAGTGAATTTATTTATTAATCTCATATACATTATTTTTTAGGTTTAGTGAAACACCCATTACATAGGATACAATGATGTTGACAGACTAGAAAGCATTAATTTGAATTTTTATGTACAGTAAAATATGTGTACTAGTGTTTGAGCTGTAGGTTGTTTTATTAATAGTCGTCGTCAGACCCAATTAGTGTTCACAAAACACATTCCAACACAGAATTTAATCACGAAACACGGCATGATACACAAGGTTAATCACTTCAAGTACTTGGGTAAAATCATCGAACCCACAGATATGGAAAGAGTACCACAAAATCTTGTGCACTCAAAATTCGGAAAGCATACAGGAAAATCGCGAACATCTACAACAAGAGATGCATGAGCATCAACACAAAAATTCGACACTACACGACCTATCGTAAGTCCGAGACACTCTACGCCAGTGAGATCTTAAACCTCAACTACAAAGGGAATCTCGAGAACATCAAGAAAGCAGAGAGAAAAATCATCCCGGAAATCTTGGGTCCAAAACTCACAGATGAAGGATATTGTCTACAGTCTCACACAATCACAGAGAGATACTCCAACATCGAGACAGATTTCCGCAGACGATGATTGAGATTTTATGGCCACATGATGAGACTGAATGACAACCGATTAAGAATTCTGACATACTTAAGGAAACTTAAAGTGACTACAGACTGGATTACACAGGTCCAAATTGATCTCAGAAGTGCCAATATCACACCAATAGACACCGAGGATCGAATGACATTCAGACATAAGATCCACAGTTGGGAAGTTACACCTGAAGATCGACCAAGGTGATCGGGGAAAGGATGGACGGAAGAACGTAGAGTTCAACATAGCGAAACGATGAAAGAGTTTTGGAAGACCAAGAAAAATATCAGCAGATCATAATTTGTTTTATGTGATCCTATGGGTCTAAACAACTTAAATAAATAACAATATGGTGTTTGAAGCCAGTTTTCAGTGTTGCCTTAGTAAACAAAAGTTCGGTGCTTTACAGTCGGTCAACACAATTGTACGCAAATGAGATGGGTTATTCCCAAATCCTGAAAAAAATTACATGAGATTAATAAATACCAGTTTCGATCGTCAAGCAATCATCATCAGATCCGTTACACTTAGGGTATGTCTGAAAATATTTACAATATGTACACTTATTTAGTTGCAGTTGAGTGCACTTGAGTGCAATAAGTGTCGAAGTGAACTGTTCTGAACAGGACCGCGCAAGACCCTAACCAGATAAGTAGCCTGTACAATACAGTACAATCAGAATTTACCATTTACAACAACCACATATTCACTCCAAAATGTTGCATGGCAGTAGGTTATCATTAGTTTTTCAATGTTTTCAGGGGTCAATGACTTTCTGTTGTCGGACAGAATTAATTTATATGCTGAAAATGATCGTTCTACGTCGACGGACGTAACTGGGCATTACTTGTACACTGGCACTGAGTGCTCTGAACATTCTTCTGGTAAAGACTGCCTGATTCCACTTATGTAGTTGCTTATGGATTGATTCTTCTTCAGTCCTGGGTTTGAGTCCAACACCGCACTGAGTTTCCTTTTCACTTTTTCTTCAGTTTCACCAGGGACACCATTTAAAGAACTAATGGTAATTTGAATTAACTGAAGAGATTCGTGTAGGGGTGCACCGCGAGTTTCTAGGTCCTTGATCGCCTTCGAAAGTGATGAATAATGCACATGAATAAAACTAATATCTTGATATACAGTTTCAAATTCAAATGCGCACTTTGCTTCACGAACGCACGCAGTATGACTATCGTCAATACTTGTAACTACATCTTTCACTTCATTTAAGTACTCCTGGTAGAACGATACTGCAGATAACCAAATTCCCCATCTTGTGAGAACAGGTTCCGGTGGAAGAGAAACCTGAGGCAGGAGTGTTTTCTATAACCATCCACGAGCCGGTGCTTTTAGGAACAGTTACTTCCCACTTGAAATTACTTTGTTGACAGATGGAAAGAGGGTACGTATCTCTTCTGCAATACGATGCAATCCATGGGCCAAACATGTGACATGGATGAGATTTGGAAAAAATACTCCAAGAGACTGACCAGCTTTCAACATATACGAAGCTGCATCTGTGACTAAAAGGCGCACTTTGTAACAATCACTTTCCAATTCACTAGGCCACAGAAGTCGCAGGGAATCATTAACAAATCTTGCAACTGTAGCGTGTTTGGTTTTTTCTAGCACTTTGCACGAAAGTAAATGAGGTTTGCCGGGTTCTGCTGGACAAAATTTACCCACTATGAAGTTCGCAATGTATCGACCTCACGAATCTGTTGTTTCATCTACCGATATCCATATAGGCCTACAGTTCCCTCCTAAGTCAGACCGTATCAAATCCACGACAGAAGCGTGCAGTGAAAGTAAATAGTTCTTCCTAAGGGTAGATTCATCTGGTATCCTTTGATTAGCACAATACTTTTCAAGAAATGAGCATAGATGTGGATTATTCAATTTATGCAGTGGAATGTTGCTGCATACAAAAGCTTCACAGATATCAGCAGAAAATGTACTAACTTCACACCGTGTTTTAATGTCGGTTAAAAGTAGCTGTTGCGTATTCTTACTCTGTTCTTTTGATCTAAGATGTGAAGTTGTTTTCGAATGCTGCTCAAGTTGACATTTTTTTTATCGCATTTTACGCTTGACAGTACACTACACCACCGTCACTTGTATAGTCACTATTACCTGATATCCAGGGTTTTATTAAAAATGACCTAGAGATCTTTAGGCGTTTTTACAGTTTAGTCCGGTAAAACACTGCAATAGACGAGGCGCACTTGTTTACGCAAACCTTGGGATGCTACTGTTAGGAGAAAGTACATAGGACTGAAGAAAATAGCTGTTGTGAAAGGGTCATTATCCATCTAGCCGCTTGTTCTGTATTGCGACATTGAAAGCACATTCCTTGACCAGGGAAGGCTTATCGTGTTGCCAAGGGATGTACAACATATGGAGTTCATTAGATTTTTCATTTTGTTCAGAAATCTTGGATTAATCGATCACATACAAGAGAAAAATATATCTATATATGCACTAACGTTCTAAATATGCATTTGTATATGCGCATATGCATTTTAAAAAAATCCGGGCCCTACTTTAACAAACTAGTAATATTTCTGTTGATGCAGGGATAATCAGGGCTGAATTATTTCATTACTACCTCAGACAGTTTAACACAGCACTTTGTTTTAAACAACTTGCATGGTATTCAGTGACAGCACGCAACACACTCTGTGCACAACATTGGCCAGCCCTCAAGACTTGCCACTACCTATGTCCAATTTCCCTACTTTCAGGGCCAAGCTAAATAGACTGATGTGCTCCCAAGCTTCCCCTAATTCTCCGGGAGCACTCAGGTATGCATCACTGGCCCAGGCGAACCTCCTCCAAGGACACAGTAAAAACCTAGTAGAATTGCTGGATATTTGATAACAGTAATATTGTTTACCTACAGCACATTTCCTGCTAAAATTAGTGGATTGGAGTTTTCTTACTGAGTAAAATCCCGAAATTGAATCCTCTCTGCAAATCAGTATTACTTCAATCATTCTCTTCTGAACAATGAACGTGCTGGATCCTTGCCTGGATGAAATATATTCAGTTTTCCTCAACAAATCTAATTTATATTTCAAGAAGAATATAAAAACCATCCCCTTGAGGGAAATTCGAACCACTGCACACACCGTCGTCTATGATCCTCAATTCATGTGTTACCTCAGTTCACATATTTTGATACATCAGTGGAGAGCCTTCCTTTTCCTCACAGAACAGTGAGTATATTTCATAATATTTCCAGTTTCCTTGTGCTTCCTGATAATTATCTCTTTTAACACATCAGCTGCTAAAGTGTTTTGACTTCTGTGCAGTATTTAATCGATGTTTGAAAATTACTAAAACCAACCCTGTTTTGTTGTCGAAGTTGTGTATCCGGCTTCGAGTAATCGTATTGGTTTGCTAGTAATGTAATTTAAAATCACAGTTCACTAACATCTAATACATAATGTAGCATGTTATTGCTGTATCTGCTGCTGGCATTTCACTTCCTTGAGAGTTCCTGGTTTGATTTTATAGCCTCGAACTCCTGGATCATGGATCTGGACCGCCATGGTTCGTCAGCCCATTTATTCCCCGGCCATAGTGTTAAGGTGCCATCACGGCCTCCGATAGGGAATCATACAAGTTGTTATGATGTTTAATATAATCATACTTTTGAAAAACACTGAATTTATTACTTAAATCTTGCTTTTGAAAACCACGAAATTTACACTGTGCAGATCTTTTCAGAAATGCCCGTACACAAAGCCGCTGATCCCCACCAAGAAGCACAACTTCCATCTTCATTCCACAGCAATCTAGATATTTTACAAGTAGCAAACTATCTTATGCTCTCAAACTCTTTGCGAGTTCACCCTCATAGTGGCACCAAATGGTATTTTCGCCAAATTTGACAGTGATGGCTTGGTGTCAACTTTTCAACATCCTGATTTCGCCAAACACCTGGGCACTAATGGTAAAGAGTCCACAAAGGCAACTCTTTTCCAGTGCGAAAAGAGGAGTCGAACCAAGATGTCATGGTGAAAGAACACAGAGAAGAGCAAATCGATGTCGGATGGGCCTTCAGGATTTGTTACTTTGAGGGCGCCAAATGAAAAGTGCGAATTCTCCTAGCAATCCAACTGGAGGCTGACCAGCTCATATGCGGTGGGCTACACTTGCACTGATATCACATCAGGTGGTACCTTTTGCCATCTGTTGTGCCTGCTGCAGCAGCATGCCTAGTATCATTATGTTGTTTGATGATTTATTTGTTCAAAGAGGAATTCTGTACACACCAACTTCAGTAAACCAAATATTAAGTAGCCCATTTTTATTAAAATACTTGGCACCCATAACTTATTTTATGTTTCTTGCTGCTACTATCAGCCATCATAGCTCGAACTGACAACCCCCACTTTCAGTCGAGACAATGACACCTGGGTAAGTATTTTGGCTTCTTTAAATATCAGTGACAGGGGGAGCGTGATGGCGCAGTGGCTTAGCTACTCGCCTTTCACCCGGACGACCGGGGTTCGAATCCCGGAGACAGCAGGGTGGAATTTTCACCTGGAAAATCACGTGGCGTCAGGAAGGGCATCCGGCCTTAAATCCCCGGCCAAAACCAAAATGAGCCTGGTTGGCTCCGGCGACCCCAATTAATTGGGAAAAGCCGAAGAGGAAGGAAGTAAATATCAGTGACAGAATTTAAGTGAACAGGATTTGATCAGATGATGAAACATGTCATCCAATTAATCCCTCCCCCATTTGTGATAAAATAATTGTCATTCCCCGCCCAATCTAATTGGTCACACTCATGAAGAAATTATGTTCATTGAAGAACACTTTTCAAATTCAAGTTTGATATTTGGCTCCTGTATTGAGGTTTGCAGATTTTTATGCACAAAATGAAATGTTGACATAAATAAGTAGACTTGAAAGTACTCCAGCTATCAAGCATAGCGCGTAAATACTCACTGAACTTCACTTGCTTCTTAGTTGCTGCAGGACTGCAAATGCTCAGCAAGATGGAGCATGTCACAATTTTACTACCGCCCCAAAAGCATGTTCAGCATTTGAAAATGGGGACAATTTGGGAAACAGATTTAAAAACTCGGAGACATTCCAGGACGAATGACGAATTCAGGGACTGTCCCTGAGAACAGGGATGTCTGGTAAACTTATGGTAGTAGGAATGTTACTTTCCCACAGCTTTCCATATAGAACGCCCACAATTTATCTCATACAATCTCAAACAGAAGAGTGGGAAATGTGGAAGCCTTGGTATTTGAACCCACGTCCAGAAACATTTATTAATATTGAAGGGAAAAGTAGGGCTTTGGACCGGTACAACACAGTGAAGGTTAGAGTATAACAAATATATTAGAAAAAATGAGTCCTCTAATTAAGTGGAAATCAAAAGACAGAATACAAATCAATATTTCAAAGAGAAAAAAGTTCTCTCGCACTGAGTTTATTTTGCAACACTTGTTAGCCTTTGCATAGCTCTCGTGTCCAGCTTGGATCATGTTGTGAGGCAGTTTCTGGGCGACCATTAAGATGACGATACTGCCACTCAGCAGCACCCCAGCCTTTGACTCCATTTACAGTGAACTGTGCAAATTGTTCCACAATTCTTGTTTCCCATTCCCAGCCAATGAAGCATTCAGCAGATGAAGCAACTTCAACCTGAACATGGTACGACTGACCTCCTGGAAATCAGAGAAAATACTGACAGACTAGTACTATGGACACCCTCTTTTGGAAAAACAACAAGGTGCTTTATGGTTTTAGAGTGCTATGTAAGAAGATGCTCCTGCATGTTATGTATCAAATATTCTGGAGTCTTGCTTTATAACGCTGAATAAACAAGCTAAACTGAAGTGACAATAGCAGCTACTGGATGTAGCTGCAAAGCACTCGATAAGGTCAGCAGTGTACCATCGGTGGGGTTTAAAGCCAATAAGAATGGGGGTCATTGGAGTACGCAGTAGTTGGGAACATGAGACGTGTCTCTTTATGATAAAAACCAACAGGGAACACGGTTAGCATAAAGAGTCTGCAATGCGACCAAGACAGGTCCTTAAGAATTCCACGAGAACACACCCTAGACCAGTTTTCCAACCACCATGACACGGCCTGGTACAGAGCCCTATAATAAGTACTACCAGACATTAGGATAATCTTGCATTTTAAAATATAATACTGTAATATTGATTTCACTTCATATTACCCAAATACAGTCATATTTGACAGCTTGAATGTACAAAATTTAGCGAAGATCTACACAGAAATGTTATAGTGTGCGGTCTCCAGGTAAGGGCAGGCCTGGTGGAGGTCTTACGAGTTGATGTGTGAGGTGACCAGCATGACTGGCGCAGATCGTGGGTGCGCTTACACAATTCAGCCAGTGGTTGGCATGCACTTTTACAATTTTACCAAACATGTTCAATAATGTGTACGCACAGTGTTCATAGCCGATGCTGGAAATATCCTCCCTCTCTTGTAACACACACCTGACATCTTCTGATGAAAGAATGGACAACGATCTCATCTAATTTTTGTGCTGTAAGAACACAACGTTGTCCGTTAACTTTTTTATTATTTGTGGAGCCTGTTTTCTTGAATTGTTTAGCGAGCTTCCTAATTGTACTGGCATTAGATACAGGTCTTCCTAGAAACTTGATTTGAAATATACACACGTTCACACAATGTGAATTGGTGTCTAGGCATGACCAACAATCACAGTAATCACAATACTTACTAAATGTGCAACACTAACGTCTAAGCTTTGCAGATACACGTCCATATGAATGACAAAACTCGTGTGAACTAACGATATGAGTCAGCGGAGTGCGCCAACCACCGGCTGAACCGTGTACGCGCGCCCACGATCTGCGCCAGTCAAAGCCGGCTTAGCTTGCCGAGTTTATCGGGGCGCACATAGATTATCACCCTGTATGTGTATGGTTTGTATAATAGCCTGTGTTTTTGTGATATCTGTAGTAGTGTGTGTAATGGTAATCGAGACTAGGAATGTTAAGGAGGGTGTCTTCCTCCCCCAAACTAATCTATGAAGGTGTAGCTACTATTGCAGTGATATACTTAAGCAATAAACCCTAAAACTACAGTAGAATTGTAAACTATTATGCAGAATGACCTACAAGCACTCTGCTGTATTGATGGTAAAAAGCTATAACTGTTTCGTTGATGGGATCATCATTTCTAAGTTTTGCAACATTTCAAATCAATAGTTCTTTTTTCGGGTGGTTAATGCCTTGATATTTATCAGTAATAATTACTACACTTACTAAGATTGTGGAAGAAAATCCCTTACAAGAGATCATAGAGAAGTCAAGAATGAGTTGGTACGGACATGTTAGGAGAATGCATGAGGGCAGGATACCAAGGAGGATGCATGAGAGGGAAATGGAGGGCGAGAGACCAAGAGGAAGGCCAAGAGATAGGTGGATTGTGGGTGTGAAGAAAGGAGTGCAGAAAAGAGGAGAGAAGTGGTACAGAGTGAGGAGTGTAAGGTGGTGGGAGGATTGAAAACGATGGAGAGGCTTATGTTCCAAGCAAACGCAGCCAAGGGCTGGAAACTATAGCGGATGATGATGATGACTAAGATTTCTCACTTTTTTTTGTTTGTTTTGTTTATTGGCTCTGGAGGGCCGAGACTGTCTGTGGGTGTCACTGTAGGTTTCGCAGTGCTTTGCAGAGCTATTTATTTGTCTTATTGATTTGGATCTGATGATGCTGGTGTGAGGAAAGGAGTGCAGAAAAGAGGGGACATGTAATCCCGTAGTTTTCTCCTCCTTCTATGACAATACATCTTAATCACATGTAATTTATTTCAGATTATTTTTTCACATATTCCAGTAATTGGAATCATTTTGTGTTGCCCGACTGAAAGTTACAAAATCAATTTTCTTTGTACCAGTAGGGGAACGAATGTGGACCTCAAGGGTGACAGCAGCTGCCCCAGCGTTCCCGAGGGCTCAAGGTTTGATTCATAGCTCTACCAAGAAGTTCAATTCTGGTTTGAAACCTGGAACAAGCTGCAATCAACCACAGCTCAATCCAAAAGTTGTTACACATGGTTTCCTGCTGCAAACTGGTGCTGATTGTTATTTTATGTTCGACCCTGACTATTATATGTCAGAAAACTGTAACATAATGATGGCCATTTTAACACAATTTTTCATTATGAAACAGTTTCTCCCACCAATCACAGCTCAAGAAACAGTTGTTTGACCAATCAGGTGAGGATAGCAACGCACCTGCACTGAGTTCCAAGGCCTTCTAATTTAAATTTCACAGCCTGGCCTAGTGTCAAAGTGGGACAATCGAGGAGGCCATGGTCAAATACAACGTATTCTGTGCGTCCCATGCGCTCTGTTCAGTACTTAAAACTGGCGAAATCTCGACAGATATTTATGAATATTTACAGTATGTTCGAACATAAAATAGTTATAATAATTATCGTCGAACATACACAGTCGTATGTCACTCGCCTATTATGGTAATTAAGACACTCGTATTGAAATTATAAAACTCGCATATGCTCGTTTTATAAACATACTCGTGTCTTAATTATTGTCATTATAGGCTCGTTGCATAATGTACTATTAAGAGGCGTAACACCTAGGTCTAATGCCCCTTATGATATGAAATCCATTAACTAATTATTGGCTTACATTTAACTTACATACTAGAAGAAGACAATGGTGATGGCAAGAGGAAAGAAAGAAGGAAAAGGGATTGTTAAAATTGGAGATGTAGATCTGGAAGTAGAAGAGCACTTCAAATATTTAGGAAGTGAATTGATGGAAAATGCAAGAATGGATAGGGAGATCAACAAGAGGATATAACGTGGAAGTGCTTTCTATCATCAGGTTCAGGCTAAAGAAGTGATGTACAAGACCTATTACTTGCCAATAATGATGTATGGAGCAGAAACTTGGCCGATGACGAGGAGAGATGAAAGCAGAATACAGGCAGCCGAAATTAAATTCGTGAGGAGTATGGTACAGAAGACTAGGAGAGCTAGAGTGAGAAATGAAGACATTCGAAAGGAAGTGAATGTACAGAAGCAGAATGGTAAGCTGGAGCAGAACAGATTGAGATGGTTTGGACATGTGAAAAGGATGAATGATGAAAGAATGCTGAAACAAGTGATGGAGAGACAGATGACTAGAAGGAGAGGACGAGGAAGATCTAGAGTACGGTGGATGGATTTGGTGAAGGACAGTGTGAGAGAATGAAACCTGGAGTGGAGTTCAGTGGTTGAGGAAGAATGGTGGACAGACAGAGTAAAGTGGAGGGGTATTATATTTGCTCCGACCCGACCCAAGCTGGAAAACGGAAATTGATGATGATGATGATGGTGGTGGTGACTAGAAGAAGAAATAGAAAAACAAAATAGAGGGCAGAAAATGGGCTCAATCCTTGAAGAATTAAGAGTGAGGAAACTGAAAGGAAGCAGAAGGGAATGATCAGAGTGTCTACCCCTAAGTTACAAATTACTGTAAACTTCAAACAAATGCTGGAATCAAATTCTTGCATGCACAGAATCTTAGTTTAATGTGCTATTCCATACAGAGCATGTTGTCCAAAAAAAAACACTAAACATTGTGTTTGTGACAATAGATTATAATGACATACCTGAAGTGACGGTAAAGCCGTAGTTTGTCGGAGGAGTTCCCTGCTCTCCATGTTGCTGGAGCTGTAAGCTACACTCTGCTATTGGAGTCACAGTCCCATCTGCCAGATAGATGTAGCCAATCTCCACACTAAAAAGTAAGCCCAGTAATTAACTTTAGTTTTGCTTATTACAATGGTTGTTTTGAATATTCTATGAAAACAACAGAGTGATGTCCCAAATTGAAAACAAAAGCCTTTTTAATTCCTTGATACCATTAATAACATTAGACGTGGACAAATTTATTAAAAATTAAGAGTGTATCTTCAGATAGAAGGATAATTTAGTTAATATCTGACAATACTTTCAAATGAGGCTTCCAGTATTAGGTTGTATCATGTACATGAAGTACAAGTCATATAAAGTTTGTTGCTGTTGTTGTTGTTTCATTCAAGGGTTTGGACATCGTGGTCAATAGACATATGGTCCCATATACTTGGGTGTGTGTATACACTCATATATATATATATAAAGAAGGAAAAAACACACCACAACTTTGATAACCTGTGTCATTGTGATGTCAGTAGTAGTGTGTGTATTTGTAATTCCGGAGAGGATTGGGAGGGAGGCGGCCATGGCCTCAAGTTAGGGACCATCCCAGCATTTACCTGGAGAGTAAAAGAGGAAATCGAACCCATCTCTTCTCAGTTTTGCCTCACAAGGCTGAGTGTAACCCGTTCCAAAACTCAGATCAGAATTAAATTTCTTAACAGAGACGGGAATAAAACACGGACCTCCAAGGTTATCCATACAGATGTTACCCAGAGGATTAAAATAATTTGGCACATCCAGGTATGGAACCTGGAAACTTCAGTTTTCCAAAAACATGCTGTGACCATTCATCTATCTCATTCAGTCACTCACTCTCTGCTTGGCCAAACTACTTGACCTAATAGCTGAAAGCTTAACGTAGCATTAACTCAGTCAAAAAGAATACAAAAACTTTACCTCACCTGACAATACTGTTCTACTCACTCTCTTTCTATTAGCCAATTTCATATTTTAAAGATTTAGCAAGAAATTTTGTACAAAATTACACCATTTTCTTCTCACTACATGGCACGAGATTGACACCAAAACTTCCCATGAGCTCGGAACAGTAAAATTCTTGCCTGACAGTGCTGGAAATACCCATAAACTCGAACAGTGCGATTCTCGATAACAGCACGGGAAACATCTATGAATTTGGGGCAGTGACCTTGCTGTTCAGCCCCTTAAAACAACATTAACTAAGTTGAAGCATCTACGAACTTGAACGGTAAAATTCTCACTTAACAGCGAGAGAGTGGTGCCAAATATTCCTGCGAAACTAAATAGTGTGACTTTTGCCTAGTGGCACAAGTGCGGTGTTGGAAATACCCGCCAACTCAAACAGTGAGATTTTACTTTATTAGCACTAGTGCAGTGCCAGAAATACCAGTAAACTCAAACAATGAGATATTGCTTACAGAACTCAGGAGAGCGAGATTCTCAATAAATGGCGTGATAACATGATATACCCTCAAAGGGACAGTACGAGAGCCTATAAACTGATCCACAAAAGGAAGGGAGACAATGGTCAATCCTTGAGTTCAAAATTAATGCTAAAACAAAAATGACACATTACATGATTGAAGCTAATAAATAAAGAACAAATCACATGTCATGTGCAGATTGAAAACACATATTTACTTCTTTTCACGAGTTGTTCTACTGTTCCTAACAGCCATCTTATTCTGGCACATATCCAGCCCCTTGGTCATCCACACAATCGTGGAAATACAATTCTTGGAATCTAGAGCACAGGGTGATCATGTACATCACAGATGTACCCTGGCTATGAGAATTAAAAGAGCCTCCTGCATTAGCTTAGTTGGTAGAGCAATGGACGCCAAAGCCTCTCACGGGTTTAACTCCCACATGCATCAGACAGATTAATTCTCTATGGTTCAGCTATATGGTTTGTACACTTTGTGCAATTCACTACCTGATTACGTGTGTATCAATTGCCACCAGTATAACACGTATTATGCTGGCAATGAGGACTTGTTGGTGTGCACTTAGTAAATACACCCTCGAATAATTCTGCAAGTACGCATTTCCAGACCCATGTTGTCACACCCTTGTTTTCTTCTTTCTATAAGGTGCGTTCAAAAAGTAACGAGCCGGAGCCTGGAGTGCGCAAACCGGTGATGACATTGGCTAATCGTGGCATGTGTAATGAGGTGTGGTTCCGACCAGAGCGTGGAAGGTCACAGCCCGTCGCTAGAGGGCACGCGTGCACATCACGTGACGATACAAAGCGAGCAGCAGCATGCATCAATCGTCCAACGCTGCCAGGTGCATTGCAAACAGTGACATGGAGGCGTCAAATGAAGAGCAAAGAGGTGTTGTTCGGTTTCTGACAGCGGAAGGAGTAGAGGGAACGGACATTCATCGCCGAATGTCACAAGTGTACGGCGAACACTGCATGTCCCTTGCAAGGGTCAAGGCGTGGCACAAGCGCTTCAGGGAAGTAAAAAGGAAGATTGTAGTTTTACGTGACCGTGAATCTTGTGATTATGAGCCACGGGACCTCCTTTTTACGTGGAATCCGAACCACAGGACATGGCATTTCACTTCGAAAATCTCACATGCATTGACCGGGAATCAAACCCAGACCGCCTTGGTGAGAGGCATACAGCTAGACCGCTGAGCCACCACGCCCCTACTTCAGGGAAGTACGGGTGTCGTTAGCCGATGATGCCCGGTCTGGGGCACCCCCTGCATTACCGATGACAACGTCCAGCTGGTTGATGCACTCATTACCCAGGACCACAGAGTGACAGTGAACGCCATAGCCACCGTGGTCGGATTGAGCGTCGGAAGTGTGCACACCATCATGAAGGAACGACTGCACTTGCGCAAAGTGTGTGCCCAATGGGTGACCCACAGTCTTCAACCACACCAGGAAGCATGTCGAATGGCCCACTGTCTTGGTCATCTGCAGTGCTATGCGAGGGAAGGGAATGGGTTCCTGGCACGAGTGGTGGCTGGAGATGAGTCATGGTGTCATCACATCAAACCAGAATCCAAACGACAAAGCCTCCAGTGGAAGCATCCAGGGTCACCACCACCCAAAAAAGGCAAGGCCATCCACATGAGTGTAGGAAAGGTATCCTCCAGCTCGTTACTTTTTGAACGCACCTTATATAATGAGTAGTTCACCAGTAGTTTAATGTGGCCCACAGTTTACAGCACAACTTACAAACATTGGCTGCTCTTCCCATGCAGGATTAATAGGAGACGAGCGTTTACACTCTAGGAAACAGCAGTAATCATTAGGGCCTATGTCAATTCGATACATGAAACTCCAGTGACCTCTCAATGAGCACAACTGTGAATAACACTCACATTAGCACAGAAAGTGCACATGAAAACCCACCATATAGGTAGTGAACCGTGTCGAGTTCCACCAAGCCTCATAATAGGTCAATCCCAAGGAGTGCACATCATAATGATTGAAAAACCAGGATAAGATGCAAAAATACAGTTTCGATTCCTGGTCTGATACTCGGCAGCTTTCATGTTTTGTTCTTTTTGTTTCCCCCATTATCTTGGATGTGATAAGACCTCATACATATGAAAAGTTTTGGCTCTCTGCTAGGAGGACAGCTATCTTCATACAGGCGTTGTGACTGCAATGAGTTCTGTCTGGTTTCTCTATAGGTAAGTCTCATCTCGTCAGTGGAATACAGTACAATGCGGAGAAATGAATACACTTCGTGTCGTGACCTGGATTGAAGGAGTGGAGTAAGCACAATCATCACATGTTACTATAGTTTCAATGGAACATCCTTTGCCATATCTTTGTACCAGGAAGCTATGAAGTAGTTAACTGGACAACAGATATTCTGTTTACTATCCACAGGTCAACACATTATATCCAACCCAGCAAAAAGTACAACACAAGCAGGGACAAATTTTAAAATAATTCTTTGGTAGGAAGGATACTTTGATACATACAGGGTGAATGAATGAAAATCCACAGCCTGCTTCCAGTCTCCGACCGGGTCAGGAATGGAATGAATGAAGCCCCCATCTAGCGGCGAGGATATGAACTGTGCCGGCTGCCGAGGCCTGACGCACTCCTCTGGGGCAATGATCAAATGAATGACAGATGAAATGAAATGATAGTGGAGAGTGTTGCTGGAATGAAATGTTGACAGGGAAAACCGGAGTACCCGGAGAAAAACCTGTCTGCCTCCGTTTTGTCCAGCACAGATCTCACATGGAGTGACCAGGATTTGAACCACGGACCCAGCGGTGAGAGGCCGGCGTGCTGCCGCCTAAGCCACGGAGGCTATTTGATACATACAGGGTAATAGGCATAAAAGAAGAAAAGAAAAACGGCACAAGCCCAGTAATTGAACCTGCCAGCATGTTCTTCTTGACCTGGCTTAAAAGTCACCATAGAGTGCTCTTTTCAACTGAGCTATTGAGAGATTTGACACACAGCCGGCAGTTTACAGCATACACAGTATCTGTTCACACTTTTCATGTACACATTCTGTTTTCTTCGCACATGCGATCGTTTTAGAAATATATTCTACAGTATACTCACGATTATCCGGGCTAATGACCGGGGCGAAAGGCACGGGTAATCGGAAAACACGGATAATCCAAAAGCATATATTTATTGTAAGAAGAAGCCTTCTATTATTTTTTCAAGTATACAGTATCATATAAAGTAGGCTATAATACATTTATAGTGATAACGCACCCACATTATTGTGCTGTCTGTAATGGTTCATCTGCTTCCTTACCTCAAGCCGTATTTTGTGTGCGGCAATAATGTCCCATATAATTCAACTGGGTATCTATACACTGTAGAGCCATCTTACTGAGTGACATATTAACAGCTGTTGACCATTTAAGCAGATCCTTCAATGGAATGCAGACAGCACTTGCCTTCCAGCAACCTTGAAACAAGACTGCCCCCACCTCCTTACAGAACTTACACTTCACTATTACAAAACAAGACCGGACAAAGCAAGAAGTTGTTGACCTGTCACAAAGTACCGCACTAAAAGTAACTTACCCCCACCGGGACTACACTGCAAAAGTATGTACGAAAAATAAATTCAAATGTATTCAATTTACAGTACAGTATGAATTACAGAGAAATTTTTGTAATGTATACTGCATTCTCAATTAGTTTTAATTAAGCGAAAACATGCACGGTTAATCCGCAAACCAGATAATCTGTGCCCGGATATCGAGAGTATCCAGTAGTTTTAAATATTTCACAAGCATTGGTGCTAACAATTCCTTCTTTCTTCTAGAGTATAGCCCAAACATAGGATGAGAGTTCAATGTTTGTATGTCAATAATAAAACAATGGGATGCATAAAACCCAATTGTAAGGGGCTGGATGAGCACTCTGTACATGAAGTTTCGCCATCAAATTTTGTATATAAGGTGCGTTCAAAAAGTAATGAGCCGGAGGCTGGAATGCGCAAACCAGTGACGACATCGGCTAATCGTGGCGTGTGTAACGAGGTGTGGTTCCGATCAGAGCGTGGAAGGTCACAGCCCGTCGCTAGAGGGCACGCATGCACATCACGTGACGATACAAAGCGAGCAGCAGCAAGCATCAATCGTCCAACACTGCCAGTCGCATTGCAAACAGTGACATGGAGGCGTCAACCGAAGAGCAAAGAGGTGTTGTTCAGTTTCTGACAGCGGAAGGAGTAGGGGGAACGGACATTCATCGCCGAATGTCACAAGTGTACGGCGAACACTGCATAACCCTTGCAAGGGTCAAGGCGTGGCACAAGCGCTTCAGGGAAGGACGGGTGTCGTTAGCCGATGATGCCTGGTCTGGGGCACCCCCCTGCATTACCGATGACAACGTCCAGCTGGTTGATGCACTCATTACCCAGGACTGCCGAGTGACAGTGAACGTCATAGCCGCCGTGGTTGCTCCACGACAATGCACGACCTCATATGGCCAACACAGTCGCGGCACTCCTGCAGGAATTCAAATGGGAGGTTCTCGGCCACCCTCCATACAGTCCAGACCTCTCTCCCTGTGATTACACCATGTTTGGTCCCCTGAAAAGAGCTCGCAGCCCAGGGAATTTTATGAGACAGCCATTCACCGCCTCGTGTCACAGTGGGACAAGTGCCTCAACAGCCAGGGCCAATACTTCTAACATACAAGTACTGGTTTCTGTAATTATGCCTCCGGCTCATTACTTTTTGAACGCACCTTATAGAAGTATAAAAGGGAATTTTACTGACTTATGTAGGATGAGTACACACGCTGATTTCACCAAAACTTTTGAACTGAATCTCTCATTCTAATGAATAAGAACCAATTATTAAAACATAAACTAAAAAGATACCATACCGGGAAAATGTCACAGGGGTACAAACTACTCCAACAGCAAGACGTCTCCCATCTTCTAAAGTTATGTAGTGCAGAACATAACGATGGAAATTCTTCCATTCTCTCTTTTCGCCATAGCTGTGGTCTCTGACGCCATTCATCTTGAATGAGTGGATCTTGTCATCTATCTGTATCTGTCCATGCATGTCTCCATGCTGCTCATAGTGAGTTTGGTGGAAACTGAAACAATTAACACATTCAATTTAAAATTTCATCTTTTGATAGATTTTTTGATAATCAGACTTTTATCGAAGTTCTACAGTCATTCCATATTGGTAGTAAGAACAAACCAAAATGTAATAAGAGAAAACATTTGGATGCTATATTGCCCCTAGAAAGCCAGAGTATTGTGAGTGTTCAAGGTGATATTAATTTGAAATGAAATCATCATGACAGATGTTTATTTTTACACGTAAATGGTGATATGAGCTTCTCATTTTTAACACCACTGTATATAGCAGTTCTGGGCAAAGTACGGCCCGCGGGCCAAGTGCGGCCCTTGAGCCAGTCTAATCCGGCCCGCGACATGGCTTCAAATTATATTACCTACAATTACACATAGGTCATACTTCCTGTTCTGTGTACCTAGAAGTGAAAACCTATTTCAATCCCATTGTGTTTGTGCACTTTGTGTAATATCTTTTTGTGCGAAAAATCTCCACGACGAATTTGAATGAAGATTTCAGGACTTCAAAGTTATTGAACAGCACTTTGACGTTTTCAGCAAGCCATTTAATGTTGACTGTGAAACAGTAAAATTAGAGTTGCAGCTAGAACTGATTGAGTTACAATGAAACAATGAATTAAAGCAACTATTCCTCAACGTTTTGAAAATCGAGTTCTACAAGGCCCTACCAAAATAGAGCTTCCCAAACTTGAAATCTCATGCACAAAAGATAACTGCCATGTTCGCATCTATCTGTGAACAGGCGTTTTCTACAATGAAGCATTGCAAAAATAGCATCAGAAATAGATTGACAGACCACCATTGAGCTGGGCTACTAAAAATCAACCAATTTCAACCAGATTATGAAAAACGTTTAGAAGCACAGTCACAGTTTCACTTGTCACCTACTCCTTCCTCTTCTAACAAATAATGAAGGTGTGCTCTGTTTTTCCTAAGTTTTCTACCATTTGTAGCCTATAAGTTTTGTTTGATTTAAAATTCAAAAATAGAAAGTTTATAATCTACAGGATCTATCATATAAAGTAAGAACGGTGAGGGCGGCTTTGCTTTCCGCTGCTGCAGTAGCCTTGGCTGAGCTTGTGGTGTGCCACGGCCGCCTGCTGTAGTATTGAAAGCGTGCGCATAGTATATACTGTACTCGACCTTGCAATAAACGTGCAGGTGTTCAGTCGCCAGTCTGAACGTCAGAAGTTAACATAAGACAGTTATCATTACAACATCGTATTTTTGTATGTAAAACTTATTTTAAGTACGAGTCGGTTCGATGGGTACGTGATGCATTTGTTCAGCAATTTCCTGATGTAGTGCCACCACCTTCACTAGCACAGATTCACGTAATTGTAAATAAGTTTGACACTACTGACTCAGTACTCGTTAAAAAGCATAAAATTAAAAATCAAAAACATGACAGTGGCAGAACTCACTCGCGTCAGCTAGAATGTGGTTACCAGATACAATGCCTCTATAACCCAGGAAGAATGACACTTCCAGCATTTCTTATAAGGTAATATTTCATACAGGATTGTACACACCCTTAAAGCAGGGGGCCGTGGCCCGCCACAAGCTCGGCCAAAGCCACCGCAGCAGCGAATAACAAAACTGCCGCTTGCCGTTCTTACTTTATATGAAAGACCCTGTATAAACATGTGTTGTTCTTTTTTTCGGCCTGCCTAGATTATTTTGTATTACATCTGGCCCTGCCCCTAAAAGGTTTGCCCATGTCTGGTATATAGCATTCTATCAAATTGTTGCTAACAATTTCTAGGAACAATATGTAACATAACTAATAACAACTACGTTAGAGAGAGGTCGCATGATAGAGATGTCGAAATATTGAATCAAACCCTCCAATTAATCTTCATGATAGAGATGTAGTAGTTGTTTCATTTAGGGTCTTGAAACATGGTCATCAGCCTAGCGCACTTGGATGTGTGTGGTATCTGTATGATAATCCATGTAATTGTGGTGACTATACTACTGTATACCATTTCAATCTCAATTTCAGAACAAGTGTAATTCAATTCCGAAAAGCTTCATGCATTTTCTGAAAAAGTAGGTTGAAATTCAGAAACAGTAATTTAAATGTTGGATAATGTTCAATCAATTCCTGAAATGGTGAATTTTATGTAGGAAATGGTCATTTCAAATTTGGAAATTATGAATTTAAGTTTGGAAAGGTTTGGATAGTTTAGAATCTATGGCTTACCCAACAGTTACAAGCTACACAACATATGTTAAGTGTGGGTTATTTACTGTATAGTCAACATAAACACATTCTTGAGTGTGCACCTGCCCATACTCACTCCTTCTCTCCCTCCCCCATGTTACAAATATTGATTACAACACATTCTTTCTGGTAAATATGATCATTTTGCTACCTTAAACTTTTATGTATATTGCACACTCACACACTCTTCCTCTATCCTTACCCAGCATTAATGTTGTATTAAAGGACATTCAACAGAAATATTTTCGCAGCAAGTATTTACATCGTGTCTAAATACTACAGCCAGAAGAATTTGCCACAAATACTTTTTCTGCAAATTCCAAACACCAAACCCATAACAATATTATGGAATACAAACAAGAAGGAAACAATAAATACAGTGAAGAATTACAGTGCATTACTAATAAATCTATGAATTTAACTCAAATTGCATGCTTTTTGAATTCTAAGCAGGGCAGTGTCTATGCTAACCCTCAGCTCACCTGTAGTCAGATCTCTGGGCATACAGTACATATAAACACTTAAAATGAAGACACTGGAATCCCTTTCATTACATGTCCAGGTTATCCTCCATGCCAAAGGTGAACCAACAAAGTATTAATATTGTGGTCACAATTCACTGAGCATCGATTCAATTTTCAAAGGAACTAAAATTTTCAAGGTTTCTCAATCAATTTTGCTAGTGTTTCAGCCCAGTGTACCATTGGGACGTCAGTTGGTATGCTACATCTTTCTCAGGAAACAAAGACCATTCACTTGGATCCACCAGGAATGCAAGGGAACTTTTGTCTCTCAAAGCTCATTGACCCTGTTCATGTCATCATAAGAGCTTTGCAGTGACCTTCCCGGTATATACCAGCCACCTTGGTGAGGTGCGCCATACTAACTGATGAGCTCAATGGTACACTGGTGTAAAATGCTGGCATAATAGATTAAATAATCTGGACAAATTAAGTTTCCTTGAAAATTGGATTGATATTTATCAGCTCAATTGGAGTATAAAATCTGAGTTTCTTGAGAAACTTAAACCCACATGGATCTGCCAGGGAAGCAATTTTTTCTCTCATAGTACATTGTCACTGCTCATGGCATCACAGGAGCCTTGCAGTAGCCTTCCCAGCGATAACTAGCCAATGTCTTGGTGAGCTCTAATGGAGTCAGGAATTGAACCGGGGTCTCCTATGTAAGAGGCAATTTTATGTCCCTTTTAACTACTGTGGCTTGTAGAGATGCTGGGGTCCCAGAATTTTGCACTGAAGGGGATCTTTAATGTGCCAGTAAATCCACTGACACTGCTCCCTCACATTTAAACACCCTCCAATACCAGCTGACTGTACCAGGACTGCAACTTAGGGAACAGCAGGCAAGAACTTTACCGCTGTGCCATGCAGACAGTCTGCCTCAAATCATCATCAGCATCATCACATTACAGTATTACACATAATTATCATAATTAATATCACACTTCCCAAGTACTTAAAAAGTTTGACATTTTCTATTGGTCTGTCATTCAGTTTATAGCTTTATGACTATTCTCCTTATCAGCATATATGTTGAAATCTGCTTCTAGATGGATAGAATGTAAATATGAAGTTTGGCTGAAAAATATTCAGCAGTTTCTCCTTGACAGTGGAATGGACGGACAGACAGACACAAAAGGAAAAAACGCTCGTGATCTCGTCTCTACTTGAAACGTATAATTTTTAAAAAAAATGGTAAAAGAAATTATGTACAGTCAGTGGATACACTAGAATTTTCATTTATAAAGATATATATGAGTTAACCCTTTATAGATCCTTGGGATACTATCTTCCCACCATGTATTTATAGAACGGTGTTAGGGAGAGAATCTTCCCACCCATTTCATTTCAAGCAGTTCCACTTGCATCCACAAGCTAGATGCAGAGAAATATTGAAAACCCATTAATTTGATGAATACAGTCATCAGAAACCAAAGGTGGGAAGCATATATCCCAGTGTTCTCCACAGTGCACGTACTCGCCAGTTCGGTTGTGTTGAGTGAAAGAAATGCATTGTTTTACAGAAGAAGGTGTTTTTATTGAAGATAAGAGGTTTGTAAACGCTGGTATATAGCTGAAATACAATGTTAATAATGGTTTTGGTCACTTGAGTAAATGTATTTCAGCTAGAATGGAAATTATTATAGAATAGAAGATTTTAAAAATTAATTTTCTGAGTTGTTAATAAATACTATTTTGAAAATATTGAATTATATTCGAATATACTAACTTTTAACATTCCAAAATCACTTTTATATTTTTTGTGCAGTTTTCGGCAAAGATGATATAGGTCACTGACCTTGTTTTGCGTGGGAATTACGGGTTTTTCTTAAATTATAGAGCGTGATGGGTGTTTTTATACATTATATCCTGTTAAATAAACCTCATTATTGAGTGATAAACAGAGTATCATCATAATTTGGAGGTGGGAGATTATTACCCCATTGCTCATTTAAGAAAACATACTGTCATGTGTGGGCAGTGGGATAATAATTTCATAAAATAAAATCCACACCCAAAAAATTGTTGCATATTCCTACTCATCTATCACCCCCAATTACAAATGTGCAAAAAAAAAGCAAATATTTTATATCACCAGTCTTTTGCCCTATAAGGGGTTAATTAACTTACTTCTTGAGATTGGAAAAATATTCACGACTCCACCGTTCTACAGCCATACATTTAGACACAGATAGAGCATCCATATCTGTGTCAAAATCAAAGAATGGCAGGCTTGAACTCCAGACTGCATTCAGCTTAACATCAAATATTTTCTCGGGTTGGTTATTCAAGCTGGAAAGAAAGCAGGACTATGATCATTTAAGACAACATTATAAACCTTTACTCCACAAATTGTCCAGTATTGTAGCTAAGTGGCTAGAACACTAGCCTATGATTCGTAAAAACCCCCAGGGTCAATTAGTGCCCAGAAAGAATTCCATCCACTAAACAGGCAGATTTATTTTGGCTCTTCACGATAACATTTTTCCATTCCTTTAAAAATACAGCAGATTTTTAAAAAATGAGTAATAAAAAATAGGACATGAAATTTTATGAAAAGGCTAAGGAGGACAAGGTGAAAATGAATACTAGAGGACTTTTACTCCATAAAGAGAATGGATGGTATACTGTACCTTCATATGACTATTTACTTCTCTCTCACCCTCCCCCCTCCAAATTCCCCCAGAAAATTCTTTCTGAACGAAATACTTTAAAAAAAATTAACTCAAATCATCATTGTCAGAGCACGTTCACCAAATGAAGTGAAATTAGAAGTAATTTCTTAAAGAATTTACAAGGTTAAATGATTCTAAACATTAACATAATACTTAAGAACAAGGGATACTTGCAAAATTTGCTAGGTGTATCAAGATTTGTTCTTGTGTGAAAATATACTAGTTCACCACTAAACCCTCCACCATGATACATTTTGTTTAATGAACCAGGTGATTGTAGCAAGTGCCTGATGAAATATCAAGTAATTGAATGTTTACCGTTACTCTTAATAAATTTACCTCTTCCCACCACACTGTAAATGTGTGTTGCCTAGTTAAAGGGAAGCTCTCGTGATTTGGTAAGCTGGAAATCACACCTTACCAAATTTGATCCTATCCATCCTAACTTTTTTTACAAATGTTTTTCAATCACACTGTATAAAAAAATAAATTTAAAAATACATGTGCCTTGTTTATTCTCCATTTTTAAATGAGGAGAAACATAATTCATCATGGACAGCAGATATTTATTAAGCAAACAGTATCTCAGAATACAATGGTTGGGGCATGGTGAGGGGTATACCAAGAGCTGCAGAAGTAAATCTCTATGAACAAACACCATTTGAATATCTGAGTAGCTTTTGCTCTGGTTCTCCACATTCTCTTGAAGAAAATGCTGGGATATATATTGTTTTAAGTACCAGAGCATCTGTTTCACACCCAGTTTCATGTAATTACAGTTACATGTACTAATTCAGAACACATACAATTAAAAGTGGCTGATAACCCACATAATCCTAAGTACAGTGGAGACTCGATTCATCATTTTCGGTAGGACTCAAGACAAATGCAATGATGCAAGAAAATGATAAATGGGGCATTGTGGTTAAAGAGTTTTAACAATCCAGTTTCTAATAAATTCTCACTTTTAGAAAAACATGTATCAGGCGTCAATCTCATTTTCCTAAATTGAAAGTCAGTAGTGATATAGTCTATTATTGACCTGATTCCTCTACCCTCCCATGGGTATCTGTGAATCTCCTTATGCTTCGAGAATGAGTTCGCAACATAACCCCATGTGCTGTCCAATAAACATTTCCCATTGGTGTTCGCTTCCACATCCTCACCCCTCAGTTCTATTTCCTATCCTAGCATTGAAATACCCCCACTGTCCTTATTGTTAACTCGCACTACCACATCACGCAGTGCCATATAAAATCTGTCTTCTTTGTCCTGATTCGCCCCTTCACATGGAGGGTACACTGCAACATTCCTGACATTTCCAAATCCATCCACATTAATTGTTCATTTACGTACCTCACAGAAGCTGTATTACACTCTAATGTTCTTTTGACATACAGCCCTGCTCCCCACTTAGTCCTGCCTCGTTTTACACCTGACAGTTATACCTTGTAATCTCCTACTTCCTCCTCTATATCTCCCTTTATTTGAACTTCACTAATCCCCAGAATAGCCCATCTCACCCTACTTGCTGACTCAGCTAGCTCTACTTTTCTTCCTTCCATAACCACCCTCGATATTAATTGCACCCCATTGAATACCAGTTCGATTGCCTGTTCGCTTCCAAGGAGTTCCTCATCTGTCAGATGTGAGTGGTACTCCATCACTCCCATAGGTCCGAGGCTTGCTCTAGACATTTTTAGCAGGTATGGAAAGTACAAGTGAAGCTGGTTGCTAGTCTTAATTACACAGAGCTCTTGAGTTTCACCTCAGGGAACAAAAAAAGCCTGCACACAAGGTGGGCAATGACTCAAAATATGTCCAAGATGCCCACTCCTATTCCATAGTGACTGGTATCACGACTGTCAGGACCACTTACTAGGCCACTCAGCCGTTGCCCGAGGTTCACGAACTACGGCATGACGACACAATGAACCATGAAAAAACCATAAGGAAAATGAAAATATTCTTATGTGCAATTAAGGGATTCTTGAGTGGCACATGCTTCATGATGTAGGCCAGGCAAAAATTTAAAAGCAGAATTCATCCTAAAAGAATTATGGAAGTGATAGAATACGGTAATTATTCGAGGTGAAGCATTTGTATTTATTTTTAATAAATTCTATTCAGTATTTGGGTTATATGACTTGCTACGTTTAATTTTCAATTGGCTAATGTTGTAAGAATATTCATTCTTAACCTATTTTGACGACGACGACGACGACGACGACGACGACGACGACGACGACGACGACGACGACGACGACGACGACGACGACGACGACGACGACGACGACGACGACGACGACGACGACGACGACGACGACGACGACGACGACGACGACGACGACGACGACGACGACGACGACGACGACGACGACGACGACACACTACTTACTGCTTTTCATATAAACATTTTTTGAATACATACATGTATAAAACCATTTTCAAATAACCCTAGTAATGGGTGAAGCGTGGCAGGACCAGAGGTGACAGAAGTCCGATTCCAAGAAACTACTTAGAATCAACCCTTCCCAAAAGGATGTATTTAAGAAGGTTAGAAAAAAAAATATTACTGCAACATACATCATTTTTTCATTGTACTGAAGTCTCCATATACGCATAGGCTGGAAGGGCATCAAACGGATTCCTTCAGCTCCATATTCTTCAGGTTTGTATGTTTCATCTCGAAACATTAGTGTGTCTGGCGATTTTGGTGTAGCTAACAGACCTAATCCTGGCACCTAAAAAGAGGAATAACATTGGTCATAGACACAAAATATATACTGTAATATATTCGCCTTGAAAATAAAGCCCTCCACAAGTTTGTAATAATTGAAGCAATAATGTTAACGGTGAGTCTGCTTTTATCCCCCAGGTTCCAACTGATAAACCATTTGAATTTATATGCATTTAGTTGCCAGTAAAAATATGCTCTGCAACAACACTCAATAATTCACAAGGGCAGACACTGAAGGTTGCATATGATTGAGCTAGTTAGTTAGTTGAAGCCATTGTTGTTTTAAGGGGCGGAACTACGAGGTCATCGGCCCCTGTGATTGAGCTACTTCTCACATTATCAAATATGAATTTTAATGAAGATGACAATAAGATGAAATTGAGTGAGGTACCCTGGTCTTAGGGAAACGCATACCATATTTTCTAATCATAGTAAAGTGGTCCTCACTTGAATGAAGAAGAATCCATTTACGACACCATGAGGTCGGGTTGCAGTTCCAGTAATCAGGTACCAGCCATCTCGACTAGCCATGTTAAAATACACTGCGTCAATAGCCTGCAACAAGAATGGTGTTTGATTACAGGGTGAAGCTTTAAGAAAGAGAGAGAGTTGCATTGAAACGATGCAAATCGTACCAAATTAAATTGTTACATAGTAAAAGAAAGCATGAAACATGCAAAGAAAAGAAGAGAAAAGAAAAACATCCTACTCGTATTTTATCTCCATACTGTATATATAAGCTCACTGGACAAAATATTTGAGAGCTTTGAAGCCATTTTCAGTGCTGCATGATTAACAGTCAAATGATATATTTTCAGTCAGTCAACACGTATTTGTGTACACAACTGCTTTCCAGTAAGCAGTGAGCGAGTGAGTGAGTGTGTGTTTCTATACCTTATGTCGAGTAAAATTAAACCTTGGAGTCGGAATGGAATTAAATGTGGAATGAAAGTAAATCCTCAGGGCGGAATAAAATTAAATGAGAAATAAAATTAAATCTTGGTGTCTGAAATTAAATCCTGGGGCGTGGTGGCTCAGCGGTCTAGCTGTATGCCTCTCACCAAGTGAAATGCCATGTCCAGTGGTTCGGATTCCACGTAAAAAGGAGGTCCCGTGGCTTATGATCTACAGATTAACGGTCACGTTAAACTACAAGCTTCCTTCCTTTCCTTCAAAATTAAATCTTCGACTCTGAGTGAAATTAAATGTGGAATGAAATTAAATCTCGAGGTCGGAGTGAAATTAAATGTGGAGTGAAACTAAATCTTGAGGTCGGAGTGAAATTAAATCTTGTGGTCGGAATAAAAAGAAATCGTCGACTGGGAGTGAAAATAAATTAGGAATGATATTAAATATTGAGGTCGGAATGAAATGAAATGTGGAACTAAATTAAATCTTGAGGTCGGAGTGAAATGAAATGTGGAACTAAATTAAATCTTGAAGTCGGAGTGAAATGAAATGTGGTACTAAATTAAATCTAGAAGTCGGAGTGAAATTAAATTCATACAATTTAATTATATTCCTGTTGGAATGAAAATGTGAATGAACAATTAATTCTATTCTGGCTGGAGAGAAATAAAATTCATACAATTTAATTCTATTCCGGCCACAATTAAATTAAATCCATGCAATATAATTCTATTCTTGTCGGAATTAAACCGTGAATGAACATTTAGTTCTAGTCCGGCCGGAGTGAAATTAAATTCATGCACTTTAATTCCAACGAGCACTTCATTCTATTCCGGCCGGAGTAAAATCAAACCCATACACTATAATTTGTACGAACATTTAATTCTATCCATGCAATATAATTCTATTCCTCTCCGAACGAGACTTTGAACAAACATTTAATTATATTATGGCGTGATTAAAATAAATCCATATGGAAATATGAAGCTCCGAATTAAATATAGCGAAATGTATTCCATAGAATTACGGTTTATTCCTTGCGGAATGGCACTCTCAATGAAGAGTCTGTCTTATTCACTCCAATCCCTATATCTCTATCTCTACTTAGTATAAAACGAAGTCCCCAATTCTTGGATATTAAGGTTAATCTTGAGAACCACTGGATGGATTTTGGTACGGTTTTCACCATTCTGTAAAGGATATATTGAGGAAGGTTTCTGTAGAAAATTATTTATTTATGATCGAAGGAAGCCAAGCAGTAACGATTTCAGAGAAAAAGTAGGGGTAAAAACCTGGCGTCCGAGCGCATTTTAAGCTTATGCTGGGCAAACCACTAAAAATATCAATATGCTGCGAGTGTAAGAATTGTTCAGCATGAAAAGTTCTGCAAAAAAGTACATCGCCCACTATAAGTGTTTTTACGTTTTCATATCTTCCAACAATCTCCATTCAATTACTGAGGCGATAGTTTACGAGTTACAACTAGCACTTAGAGACAGACCAGTGGGGCTAACGAAACGACCCGAATACTCACGACCGCAACCGATCATCCAGCCCCCTTGAGGCAGACCAGCGCAGCGGGGCAATAAGAACGTACCCGAAACTTCACAACCTAGACCGATCATTAGGGCTAAGATTTTTATGTAAATACATATTCTTTCCCTTTGCTTATACTCTTACATAACTAAAAATGATAAATGTCCATGAATTAGAACCTTAGTTATCATATAATTACATTTTATTGATACATATCTGATCATAATGACATTTGTTTTACATATTTTTAATTTTTAATGTAAAATTACATATTCTGTGTTTTATTTTACATATTTGATCAAAATGACATTTTTTTAAACATAATTTTACTTTATTTATTTAAAATTATATATTCTATCTCTTACTGTAAAAAAAGTACGAGTGAAATATACGGTAATTCAAAACAGTCTGTATGACAATATTTGTTCACTAGAAACTCGGGTACCATACATGAAATGGATTTTCCAAGCAACTTAAATACAATGTTGAGAAAGGGCCAGGGAAGAATATCAAGAAATATATTAGTGGAGATAAGGGGATAGGAAATCACGTAGCACCCTGCCGGAGACTCAGCGACTGGAATTTAGTTTATTTCAGTTGTCCAGTGAATACCCATATTCTTTGGAGTCGTGTTGAGTTAAGACTTCAGAGAAGAGTGGTTGTGTTTGGAGTTTCCCTGGAAGTGCAACTCTGCTTTTCTTCATTTCGCCTGTGAACTTTTCGTTCCGCAAAATACGCAGTCAAGTTAGGATTGGACGGAATGGGAATTTGTGTTTCATGCACCTCACCATTCTTAAATTACGTCTGACAAGAATTCATTGCATATGCATCTCCATGATAATATAATTAATAGTCCAGTCAGTGATTTTAACGTTAACCCATCATGCTGAGACATAAAATGGATATAGGTCGTAGTTCATTGACATAAAAAAAAAAGAAGCGCTTAGGTGAAAAGGTGGACATGAAACCGAAATTTCTATTGGAAATTTGTTAAATAATATGCCAATACAAACCAAAATTAAAAAGTGTGTGGCTTATTACGATAGATGTCAGCAACCTGAATATGGTACAGTATAAACAAGTGAAAAATATTGTTAACAAATATGCATCTGCATCAAAATGCTAAATGTTACCTTAGGATGATCTGAAAGACTTTGACAGCATTCCATTTCATCAATGGTAGCCCGTGACTTGACGCCATAACCAGATTTCTTACTAGTCTTAGCTTTGTTATGTTTTCGGAAATGTGTTTGCACCTGAAACAAGTTTCAAAATGTTCTTTGTATTAATTAAAACACTACAAATATAATGGCAGATAATTTGCTACAATGGTTTAATTTTATCTTGCTTTGAGCTGGGCTTTTATGGCCTATAACAATAGATATATTTTGCAACTTACCTTCCGTAATTGTAGGGTCAGGAATAAGAAAGCTACTTTTAGATAGTAATATTTCCCTGGTCTGCAATAGATGCCCAGGATAGCAGGAGGATTTTCTCTGTTCAGAAACCTAAAGAATGCAATTGTCAAGATAGCAATCAAAATGTATTCATACATAATGAAATGTACACTGAGCAACAAGGCAGGGGGAAAAAATCACACACTTCAGTCCTACCGGTACTTAAATAAACTAACTTTATCTACCTCATAAAAGAAAGCAGAGCAGCAGCAAAGGTCAAGGTACACATGGAAGTGAAGAGACATTCTTATCTGAGTTACATAACTGATAAGATAACATGTATTAATTATGTCTTATTAAAGGTTGGCATTTTTTAAATACATTTCCCATGTGTCAAAGCTGATCCCTCTGGCTTGGCCCATGTTAAACACCCACAGGTCTTGTGACTCACCAGGCTGATGGAGCTCCACTGCAGCTATCCTTACCAGAGTCCTGTCAACTTCATGCAATTGTGATAAAACTTGCACAAATTACAGAATTATGAGAAGTAGGTGACACAATCGCTTCAAATTTCACTGGACTTTCCTGAACATTTTCATTTTGAAGCCTAGAGGATAAGCTACAGGTTATATTACTGAATGAATAACCAGACATTAGTGCTGTTAATCCTGTCCACACCTTTCCTGGAGCCTCATCAGAAGTCCAATGTTCTGTCATGTTCATTTGTCCTCTCATCTACAAATTTCAGACCACCCTCCTGGGCAAAATTTATTTATGATACAATTAACGTGTTCATAAAAACTACATTGAAAGAGATTCTTCAGTTTCCAACAGACATTCAAAACAGTAGGCTATGTTGTATACAGATAAGAAGTTCAAGGTCTAAGTTTAGTCAGAGTGAGCTGGGAAGCATACCTGTAAACAATCAACACTTGTAAAATCTTCATATCCACTGGGAATATGTTCATAAACACTCATAGGGAAGAGAAGTAGTGCAATGCAAGAGCAAATAAGTTTGCACAATAATAAGGATGAGAGCATGTGTGTTACTCAGCAGGAACTCTCAGTGGAGGAATATCAAGTATGATTAGCCTTGCCTCAAAACGGTGAAGGTGTCATCCTCTTCAAGCAGTACACTCCTCCCAAAATATAGATACAAAATCCTAATGTACTACACAGTATTGACTGGCAAGCTGAACAGAAAATGACAGCTCAAAGGTTTGTTCTCTGTTCTGTTCAAGGTCGGTCTTGAATTGTAAAATACTGTAGGTGTGTTAATTTATGATTTAAGTAGCATAAAACATGCATTGGTGGGTAGGGTAGTTGTAACATTTCTTACTCAAATGACAGATTAGAAATGTCTGAAGAAGGTTTGTTTGTTTGGTTTTGTTTCTTTCATGTTTTGGTGAGTGTATGGCATTCTTAGAATAACTAGCTGTATTAACATTGTGATCTGAGTGCAGTATCAGTATACCTAGATTTTGGTAATAGGGTGGTTGCCCCTTTTCTTTTTATTTCACTCTATAATTACTATGTACCAGTGCACTCAATGTCATACCTCATTGCCATCTGCAAGTCGGCAGTTAGGTCATAAATTGAAAACCCATGGCGATATAAATGACAAGGTCAGCGCTATCACTTTCCAAATCACCTGTGGTCTCTTTGAAAAACTTGAGGAAATAAATTATGCCTTCCATAACCTCTTACAGATACAACATTATTCCCCGTCTGTTCTTTTCCTTTGCAATGCATTTGATTTAGTACTGTACCATAGCGAATGAAGCAGTTTGTTCCACATTATATACACCATAATTTTATGTTCGTTCTGGATGGAATGGAACACTTCAGGCAGCTCATCCCTCGAGAATTTTTCATTTTTATAATTTTAAAAAATTATTCCAGTTACAGTTCGATACAGTGAGCTCTCATTTGGACGGCATTATGCATTAAGCGTCTAAGCGCCAATTTTTGGAAATTGAATTATTAGCACCATCTAGTGTGTATGGTCTTGAACTACAGTACATTCTTTTTACATTATTATGTAATTTTTCTCAATATTAACTGTTAATTTTATAGACAAGTCTAAGCGCCATCCCCTTTATCTTAGGTTAAGAGTTTTGCATTAATCGGCTATGAGGCGAAAACGTGAAGTTATTCTTCGAAACGCTATACTGAGTTCTACAAGAAACAGCCAAGCGACATTTCATTGTCCCTCACACCTTGACTGTATTGTTAGTGTTTCGCTATAATCGGCTACGCATCAAATAATCTGTTCTATGCTGCTTCCTTGCATCTCGCAGGAGAATTTTCTGACAACTCAATGAGTGCCTGTGTGTGTGCATCATGACAAGCAGAGCGCAGAAAAAAAATCTTTTGCTGCTGAAGAAGATTCATCCTGATGATCCAGGAACTTCGTATACAAGGTAGATATTCAGGAATACTTTATATTTGTAGTACAGTACATAACTCAACTTGACTGCAATATCCAACGTCATTATCAGTGGTAGTTTCTGGGTATTCGCCCTGGAGCCAGTGCACACCCATTCTTGCAATATTGCCATTTACATTTCAATTTTATGAATATAAAAATTAATATAAGATTTTATGGTATTATAAAGCGTCAACAAATGTCCAGGATACCGCTTTTTTACATTTAAATGTACCGCGTTCGTTGCACGTCACTGTACGTTGCTTGTGTGCTGGCTCGGGTATCATCAAAGATTGCCGTTCGCCACTTGCAGCTTTGTAGCCAGCGTTTAGGCTTGATGGCAAAAGGGGGGGGGGGGGGGGGGCAAGAGGGGATGTGTGTTTACTATAACAGAATTGGAGCCAAATCCTTGCCTGGCGAAAAGAACTGCGCATACTCCGTTTTATTTTCCATCTCCTTCTGTCGCATCTGATTGACTGACGAAGAAGCGATGACCGCTAGTGTGCAGGAGCTACCGCACTATCTGTTGGTGAATTGTTGTACCAAGTAGAGTTTCATGCGCAGTTTGAAAGATTGTCTCTTTACGCAGCTTGCATAATAGCGCCACTGCCATTTGATTTTCAATGTGCATTTAAAAACCACATCCATACAGCTAACTGTATGATATTATATAGTATTTAGTTGTAACAGTGATTTCAGTTTCATAACATTTCTTTATAATTTACAGATTTTTAAGGTCCAGTATGATTGTATTTGGAGGATTAACGCAGCCTATAATAGATATCTTGTTGATCTTGGCCGTGGCAAGTATTTGTCACAAGTGTGTTTCTATAGTGTGGAATATTTGAGCGTGTGTGCTTATCCTCCCAGCTTGGCTTCACCCACGAACATAGAGAGGACCATTCCTGTACCGTCGCAAGGACGGTGTCTGGGAGCCAAACACACTTTGTCAGCAAATGCAACTGGGGATGGTGACAGGTGACCACAAACATGGGTCTAATTCAGGGTCAAAGAAGGGATTTTGACCTTTGGCCTGAATGGAACCGTCCCGGTATTTGCCTAGTGATAAAAATGGAAAACCACGAAAATCATTTTTAGGACCGCCAAGGTGGGATTCGGGAATATTATGGCTACTGTTCAGGATATAAAAACTATTACATCGTCCCAACTTACTTACTCTGCAAGAAAAGGTGGCCATATAATAAGAAATGGAAAGACCTATTCCAAACCTGAATTTAATTCAAACATCCCTGTGCAAAGCGAAGGCTAGGAATCGCTAATTCCATGATGAAGTTATAGCAAGTTAGTATGAGTTGGCTTGTGGCTGTGAACTAACCAACAGGATGTATTGTTTTACGTTCTTAAAGTTGTGCTACGTGCACAAAAGAAGAAAATTCCTCTCCGCACGCCGGAAGCGGAGGTAGACTTCATCGGGCAAAGAAAAATGCTTCGAATTCACTAAATTTGCCAATTGTTGTACAGTATACCTACGAAAGTTCCACATGTTTAGCATACAGCATCTTCTTATAATACCTGAAACATTTTGCTCATCCTTTGGTGTAAGGGTGGGTCATATCAAATATTCTTTCAGACAAAAAATGTTGTTACATTTTAGAGGGGTATTGGCCATTTTAAACTGTTTTGATATTGTGCCTATAAAGGGAGGTATGATTTCTTTTCTCTAAAAACTCCATTTTTCCCACCCCTTTGTTCAAAGTTACAAAGATAAGCACTTGGCCCTTATCAGAAAAATAGTACGAACTTTGAATGGATTCAGTTTTTAACATACTAAGAAAGTTATAGCAATATTTCACTTTCCCCCCATTTCCAACCCATTGGTCCGATTTTGCCCATTAGCGAACTCGACCAAGACTTTGAATGGTTATATTATATGTAGGCCCGTACATATACATTATATATTAACTTTTGAACTGACTGTGGTTTTGGGATCTGGGGGATGTGAAACGCGAAGATATGTCTTTCTTTTTTTCCGGATGTGGCAATGGTACCCTTTGCAATAGGTAGCTTTCTAATGCAATCTAACCAAAATCAACATATGTGAACAATCAAAAGCGTACATGAATGCAGAATTGGAATTACAAGTACTAGGAAAGTAACAAATTAGACAACAGGTTCATTGTGCATTCGGGAGGGAACATAGAACAGCAAAATATCGAGGTGTCGAAAAACCGACTCCAAGTGCCACTAGTGAACTTGGAGAAAATAGAGTAACATTTATATCAAATTTAGATGTTGTTTTTTTTAATTTTTCTTCACCAGCCGCCACTGGTCATTATTGATATTCATTTACTATGTGAATGTCATTGAACTGACTAAGCCCTAACAAATAGACTACAGCAGTTGGTTACAAAATTTCTATTCCTTACAAACAATGCCCGTAAACATTGATTTCTTTAGCAATTATTTGCTATATTAAATGCACTTGGCGGGTGTAAATTGCACAGCATTATTTAATATACTTACAGGGAATACAAGATAATGAGACTAGCACCGTGCTATACCACTCCAGTGAATCAAGCTCAGGAACCTCTAAACAAGAAGCTGATTCGACTGATCTAACCCCTCTTCAAACTGTTAGTGGCAGTAGTTGTTATTATGTGCTGTACTCTATATCTGAAAATAACACTGCAGCTCAGCTGTTGTCCTATGAGGCAGGTCCAAGTGTAGAACCTATCAATGTTGTAACTGGTATTTCCAACCCCCAGCCCACTAATGACAATGAAATTGACCCCCTTTCAACTTTGTCATCAGGAGATGAATACCCTATAATGGAATTGCTAACTTACTGCAGAAGAAATGAAAAAGAAAATGCTCGAAGTACAATGAAGAGCGACTTTCAAAAAGCAACCGAAATTCATGGACTGTCAGTGCTAAGCTTTGATATGCAGAGGACACTGCCCCTGCTGAGAATTCCAACAAACATAATATTCTACAAACGTCAGATATGGCTGTATAACTGCGGAATTCATGACGCTTCATCGAACAAAGGCTTCTGCTAACTGTGGCTGGAAGGCCAAGCTGGGAGTGGAGCCCAAGAAGTGGGCTCTTGTCTAAGAAATTAATCACTGAACATTTAGAAGAAGTCACTGAACAACTTGTGCTTTGGTCCGATTCCTGCGGAGGGCAGAATCGGAACATAAATATGGTCCAAATGCTGAAGTCTGTCATGGAATCACATCCAACACTAAAGACCATAAAAATGCGATTTCTGGTTTCCGGGCACAGCTATTTGCCCAATGATGATGATTTTGGAGATATTGAAAGTGCTTTGAAGTTTCATCAAAGATTATATACACCAGAAGACTTCAAGGAAGTAATGAGAACTTGCCGAAAGAAGAACAAGCTGGTCATGAATGAATTGAAAGGAGAAGATTTTGTGGGCACGGCATCCGTTGAGAAACAAACAATAAATAGAAAGAAAGATACCAATGGCAACGGAGTAAGCTGGCTAACAACATGGGAAATTGAAGTAAGGAAAAGCCCATGGCTGTTGACTTTGAAACGTACTTTCGATGACGAATTGTCCAGAAACTGGAATTAAAATAAAAATGCATTAAGGGGTAAAAGACAAAAAGGGTGCTTAGCCGTTTTACGCATAACTATCGTGTTCGATAGAAAAACGTAACAACAAGCTATTCACCAAAAATGACGCTTAGCAGTTTTATGCGTAACTAAACTCACAGATAACGTAAAGCAGCTAAGTGTCAATTGCTAATAAATCAACTGTTTCATGTATTTTTGTAATTTAAACACAATAACTATCAACAATGCAAATAAATAAGGGTTTGTTTGCTTTTAACACTCAAACTGGGCTAACAGGAGGGAATTTGTGATTGTTTAAATGTCTAAAACTTTCAATCACGTTTTTCTCAATTCCAGCTTTTGGTGGATAGCTGTTTAATGCATAACACCGTCCAATTATTCATGTTAATGCAGACTTGAGATTGCATGGCTAATACAAATAATTATTACCGTACCTGAGAATGACACTCTTATTTACTCAGCATGCAACATATATACAGTAATACAAAACCCATTGCATTACAAGTCTCTCTCAGTTCACTTTCGGGAAACATTCATCTATTCTTTTTCTGTCTCAGTGCATCGTTTACTTTCTTTCTTATAACAGTCCTCATTTTCCGGAGCATCAAAAGGTCGGTGTAGTCAAATTAGATTTGGTGCATACTCTATTAATAAATTGATACATTTCGGTGCTGCTTTAAAGAAAACCATACTGGTGGTTTAATTTGATGCTTCCGTATTGACTTTGATTTATTGAAATATAGAAATTTGGCTCCACCTAGTCAATACTATTTATTTACATTGAGTAAAAATCACTTGTACTGTACATGTTTCGAGCCGAATACAACGCTCTTCTTCAGCGCAACTTAATTGATCAAATCAAGGTTAAAATCCTATAATATAAACATCACTTAAAATCTTAAAAGTTGTTAAAGCATTACTCATGTTTGGCTGTTAACAATTTCAGTAAATTTTAACAAAGCAAATAACTGTAATTGCTTTATAGAAAGATGATCAAGTGGTTTTCCATCACAGTGCTAAAGTAAACTACAAGTATAGTTAATTAATCTTCAATTATTATCTGATATTCCTCGACTATGTGTAGGTTCCTGTTTGCTATTATTGACTGAATTCTTGAACTTGGTAGCCATTAATACGGCTTCATCATACTACTGTACTATGAAGGATTGGTCTGGTTTATAAACTGTAATACAAACAAAAGGGTTACCTTAGCATGTAAAATATTTACTTTGGTAAACTTTAGATAAATTGTTGCTTTCAAATGTTTCATGCGAAATATTTTGCGTGGTGGAACTTATTTAATAGTACCATGTCCTTGCAGAGTTTCATTGAAATCGCTTCAGCCGTTTGGATTTATTAGGGGGGAACTCACATACACACACACGGACAAAAGCTCATAAGCCTATTTTTTCATATGATGAAAATAGGCTAAAAAGGGAGAGTTTCTGCTCAAAGTCAAAAAGGGATAATATGAAGTCCACTCAGGAATTCCTCAGGATCATCAACTTTCGAGCTCACCAGCCGTGAGCTCTTGAGGGTTTAGCACTATCCAAGGTGCGTCATGCATAGTGGGACTACAAAAACCCTGCCCCCTTTATGGCCTCTTTACAGTAGGCATGGGATATGAAAAAGAAAAAAGCGTTTTGTCCTCTCGAAAAATGACAATATCAGAAAAGAAAAGGCAGAGGACAATTAAGGTGGGAAACTGAATGATACCATACTGTTATACCATCCTCAACAATCACTAATTGTTATTTCACATTAAAGCCAATAGCTTTTCAGACCGTAATGCCCGGTGTCTCTCTTGACAATAACATGGTGTCCACAGAATTTTCAATATCAATTTTCCTGACTTTTCCTGACCATTTTTCAATAAAATTCCTGACTCGTGAAGTCATCGTAATATTGGAAAAAAGGTTTATTGAGCAAACAAATATTTTTTATTTGCAGCCACCACCATCCCCATAGCTGCCCAAAGCTCGCCTCCTTACTCATTTAAAATACAAAATAAAGTAAATTATATTGCAATAATACAGTGGAACTTGGATAATTCAAACCTCAAGGAACCAGTAAAAAAATTCGAATTATCCAAAAAGTCGAATTAAGAAAGTTCTTTGAAAAGGGTAGAGAAAATACAGTATATTGTATTGCATTTACCTAATGATTTAATTTCACCAAAGCAGATTAACAGACAACGGTACCTTATAAAGACTGTATCGTGAATAACTTCAAAAGTTTCAAATGAAAAATAAAACCAAAATGTACTTTTCACCTATTTAACGACTGTAGTAATCCAGCAGTCTAGTTAAGTCTCAGAGAAATCTACTCTTTTTCAAAATAGTTTGAGATTTTTACCTGTTTCTTACAATTAAGTCCAAGGAGGATATATGGGTAGAGCTGCAACTTAATGCAAAATTTTGACACCAACCTATTGCTCGACGCAAGTAGTTCCAGCTGACAATATGAGATGGCGCGACGATGCACTCTCGAGCGCGATCCGTCCCCGACACAGATTACCTACTACTACAGATAGCCGACAGCCATGCTAATTCTTGGCACCTAAGACTTCAGCGCTGTCTGGTGTTTGACCGCGGTACTAGTTGAGCACGGCCGTGCGGGTAGCCTACCCCACCCCTTCCCCTCGTTCCTCTAAATATTCTCGTCCTAACTGCTCTGCCCACTTCAATGTTCCGAAAATCCCAATCTTCCCAATACTTATAGCACACGTTTTTAAGTGTGGAGATAATAATATGATCTACACAAAATAAATCACATTCAAAATAGCAATAACAGTTTTTTTTTAAATAATACCAAAGTGGGAAATTGTGAATTCCGGAACTCTGAAATGAGCAATCACAGCATTTAGGACATGACCTCATCAATAATTTACATGTTTACATTTCTTTCAGTTGCAATTGGAGCATATTGCATCGACAAGAATTAGGCTACTATAAGGTCTGCAGCATATTATTACTCAATTTAAAAAAAATGGTCCCTTCCAATTAACCACTGGAGGCCCAATTATAACCGATTAGTTCCGAGATTAAACTAGAAAGGAAAAGTACTGGGAAGGGAGAATATTCATATCTTAAAATGCTTGATGCTGTTCGCAATAACAGGAAAATTTTAAGAGAGAATACTAAGGAAATAGGTGGTGTAACCTGATCCTCATCACACTAAAATTGTTAGTGTAATTAATGCCAAATTCATTAGTTTCAGAAAAATAATTGGATATCACAAAATTTATATACAGTAGTTCATTTCATATTACCCTTTAAAATATATCCAGTCCACCAATTTTGAAGGGTGAAATACAGTAAGTACATGTACATAAACAAATTTCATGGCACACTAATACAGTAAATTCTATGACATGCTGTGAAGGGGAAAGGAGAAATAGGACTTTCAATGAAAAACAAGAAACACACTCAATACTGCTAGAAATCATCATGTTTTATTTAAAAAGTTTGTCAAAGAAGAAAAAATAACAGGGAGAGCCAAAATCAAACTTAGCAAAAATACAGTAATCAAATCTGGTCCTTTTAAAAGTATGTGTTGAGGCATGTTCTTCTTTCTTGCCAAGGTATAACGGTAGGCTACAGCACATGATAATGGACCTATTACCTCCTTGACGCCATGGCTGACACCGATGAACCGCAAATTCCTACAACACATGCAAGTTTGTATGTTGAAACAGTTAACTTAATAAATGTGTAATGCTTGAAATGGAGAACTTGAATTTGCTGTTATGTGTATGTTTGCACCTACAATAACTATATTTTAAAAGAATCTCTTATTGTAGAATCATTGTGTTTTTTATATTAATTTTAGGGCTTTTGATAACATATTCATTTAGCCCCATATATTTGGAAGTGTATAGGAATTATATGATAATCTGTGTTATTGTGGTATCTGTAGTAGTGTGTAGGCTATACTTTCTGTAATTCAGATGAGGACTGGAAAGGTGGCAGCCATAGTTAGGGACATTTATTTTTAAGAATTTTTAATAATATGTACTAAAATGAAATTGAAATACCAACAGGAACAGTTACAACTTCCCTGTCCACTCGGCCAAGATATTCTGCAGATCTCTCCTGTGGGCCTCAACATTATTTTATTTTATTCCTTTCCTGATGGAACTCCGGTAGTACCTTATTTCAACTCCTGGGGCACCTCCCCAAGCCTGTCCCTTATAAAGCTACACACACTACTACAGTCATCACATAATCGGAGCAATTCTACCCACACTCAACTGCACGGGGCTGATGACCAAGATGTCCCAAGCCCATAAAATGAATTAACAGCAGACAAAATCAAGTCATTATTTTATTTTGTGTTGTGTTGGATTCTGACACATGTATGCGTTTGACAGAGTGCCATTTAAGCTCATGAATAGGAATGAATGAATACGACTACCCTACTTGTTTACGGATTTACAGGAGGCAGTCAAGATAGGAATTACCTAGAAATTTATATTCTGTATGTGAGGGAACCCATTATAAACCACTTGCTGGGTGGCTAAGCGGAGAATCAAACCCAACATTTCCCGGTTTACCTCACTAGGCTGTGTGTACCTTGTTCTTACCCTCAGAATAGAATTAGATTTCTTGACATTCAGGAATCAAACATGGACCCCAGAAGTGACAACCAAGAACTATACCACCTGGTTGGTCTCATTTATTTTTAAGAATAATATGTACTAAAAAGAAATTGAAATTCCTACTGGAACAGTTACAACTTTCCCTGTCCACTCTGCCAAGATATTCTGCAGATCTCTCCTGTAGGCCTCAACATTATTTTATTTGATTCCTTTCCTGATGGAACTCCGGTAGTACCTTACTTCAACTTCTGGGGCACCTCCCCATGCCAGTCCCTTATACAGCTACACACACTACTACAGTCATCACGTATTACTGATTGCACAACCACAACATCAAAATTTGAAGGGGTAGGGGTCTAAGATTGCTCTTGGTAATCTGTCAGTGTAGTAAACAAGCATATAAAACTCAGTACAGCATTGGAAGCATATGAAATTGATGTGGCGATAGGAGTGGAATCATGGCTGAGAGAAGGGGTAGGAAATAGAGAAGTATTCCCAGAAGGGTATGTAGTCTATCGTAGAGACCGAGGAAATAAGAAGGGAGGGAGGGGGGTGTTTATTCTGGTGCAGGAAACCTACTGCTCACATGAATGGTTTACCGACGAAAAGGATGAAATATTAGGATAGAATTAGTTTGTGACAATATGAAGGAGGTGGGAATTATAGGAATATATAGGCTTGGGAGAGAGGAAAAGACACATGGAAATATTTGAGAAAGTAATAGATTACACTCATAAAAACAATAACTTAATGGCATGGTAATAATTGGGGGGGATTTAAATTTGCCAGAAGTTGATTGGAATGGAGCTGCAACAGAAGCCCATGAACAGAAACTTGCAAATAATTTAGTTTGGGAGGGAGGATTTACACAAGTAGTGCAAGCACAAACTAGGCTCAGTAACTTGCTGGATGTATTCCTGATAAAACCAGGGAAACTTGTTGGAAAAACTCACGTAATTGAAGGAATAGGTGACCAAAAGATTTTTGATGTGTCTGGTGAGTGGTTTTGTTACTGCTTCTGCAGGTATCACCCTTCTGAAAGATGTCTCATCGTTTCTAATTCTATTCTTACTCTTCTGCCAGAGGAGAAATAGTTTTGCAACGCATGAATACAGTGCTGTAGCTGCTGAATTTTCTAAAAATAATTATGGAATGATGGGAAGAAAAATAAATATAGCCTATTCTAAAATAACAACATACGCATAAAATGAAACCATTCTGATGAACTTAATATTCTTCAAATTCAGAGTACAAATGCGTTCACCATTTGGTGCTTCGTTCATTTGTATATTTGGACCAAAATGTAGACCTCTGAAATAAATTTTAATGTTGGACTTTGCTCCACAGAACAAGAGCACACAGCCACCCATAGGACCAGTGTGTGTTAAGATTTTAGAACCTGTAATTACAGTTCTACATCAGTAATGGCATTACTACATATTCGACCAACTGAATACTTGCCACTGCACCAGTAACTAACATGTGCAAGAACTGATCTTTTTTGAATACGGTACCAATAATTTGAAATTCAAGGAAGGGGAAAATATTAAAGCTTAGACACGTTGTTATGAGCCATGACATTTTTAATCTACCGCAATGTAAAATGAATTATTAACACTCCTCAAGAACTTGAGTACACATATGCAATAGGCTCATGGTACTGTATGTATCTCTGCAAGATGTAATCAAGTTGAAAACATTACGGTAACATAGACTCTTACCTGGTCATTTCTCAGGAGAGTAGGCCTAATTGCCACATTCCTCTGCTATTTCGAGAACAGCAATTTACGATTTGTTTGTTCACAGAATTTGGTAGACCTACCTGTGGAATAAATAATAGTGAAAGTTAATTAATATGTCAAGTAGAATATCACCTGTACACTGCGTCTAATATCAATTCAAAACTAGGCTACCGGTACGGTATATTTTTCACAGGCACTACAGAAACAAGTTTTCACTTAAACTCTTAAAATAAGCGTACTTACTTGGCGTAGCAGAAGAAGAACTGTTCACTTCTCATTACCAAGAAGACGATTTGATGAAAGAAAGATGAGAAAGAACACAACATTAGCTTATTATAAAATATTAATATACGGCCAATATTGTTTACCCCATGCACGACATAAACAGAGCGTCCATGTTGGTCAATGCCGCCAACCCAGTAGAAATAATGTTTATTTAATGATAAGTGCCGTAATTATCGTCGGTGAGCAAGATAGATGCAAGGAAATGTCAATTAGGAATTATGTGTATATTTATTGACTAAATATAGGGATATATTTGCAATTTAATTATAACGTGTATCATGCATATGTTGGCAAGACGATATACAGCGCTCCATATGGCTGGCCGCGCAACTACACTGATGGTACCAAATAATCCCTATCTGGTTGACACCCCCTGGTTTTTAACGTTGTCAGCAGGTACTACTACAAGGCAAGCTTATACTTACATGATCCTTGAAGGCAAGCTAGCGTTGGTACCCTATAAAGTTTCACCCGGTCGATTAAGTCTCTCAACCATCACAAAAGAATCTAACAAATTTAAGGAACGGAAAACAGAACCACTTACGTCATTTCTACTTTTAAAAAAAAAGCCCAAGTTCTGTGATGTGGTTTGTTGCTTGGGCTGCACTCGGAACAGTTTTTTTTTTTTTTTTTTCGGGAACTGACCCAACTGTTTGGCTTCCGATCGGCTTTTTACACTAAAAACTTCGAATTATCCAAAAATATAATTCGAATTAACCAGGATTTTTTTTAGCATTGATTGTATATAAAATGCTAGGGACCAAGAGAAAAATTCGAATTAAAGAAGATTTCGAATTATAGAAGTTCGAATTAGCCACGTTCCACTGTACATAAATCCAAGTACTCTGCTCGGCGTGCAGGACAGTCGTTCAATACATAATACATGTCTCTCAAAAATAATTGAAGGTCCCACTTTACAGAATGCATTCCTGTTTGTAGGGCTTCATTGACAACAGGCGCGTTTTGGCTTTCCGCCTGGTTTTAACCGCGGTTAGGTTTGGTTACAATCTAAGGTTACACTCGCCAAAACGAAAAAATTTACGGGTTGAAAGTTAGCAATATATGGCGACGCAAGATATGAGAAGTGTTTATTGCAATATTTAGAGGGCGCAACCAATTTTAAATACATGATTGCAATAGCTCTGAATTCGTTCAGAGAACAGCATGTGAGACCATCACTGTACAGCGAATATTGGATATCGCTGTACAGTGACACGGATTTCCATAGTCATTTTAGGATGACTAAGGAGACATTCGACAGTTTATGTAATGTGCTCTCGAGAGATGCAGGTTAGTTAAAACTTTCCCTGGGGGTTTTGACCCTGCTGCATATTGGACTTTGGTACTTGGTGAAAGAAGGCTCGATGATGACCATTGCAGATCGCTTCAATGTTGCAAAGTCCAGCGTGAAATTCGTCGTCGATGAGATAGTGGACGCGATCTGCGACCTAGCACCAACTTTCATCGTCTGGCCGACAATGAACGAGTGTGTTGCGGTCGAAGAAGGATTCCGAATGCGAGCTGGCTTTCCTGGTAAGAAACTTTTAGTTACTTTTGGACAATTTGGCCTACAGGCTATTTCTACAGTTTATAGCCATTTTGCCCCATGATTTTGTGTGACATCCTTTAATAATATTTCGCCTGTGTAAGTTGAAGATGATGTTGAGATCAACATCTTGTTTCTTGTCATTACGTAAGAACATTTGAACAATTAATTAAATTTCATTCCACCAGCCCCTCTGTGTTGGATAGATTAGTAGGTTGGTCTAGTATTGAATGGCTGCTCAAAATATTTCTTCTTCGGGAAAGAACGTTATCTCTGCTTGCCATGGATGTTGTCAAAACAGAGGGACATTTTTAAGTAAAAATAAATGAGGTGAGGTTTTGTTCAAACTAGTGTTTTAGGTAGAACTGCGTTTCTGTGGGACAAAAATATTAAATATAATGTAACACCAATCTTAATTTCCACTTTCATGCAGCATTACTTACTAGGCCTAAATGTATTATTCTGAAGAGCAAGAGCAATGACAGGTTTATGGTACAGTAACTAAATATCACTGTGAGTTTCTTTGTTTGGGCACGGCTAGTCAGCAGCGTAAGTGGCTGCCATTAATCAAGCCAGCTAGATATGCTGCTTCTGCCTTGCTTACTATTGCACAAGCAGCGGCCAAGACTACCTTAGCTAACAGCAGCCACGCTCCAGCAAACCACTCACCCTGTAGATGGATTAATAAATCTGTATTTGTTGAAAAGACATGGGTGTCCAGTAGGCTGAAAGGGTTGAACTGACACACTTCCTTGAGGGCTGCTATGCAACAGTGTTCTGCTTTATTTGTCGGCACACTACTGTTTGCTTGGGGCAGTGGTAACTTTCTCACTCGCTGTGCCCAAGGTTGCATGATTAAATTCTGGCACAGTTGGCATCTGAGGGTGTGCAAATGAGCAGGAACCGTGTCAGTAGATTTACTAGCACATTAAAGATCCTCTTCGGGGCAAAATCCAGCACCCTATCGCCCTAAGAGCCACAGCAGTTAAAAGGGACATGAAACCAATAATATTATATTTACTTGTTGACAACAGATGTTTTGTTTACCCTAGCCACTATTCCCAAATAAAGTGTTGCAGTAGTTAAGATTTAATTGATCATGTTAATATAATTATTCTATAATTCTCTCTCTTTATATTTCAGGAGCAATTGGTGCCATTGATGGATGCCATATATCGGTGAAATCTCCTGCTGACCAACAAGGAAGCTATACAAATCGGAAGATGGGGAAGTCTATTGTGCTCCAGGCTGTTTGCACAGCAGACAGACTATTCACAAATGTGTCTGTGGGCTTCCCAGGTAGAGCCCATGATGCCAGAGTACTAAAATACTCTAGAATGTATGCTACCATTTGCCGGGAGGGCCCAGCCAAATTGTTCTTTGGTGAATACCATTTGGTTGGAGATTCCGCGTACCCATGTCGTGACTGGCTAATGGTGCCATTCAGAGATTATGGGGCTCTGACATACCATCAGAGGAGATTTAATAGAAGGCTCAGCAGTGCAAGAGTTGCCATTGAAAACTCCTTTGGCCTACTAAAGGGTAGATGGAGACGACTGTACTATATCAATGTGACTGACATCCAAAGGGCATCGAAGATTGTCATGGCAACTTGTGTTTTGCACAACCTCTGCCTCATCAACAAGGATTTCCTGGAGGAAGCTGCACCTGTTGACACTATCCAAGGGGTGCAGATTGCAGATGGTGAAGCTTTGGTAGCATCATCGGGAGAAGATAAAAGAAGAGAGATACTGTATCTTATGATGAATAATGATTAAGTATGCTCTCTCTCTCTCCTCCCCCCTCTCCCCACAGCGAGACTAGCAGAGATTCGAACCATCTTTAGTACATGTGTAGGGCATGGCCAGGCGTATACCAGGTGCAAGTAGTAAGGTGCGCTTCTCAGCTGTTTCCGAGAAATTATTATTTTCATTTACAGTGTGGCGTCCATGTGCATCGTACGTTAGCAAGAAGGCAACGAGCGCGTCGTGCAGCGGTAAGAGCCCTGCTTCGCAAGCGCTGGATCGCATCCCACCGGTGAGCCTTTGCAGTGTCTTGTTTTTAAACATTGGCAATTCGTACAACTGTAGGTGTGGCGAATAATGTTTATTTTGACGTCAATTGTAATAACGTGTTATGTGAGTGGGAAAAGCAAGTCGGAATGAATCGTACAGGATATTGATGAATGAATACCTTCATTCCCTTCAATGTATAAACATATACATATAATAGAATACACCTGACCGTGTATAATACCAATGTATTTGCAATGCCGATACTGTACATTATGTAATGTCACAAACGTTCACCCCTGTACTGTGATTTCAGAATCCCTTTTCCCGCTCACATAAAACTTTAATACAATTGACTGCAAAATAAGCATTATTTACCTCGCCTACAGTTGACGAATTGCCAACGTTTACAAAAAAAGCACACTGCAAAGGCTCACCGGTAGGATTCGGTCTAGCGATCCCTCGCTTACGAAGCAGGGCTCTTATTGCTGCACCATGCGCTTGTTGGCTTCTCGCTAACGTACAACGCACATGGACGCCGCACTGCAATTGTGAATAATTAATTTCTCGGAAATGGCTGAAAAGCGTACCTTACTACTGTGCCCTTTTAGCATGAAATATGCAAATCCCAGTATGCCAGCAATGCTCAAATCGGGATTTTCGGGGTTATGGTATGTTCTCCCACTCTGTGACTTACACATTTTGGATTAAATAGAGGATACACTTCCAAAATAAATAAACAAAATCAACTCCTACTATAAAACATTTAATTAACCAAATATATGGTGCTACAACAAATTAAACAAATAAAATACTGACCCAATTCTAACTTGTTCAGAGTGAACAAGGAATACATAATAAAACAAAGGTTAAATCATAATAAATGGTTTTCATAAACCAACAAACTTATATTTCTTTTCACTTCCATATGGTGTTCTTTTAAAAATTCAATAAAATCAAGAGCTCCAATAGGCTCGATACTTTTCAATATAAACTGTGTTATCCTTTTACTACACATCACTTCTTATTATATGAGTATTTTATAATTAAAACAATATATAATTCTTATTAAAGTACTGTTACTCATTTACTTAAACTTTGGGCTTTCACAATATTTCTCATGTTACCATCTCTCTCAAATCAACAATTCACTACTGTGATTGGGAAAACATTTGCGTACTCCCGAGCTACTGAACTCGTGAATTATTACATTATATAACATTACATTAGGGATTTATCATTATTTGTCTTAAAAGACCATCATATCAATAGAAAGCAATGATCTGAACTTGCAAGCGGTAATTTTCATCTACAAGAACCTCGGTTCGAAGCCCGGGTCGTTAAACAAACTCTAAACCTTCTGGTGTACTATAACTTCAAAACAGACGGCTCACAGACCTACCGCACTTCCGTTAATGGTGAGGTCTGGCCTTGGCCACTTGGCGTGATTTATTGTTGGGGAGCAGGAACATTACGGTCAGACTCGCAAGAGGCGAGCGACCCTCCGCTTTCATACAGCAGTTTCTTAAATATAGTTCTTTGAACAAACAAGGCTTCATTCCACTTAATTTTAACAACATATTTAGGTTTACTAGACCCATTCTTTTTACCTTGGCATTTATTAATTATGAAGTGTCCTCATTGGTGGGTAAGAATAATTCAATACAACAACAAATACTTAGGGGCTTCACATAAACGAATCTGGGTTCGTTTCTTTCAACTGCCTCGGGAACCATATCCCATACTGGAGGACTTATACATTTGCGACTTATAGCAGGCCTTTGCCTTACACTCGCGCTCATAATACAATTATTTCGCACCCTTTTATAATACAACACACACAACGGCCTCGTGATCACATCACTATTTGGAGGACTTACTATAGCTCAATTACCACGACCAACTGCCCCTCATAATTAATTTTACCAAGTATATTTAGGTTCAACGCATTCCTAGCGTGACAAATTTACTTCAATGCGCTACATTACGCTTATCCTTTATTGCCAAATTGCCTTCAAAGAACTGATAGATTCAACAATACACATTTGATCTACATCTCAATTTTTATATTAATCCTATCCCGTAACAATAATCGCTTTATCTTAAGAACATTTGTTCACAACATGTATTTATTCTTTTAAAGGAGCTCAAAAGCTACTACTTTCCTATAATTCATCATAATCTTTATTCATTTATATCATTGTTATTATTATTACGATTGCTTTCATATAATTAAATCATTAACCAAATACACTGATATTTTATTTCATACATTTTCCCTAAGGGATTTATTCATTTCACATAATTATTTTATACTTTCTCAATTTTAATCGTTCAGATCGCGCTATTAATTCTGTTATTTGTTATTCAAAAACATCCCTATTTTCTCATTCTCAAGTGGATTGTACACAAATATTCCCCAACACATAACATAATGAAATGGTTACTCACATGAGGTGACGGTCCCCGACCGTATTTTCCAGCGATGTTTCATTTTCGCCCACTTACGGTAATTAAGCCATCTTCATTAATACCATTTCACACAATGACATTTCTTGATACACATACACATAACTTACCTTAAACACTGGTAACATTTTGAATAGAATTTTGTATTCTTTTATAATACACAAATAAATTCACTGAAAATTATTACACTAACACAAATTTTCTATATTTACATTACACTGCTTTTAATCACTGAGGCTTTGATTTGGCCTTACACACGTGATTTTTTTCTTCCCTTTTCCAAGAGTGAAACTCTTAGATGTCGGCTCCCTATCTGGCTAGAAGTTGAAAGTCTCGATCAATCTACCCCTCCCTGGAACGGCTATTCTTCAAATCTGGTTTCCTGACTATTCGGCTGCTATTTTTACTAGCTCGAAGTCGTTTCTTTCTAGACACTATTTAATTTGTCTAGATAAAGTCTATCTTGTTTACGGCACCTTGAATACTTTATCGGTGACCTATGATTCTCTAGCATTTACTGCTATTCCTTAGTTTTGTAACTTAATGCTTTTACTGTTCGTTTGTCTCCTATTAGACAAGGTCTTGGATTAAAATTTCCCTTCTTATTTTCTTCGCTCTAGTCCCTATCTTATCGATACACTAGGCGTTACTTATTTCGTCCGACCCTGATCGGGTTCCTTAACTTTGCTCGGAAATGTTTGTTTCACGATCTTTGGTACTTCAAAACGTTACGATACTTTCAGTCGTTTAACTGAACTGTTATTTGAAGACCTATCGCCTGTTTTTTTTTTAAGTTCGCAGCCTAACTTGACTGTAATACTGAGCTTTTCACTATAAAGACTGACGCTTGCTGAACTAAATCCTGTGCTAGGATTTTCCTAAGTCTTCACACGGCGATACTATGATGATACTTCTCGTACTGTGATCTGGACACTGTGATGCAGCACCTCCCCACAAGGTCTGCTGTAAACTGCATATACGATGCTCCAACGTCACGCCCCCCTGGGCTGACTGATAACTGCATGATTGGTCTGGCTCTGCCAGGGCTTTTATACAAATCGGCGACAAAAAAATAAATTCCACGTCTTTTTCATAACTAACTTTTGAAGCAATAGTCGCACACTTTTAAAAATTATATCTCTGGAAAGCTCGTTTTCTAAACGTAAACTGACTTCTTTGCACATAAAAATCGATCGTACAATTCTGAGATAATAAATAAAATTTGGTCTTCAGATACGTGGGTGTTACAGTTGATTTTTAATCCCCACCTCCTCGGGTCTCGGGGAACTTTTAATTGCGTAATTCCGCGTCTGCACTTCTTTCCAGGGCAATTATTATAACATCTTTTCCCACACAAAAATCTCTATTCCGAAATGATTCACAATGATGTATTTCTTTTGTTACTTTTATGTTCGCAAATGGCTTAAATCTAATTATTCTTTCTCTTGCACAACTGCGAGGATGCCATTTTACTGCAACGTAAGCTCAATTTCCGAAACCTCCTCTCACTCACTCTGAACGGAAAGTTCCTCTCGTTCTAATTATAGCCATGATCGCTCCTTATCGGTGCGTCACGCGTGATATCATTTCCTGGCCACCTGGGCTCTTATTATTGCACAACATTAAACCAGTCCTCTTGTATAAAATCTTTCTATATTCCACTGAAGACTGTGTATTTCCTCTTTTCTTTCACCAATAAATGATGGATTCGACCCCTTGAACCAATGGTACATGGGTTCACTACTTGAACCTGGTATACACCTGGTCATGCCATACACGTGTACTAAAAAGATGGTTCCAATCCGTGACCTACGCATCATATCCTCTCCTCGTTAGCAGTCAACTCCTCTGGACCCTAGTCGCCTGGGACTGCCGGACTGTCCACTGCATTTTTTCTGCAGAAATTGTGCTACGCTAGAAACATCATTTCAAATTATAAACTTTTGTTCATTTTTCAATATAGTCTCAATTCCTTTAAATTTCTCCCACCAACGTTTATTTCTAAAATGTATTGATTGATACACATGTGAGCCTTTGCAGCGTGTTTTTTTTTTCTCTTTCTTTTTTAAACATTGGCAATTCGTAGAAATGTAGGTGTGGTAAATAATGTTTATTTTCCAGAAGTATATAACATGTGTTACTTCTTTAGGTAATATAACCTGAATTGGAGTTTTGAAATACTCCACTAATGTACTTACTTAGGCTTGGTTTCATCACGAGGCATCTTAAACCCTCCTTGACGAAGGGTAGCTTACGATTATCGTGGTTTTCATTTGTTACTAGCTGTTGCAATAGTTCTCTATGACTTTTCATCAGTTCTACTTTTGGGTTGGCAACCATAAAATACATTACAAGTTGTAGAAAGATTAGCCTACTTGGTGTCAGAGATGTAACAGCAGCTGTAGTAGATGCTGGGAAAATTGTTGTTGAAATGTAGTGTATTTTTCCTCATTACAGTACTTCCTGAACTTGTTATTGGGTACACGCTACATTGAGATATGTTGGTAGAGTGGTCAAGATGTATTGCTGTCACTCGATCACCCGGCGTTCGAATTTTGAGTAGGCTATGTTTGGTATATTGGCTTTCATAGCCAGTGAGCTAAAACTCAGCAATTTTTCTATGTTTGTGCCATGTCATGTGTGGGGTTTCGCCTAGGGCACTAAGCTGGCTCATGGTGTCCCCACCCGAACCTAGGCGAAACCCCACACGACATGGCACAATCCTAGAAAAATTGGTGAGTTTTCAGGTTATGTTTGTGTACTTGTATTTTATTATATATCTTGTTTTATAAATACCCAGACATTATAACATTAAGCACAAATAGTGCATATTTTCTAATGATATATATATGTATGTATAACACTTGAGGTTTAATTGCAAGCATCCACTATAGGCTAGTTCATCATTGGCTAACAATTTCTACATCCGTCCCTGGGCCAATTTTAAGTTTAACGACCAAAACAGTACATTAAGGTACTGACAATATAAAGAAGAGTGTTTTGTTTACGTTGTCAGAAGCTATGATGTCTGTAGTACACGCTACCGTGATTCTAGGACAGCGAAGGAAGCACATTGAAAGATTGTGGCGTTATAAGTATACATTCCATATCCATTGAAAAATGCGCACCATATATTCTTCATATTATAACAACTGAGTAATTAGAAAACAATAATAATATAATAAAAATCAAGTCAAATATTCCTCCTCCCCGGCCTAATTGATAGGAGACAGCAACGTTAACCACTTGACCAAAGATAGAGGTTAAGCGTTATCAACTGCTAAGCAAATGATAACTTATAAGAAAATATAGAAAATATATCTTCAGTGTAGTGTGCTGTCATTATAAACCATTTAATACTAAGTTTTTATTATTTTGTTCACTACATTGAATAACAACACCCTCAACCTACTAAAATTTGGGTCAGCAGCCATTTTGTGGTATGAGCGAACGACTTAAGCTACTGAGCACGGCCGCTTAAGTGCTCTTTAAGCCATTGCTTATGGTCTGGTGCAACGGGTCACGTCCTTGAGGATAGTTTAAACCACCCTCAGTTCGTTAAGCGGAACTAGTGAAACCGGCCCGTAGAGAGTAATGTAAGGTAACGGAAACTTTTCGTTATGAACAATAAACCTTCGACGTTGATTGTTTCAAATAGTCATGAATTATTGCATGCAAGTTAATTTGGAGGTATAGAAACTCGCCACTGTAAATTCAATAGACAAAGGGAACGTGCAATGCTTTAACACTTACCATGTTAGGAGACTTGTTAGCACCGACCTGCTTTCCATCTATTGAATAATAAGCACTCTCATCATTCCTCAATCGTTTTCTGGTAATGCATTTCTAGCTTTCGTAGATAATACGACGTTTCGTGTCTTTACTCGCACCATTCAAAACTGAGTCCACTGGTGCCATGTATTGGCTTGGGTATTTTTTGTTCACTTGGAACATTTTGGAACTGACCGCAAATTTCAACACCTCATAACTCCCTGGAAAGTCAAAATTTTTCCCAGGAGATGCCACTATATTGTCGGAGAAGTAGATAAGAAATCTGAGACTAAAACTCTCTTTCCATGTATATGGCTCTTGCAACTTTCTGGTGAGGAGGAGCCATTTATTTGGTGAATGTAATTGTTACATACTATATTTTGTATAGAAGCTTTGTAATCCATTAAATTCCATTCATTTACTAGCTTATTTTGTTAATATTGCAGCTGTTGTAGGCATATTTTTTGGTTAATACATCTGCTTGCTATCCTTGTATTTTTTTTTAGATTGACTTGTAAATGCTCAAATAAACATTTTTGTAGAATATGACTTGCATTCAACACACCAACTTGACCCCCTCTAATTTCCACAAAACCAGTCGAGTGGTCCACAACATGCTGTGCTAGTGGCATGAACAAGGAGCGGTATTATTTCTTCATTTGTATTTATAGTCAAGGAAGAGTACCTAGGAGGATTTTTCGATATGCCTAACTGTTATTTTTTATTCTTCTTTTCCATATAAGGACTGCCACTCCAGTTTGATTGTTGAATTCTTGATTATTTTGTACCTTAGGGTGTGTAATATTACCATTGTGCACAGAGAAAAATACCACTCCTTGGCCTCCTATACTCTGAATTACCAATAATGATCGCCGACAGCTGTCAAAGCTAGCACGTGGGGAAATGTTGCGTTGCCACTGAGACTTGCAAGAAGACACAAATACTAGGGAAGTTAGCCCCCCTGCCTGGCGCTCGAATGACCGTGACGAGTGAAGACACACCGAGTCAAACCATGTGCTAACTGCTGTGTCGGCATACATTGCATGCTGTTGCTAGGGAGACCATTACCCCTCTCGTCTCCACTCCTCACCTCACCCTTCAAGCGGATGACAGCTTTTGTAAATCAGAGTATAGCCACCCTTGGGCGTTTCTTGTTAAAAGTTCCTTTCCAAACCCAACATTTTCATGTGTTTGATAAGATAATTGAATTTGCCTCTGTAACTTGGCAAACAATTCCACATGAGTGATGGGGATTTGCAGTTTGGATATGTTTCAAATCCCACAGAGTAATCAGATTGTGGATTTTAATTAGATAAGTGATATGCATCATATAAAGGCAGCCACAACCTAGCGAGCTCCTTGTCAAATTGGGTCCTCAATGTAACTTGCCACTTCACATGTTCTTCAGCCAATGGAGCTCGAATGATCTACTAAACCAGCGAACCTTTAGTATAAGGGAATATTTGGATCCATATTCCTTGATGATAGTGCATAGGTGAAATATACTTTCCGTCTAATCAATGAAGTATTGACTAGGCGGAAGAATTTTCTCAAAAGTATATTTTAACTATAAATCAAAGTATTGACTAGTTACAGTTGTTTTAAGGGGGCAGAACTGCGAGGTCATCTGCCCTTGAAAGTATTGACTAGGTGGAAGAGTTTTCTCAAAAATATATTTTACCTATAGGCTAAACCTCGATGTAACTAGTAGATGTCAAACATTTCAGAAAATATTTAAATGCACGCTGCACAGAAAATCGATACGATAGCACTTGAACATCACGTCGAAACATTATGCCAAAAGTATAGTAAAAACAAACAAAAGCAGCTATATACCATGGAATACAGGGGAAGGTACATTTTGAACAGTTAAGTCCAAGCGTGATCAAAATAATGCACTTTTGATATACAGTATTATTCAATTCTGTGTCAGTTACAATTTTCTCATGTCTGATGGATGAAGCAAAATTCATAGCAGGAGAGAAACTGGACTTGTCGTGCATTGTTAGGACTGTAAAGCATCCTACATCTGTTATGGTGTGGTAGCAGGGAAGGATTGAGGTCGCCTTTACATTGTTCAAGGAACGATGAAACAAGACCAATATATCAGTGTGCTAGAGAAAAGGCTCATTCCTCAGATGCGAGACTAGTTTCCAATGCAAGATGGGGCACCTTAACATAGGTCTACAGCTAAGAGAGTAAAAAGCTTTCAACAGAACATCAAGCTTTGATAAAGGCCATGAAACTCTGTCGACTTAAACTCTCATCGAGAACGTATGGGAACTTACAAGAGATTCTGCCAAGGAACATATAATGAGCAAAATCAGATTAATTGAGAAGTTAATCTAGGTGTAGGTTATTATCCTAAGTTGTAGGTGGTGGTCCAGTCTTGCATTGAATGTATGCCACACAGAATTGAGGCCGTAATCAAAGCTAAAGGAGGACACAAATTACAGTGATTATCTTTTATTTCACCATCACCAACAAGTACAAAAAACATAATATAAAAATTAAAACTAAGAATAATAATTCAATAAAGCACACAAATTGAGTATATAAAGAGATTACATTTCAATTAAGGTAAATGCACCAATAGTCGTCATATTAAGACTGATTTAGTCAAGAAAATATATATACCTTATACCTGTTGGTAACTTAAATCAACAAGACCACTAGGAAACTCTCAATGTCGAAAGTATTCGTTAATCGTCACAATGTATGTAGATTTTCCCAATATTCGTCACCCGTTTGCACCAATTGTCGTCACATTGTTCGTTATCCTTATCTGCTGTTTATAATGTATTGCTGTCAATATTGTTGCATAAGGCACCAATTTATTGACATAGAGGCTAACATTTACAAATAATGCAGTACCAGTAATTATTTAAAAAATGAAAAAAGAAAAAATCGGCATCGACATACGGGCATGAAAAGATCGTAATTCTGCTCTAAACTCATTTATTATAAGTTATTGTTGTATTTCTTAAAGTGCACTAGAAATTCAACAATAATAATAATTCGAATATAACCACAAGAACGTGTATTGGTGTAGGTTCCGGGCTGTTATGCCGTGATATAATTTCTTTTTTTTGCCGGGGGATGGGAGGCGTAGTCACATAAAAAGTGAGACCAGACCATGACATAACATAACGTCTGCGTTGAACAATCGCCGAGGGTCTGAGAAGATAGACTGTAAGGAGTTTTCCACCAAATAACTGTAGGTTTTAATTTGATGTTCTGTAATTGCACCATGGTTTACTGTCAAATTTTGAGGGGTTCGTAAAGACAGGCTTGGATTTCTTTTTAGGAAAGATTCACACCATTTCCTCCCTGGCTGCCCATCTTTGAAAGGAGAGTCCCTCTTCAATTCTTTTGTGAAGCACTACGTAAAACAAATAACATTATTATTATCAGTAGGTCTAGGCCTAGAGTTTTTAGGTGTGCTAAAGAGATTGATTTCTTTCTAAATTGAGATGAAAAATATATTTTAAGACTAAATCTTTGCTTTCACATCTATAGCCAGTCATTTTATTGTGATTGTGTATAGTGCTGTAATGCCTTATGTGAAATATTTGTTACTTGAACGTGTATATCTGCACAATACGTACTTAAAGGGTAGGAAATCGTGCGCTAGAACAAGACAAAAGTTTCCAGTGAAATTTCCAGGGAGACCCATTGCTATAAATCGGACAATAAAACAACTGCCTAATTTGAGATTCAAACATACAGGTTCAGTAAACAATAAAAATAGACGTTATATTTCCTTACCGAAGCTAAATTAACCGGAAACTTCATAAGGAGGTGCCAATTATGTTTGGCAGTGGATGGGGAACATTTTCAGCATCTACTGTAAGCATGGTGAGTAAAAATGCATGATACTGATTTTAAGCACCGTATTCTGCCGTACATACGCGCGCAGCCGGCAACTGAGCAGCCACTGGCGAAGCGAGAATGTCCTAGCCAAGCAAATATAAAGACCCTGTATGTCCTAACAAGATAAACTGGAAAAAGCTAGTAGAGGGTTATATTTATATATCAGCACCGTTCGCTCATCCACTCGGCTGTTGCCAGTGCATCAGCCAACCTTGGATGATGTAACTTCCCATGTCTCATCACCTGCATCTGTCACTGCGCGGCAATTACACCAGCTGCTGTCTGTTGATATACGGTCAACAGCCGATTGGATGCTTACGGTGCTGATATATAAATATAACCCTGTAGAATTTAAAATTACAAAAATATCACTACATTGAAAAGCTTAAATAATTACTAAGGACTAAAATATGAGGGGCATTCAAATGAAACCCGGTCAGTGCGTCTAACGTTGTATTAGTCATACGGTGGCACCACAAAAATGCGTGTATGGTGGCACCATCTATTGATGGAGCGACTGCAGCGTGCGTAACGTATGACGTTGCATAGCGACAGTGTGGTTTCACCCCGAAGAGAAGGTGGTCACACAAGTTATTGTCCACTACTGACATGAAGGCGAGTAGGCAGGAACAACGAGGAGTGATTCGATTTTTTGCGGCGGGGGGATTTGGAGGCCGTGTAATGTATCACGGATGAAGGCTATGTATGGTGAGTACAGTCTTTCGCGCAAAACATTCCTTGCGGGGCGCGAGTTACTGGAAGTCGATGCTCGTCCTGGACAGGCTCATCATGTCATCACACCTGAAATGATTGCGGAAGTGAATGCTTTAGTCTTGGTCAACCGCAGAATCACCGTGGAAGAGATCCATCGGTTACTGGGTATTAGCGTGGGCAGCATTCACACCATAATGCATCGACACTTGAAATTTCGAAAAGTTTGTGCGCAGTGTGTTCCTCACCAACTGACCGCCGAACAGCGCAATACTTGAATGGCGCCGTCTTTGAGTCATCTGCAACATTATCATGAGAAGGAATAAGGCTTTCTGTCGCATATTGTCACTGTGACGAAACATAGTGTCACCATTTTTAACCGGAAAGCAAGCGTCAGAACAAGAAGTGGAAAAATGCGACTTCACCACCTCCAAAGAAATCAAAGGCCGTGCACACCAGTTCTGGTAAGGTCATGATGTCCTCCCGTTTTGACCACAAGGGCCCACTACTTTTAGAGTTCCTTACAGGGAACCACCATCAATGCCCAGCGTTATCAAGCCACTTTACAGAACCTTAGACGATCTATCACGTCGAAACGCCCAGGCATGTTGTCCAATGGCGTTATTCTCCTGCATGATAATGCCCGGCCACACACTGCCAATGCTAGTGTCTCAATGGGAAACTGCTGGAACATCCACCGTCCAGTACAGGCCATTCACTGTGTGACTTCCATATTTATGGACCTCTCAAAGAAGCTATTCGCGGACTTCGATTTGCAACGGACGCCGAAGTGTGTGAATGGGTCCAGGCCTGGATCCAACAGCAGCCTATTAGCTTCTTCAAAGATGGAATCGACCGGCTAGTGTCGCAATGGGATAAATGTGACAACAGTTCTGGCGACTAATTTTGAGTTAATAACATCGTTACCGGCTAGTGTCGCAATGGGATAAATGTGCCAACAGTTTTGACTATTTGTGTATTTATTTTTGAGTTAATAAAATAGTTACCATTACTTTACACAAGTGACCGGGTTTCATTTGAATACACAAGTTGACCGGGTTTTATTTGAATGCCCCTAGATATGAGGTTCCAAGACAAATATACACTAATGTCGAAAACCATCATCACGGAAGAAGAAAGGAAAAGAAGATCAGGAAGAATGAGGAGATACTGGGCAATAAGAACACACAGAGAAATGAATGATTGAATGTACCCCAAAGAGAGTGAAACTAAAGAAGAAGAATGTGACCAGATACTATATATAAGAATGACGGAACTCGTGTAGTATACGTTGCCCGGCGCCATTAAAATTATATAGAAATGGCCAATGTTACTAATATACAGGAGTTGAATATTTTATCGCTAGAGAGTGTTACTGTATTTTTTTTCCGAGTGCCAACATTATTGTTTCCAGACCAATATTTTCATCCAGACCAATGGTTTTCGTCTAGGCCAATCAAGGTTAGGTAGCGTTAGGCTAATATAAACACCCCTGGTTTTTGTCACGCACAGTGGGGGTAGTCACGCATCAATAAACTTTATCCAGGCCAATGGTTTTGCCTAGTAGTACAATCAGTAAGTTGGCAGCATTACGTAATTAAACATGGCGACGTGCTTTTTGATAAGTTTATTACTTGAAATTTAATGTTGACAATTTCCTTATTTTGGAAGTGTTTACGCGGTGTTTGTTAATGGCAAATGGCTTTAATAACGTGGCAGAGTAATTACAAACCATTTTCAGAGCGCTACTAGTAAAATAACGCACTTTTGAAACGGGCAACGTATACTACACGAGAGCCAGAATGACCATAGCAATGTGGGTAAGAGGGTAATAAAAGAAGAAAGTTGGTTACTAATCGGAATCACTGCTTCTCCTCTTCCTCTTCCGTGCAATCAATGTCGACATTATGTCGTTTGTTTTGCGCCTTATATCATTGCTGTTCTCCATAATGGAGCACAGCTTCTCAAACCTGCCGGTTTGTATTTCCCTCTCCTCATGTAAAAACACCATTATATCTTCCGATACCTTCCGTTTCTTCGGCTTCGTGGAGGAACTTGGGGAAGTCAGCACACTCCTAGAAGAGGGAACTGACTCAGAAGGAGATGGGGAGGGCTGCGAAGTGGAGGGTTGAGAAGAGGAGGGCTGTGAAGTGGAGGGTTGAGAAGAGGAGGGTTGAGATGGGGAGGGAAAAGAGGACTTCAGGGGTTCTGGGAAAGAGTCCAGGAGGGCTGGAGGATTAAACTTGTGTTTATCACCGAACACAGCTTGGAGCTGGTCAAAGTGCTTCGGCACAGGTTTCTTCCCCGTACCAGTCTTCTTCATTCCATAAATGTAAGACTGGTACACCTTCTCCAAATTCCTCCACTTCTGGGAACATTTGAAGCCGCCAACCTTAACTGTGTCTCCAATTTTGTATCCCAGGTTGTGCATTTCCTGGCATACCCTCTCCCAGACTCTAGCCTTGGGTGTGCATTTATCTTCCAGCAAAGCCTGGAACGTTTCGCTGCCCACAAGGTCTATAAATGCACTTGTAGCCTCCAAGTCCGCTGGAGTTGGTGTGCGGTTCATCCATAGCTTTTCTGCAATTAAAAAGAAAATAGACACTTGTAATCATCTCCAAACAAAAACATCACCTCAATGAAAATGTAATAGCCTATTAAAATTCGTCGCATCCTTTGAAAGTGTATAAGCCTACATAGCAAAGACAGTCATTGACCTATTTCTAGAGTGGGGGCCCTCCCTATAGAACGGGGCTTTCCAAATGCCGTGCGGCAGACAGGTTGCAATGACTCTCCGTCACATTTATAGCATGTGCTGTTTACAACAGAGCGCCCTGAATGCTGTCATAGCATTTATTACATATGCAGCTGACAAGATACCTTAGTTGTGATAATAAACACTTGCTGTGAAGTACTGTAGCCCACCTCGTATCACGTGAACATGGTTACGCATAGAACAAAACATCAAATTTTCCTAGTGGAAACTTGTCTTCCCAAGAGGAAGTTTGCAGTAAATTTGTTCGTTAGTTTCAGCGCCGTGCGATTTATACTTGTGGGGGAACCTCGAACTAAAGGTATACAGAAGCAATCCGCATACTCTGGATGCTCTCGAGAACGAAGTATCAGTGAGAATAAATTACAGCGAGTGTACCAAAACTTCCTAAGTCGGTGCAACGTATGTTTAGAAATTGAAGGTCAGCATTTCTAGCAACTACTCTGAAATTCATGTAAGTAATTATGATTATTAAATACGTTAAAAAGTGTAAATGACTTGGGCGCTACGCTGCTGCTAAACGCCAATGCCTTGCTCAACACATGGCTAGTCACAGTGCCCTGGCCGCCAGGCGGCATCTAGTCTTGGTTCTATAGGGAGGGCCCTCACTGTACATAATCAACAATTGAGTCCAATAGGCTCCCATGGCCTCCACGTAACCCTGACCTGGAATGTTATCAAGATGATGGTTGATGTGCGTCACTACAAAATCTACCACCTTGTGGTGTAGTGGCTAGCGTTCTTGGCTGTCGCCCCGGAGGTTCGGGTTCAATTCCGGGCTCTGACAAGAAATTTTAACTCTGGTAGGAGGGCTGAAACAGGGTACATTCAGCCTCGTGAGGCAAAACTGAGAAGAGGAGAGTTTCGATTCCTACCTCAGACATCCTGGAAGTGGTTTTCCACTGTTTCCCACTTCTACTCTAGGCAAATGCTGGAATGGTTCCTAACCTAAGGCCAGTGCTGCCTCCTTCCCAATCCCATCCCCATTTTACAAATACACACACAACTATAGTATAATAACACAGGTTATCATCCTCACACAAAATACACAGGGTTATATGACTATGATGTCGCAGGCCGTAAAATAAGTAACAAAGTAAGGGCAGATGACCTTGCCGTTCTGCCCCTTAAAGTATAATAACAAGTACAAAATCAATGCTGGACTTGAAAAAACAATATGCGATCAAACCTGTTGTGTTATAAAAATGTTACTAAGAGCGTGGAGTGAAGGCGCATAAGATTATCGGTCCAACATGATGGAGCAGATACGGTCCCATGCATACATAACGTCACTGTTCATCCCCTTACATCCCAACAAGTAACTGGCAACCCCATGGGTAACTAGTCGGAAATGCACTGCTCAATTTGTTTTAATTAAATTTTTACTATGGTAATGACATTCATTCAGAAACAATAACAACCAACAATACCCCAACTAAGGTATAGATAGGGTTATACAGATTTTCCAGACACACTGTACATATAGAATCAGACGACAATTGCAGCGTGAAAGTGATAACTCAAACTTTAAAGCAATGGTAAGCTTTAGTACTTACGCGAGGTCTCCGGTGCAGGCAAGAGGGCAGGCTTGCCGACTGCTCTCAGGATTTTCCAGATGCACTGCACATATAATAGAATCAGATAATAATTGTAGCGTGAAAGTGACAACTCAAAACTTTACAACAATAATGGTGACCAATAGTACTTACGCGAGGTCTCCTGAGTGGGCAGACCGCAGGCTCCTTCATCACTCGGCTGAAGAACCCCATAGGTCCTCAGGACATGCTCCTCCATCTCAACATCGTAGGGTATTGCCACAACATTCCCAGCTGTAAAATTAAAGTAGTCTTCATCAGCTAGTACTTTACCTCATTTAATACAAATGCTTACAATTTACTATTTTTACTGCATTTTATAAAATGTCTGCACAAAGCAGAATGTTGTATACCATATAGGCCCACCATAATTGCATTTGGTTATGTGCAGAATAGTTCCCAACACAAATCAACAAGTGCTATGAATTTGTAAAATGTTATCATGGCCATTCAGCTGCAATAAATTTAATTTTTTTTTAATGTAATAGGTTACTTCAAAGCACATAACTTGTGGGAGGCCTAATTGGCTACATAGCATGCAGGTTAAAACCGCTACCGTATATGAAATGCCTGCTTGCCTAAGTCAAACTGGAAAAAATTCACCACTACATATATTATTATAAATTAGGCTACTAGAGAACGATTTTCGATATTCCTTATAATACCGGTAATCAATTGTCCTCATATATAGTAAAAATAACCCTTCATCATCTATAAAACACTACATACGATCGGATTAGGCCTATATTGGAAAGTTGCACATGGTTGTTGATCAATAATCAGATTTAATGGGAAATAAAAGTAATTTCATTGAATATACTTACTTTCCACCTCAGTGAAACAAATTACGTCCCCATCCATCCTTAGAGAGCCGTCTTCGTTCATAATTAAACTGAATTTTTCTGTGTCCACACAAAAAGACATGATATGATATCGATTGGAGATTTGCACCTTCAGCACTTGCTTGCTATCAAACCACGCTCTGAAGCTCCGACCAAGTAGCGTCACAACACCACCTCGATTTTGAAATACCGGTAGTCAAATTGGCTGTAATAAATCTATTAATTAAAAAAATATATATATATAATCACAAAAAATACACTAGGAATTTGATATGATTTGATTTCCGTCGAGTTTTTGAGTTGCTGAAATTAAAATATGATTTGATATGTCGTACTGGAAAGCAAAGCCTCAGATTATATGTTTGAATTGGCACTTCCTGCTGCAGTTAAATCTTCAGTAACCGCAGTAGTAGCCTGGTTACCGATTTCAAGAGCCCGGTTAAAACCAGACTATACCCGAGTTATAACCAAAGTTCGCCAAAACGCTCTGGTTAGCTTTTGTATTAACCAAAGTATACCAAACGGAACGCCAAAACGCGCCTAACGTGAAGGCAGCAAACACCAAGGTTAACGAGTTGTTTGCCATCTGCATTATCTTCTATTATTTGGCCACTGAACTTTTTTATGAAACTCAAATTTATATTCGGTCCATCCAAAGACATACTCTTTCCAGAAAGAGAAGAGATTCCCTGGTTGAAAGCCTCTAAAATGTCTTGAGCTGTTGCATGTCCCATGGTGCTGTTGAAATATCTGGTGTTAACTTCATTGCTGTTGATGTCAACTTAACGCACAAATAAGTCCATCTGACCTCGCTGAACAACTTTGTTCAATGCCTCATCAAAACAGATAACATTATCACATGAACGAATTTCATCTTGCAGTAAATTATGAAAGTATGGAGCTAATCCATAATTGATGACATCTGAACATTTCGTGTTCCCCAATTGAAATTTTGTTGCAATTGCACTATCAGGAAACATTTCCCTGAAGGTTTCTGAAATATTTAAACAAGAATTAAGAGAATTTATTTTGGACGACATTAAGGGCCCACTTTATTTTGGCACTTGTGACTTCATCTTTATAACAGAAAGATTCTACAGACGTCACAGTTCCTGAAGTAGAACTTGAAGGAGTTAATATGGTTAATATAAAATTCCTTACTTCCTAATACTTTTCGCCATTATTTCCTGACTCACGCTATATTTTCACACTTTTTCCCAACTTTTCCTGACCAAACACAAAATTCCTGACCTTTCCTGCCTGTGGACACCATGAATAAGGTTTGGGTGGCCCCTTTTTCTGGGACATCGTTCCACATGATTGTTGCAATCACTGCAGGCAAGACAGAAGCATGATTCATCACTTGAGATGACACTATGCTATCCATCGACCCATGCCAATCTTCCTCGATATCACGCCAGCCATCCTTATCGATGTTTTGGGGTCAGTGGAACAACTGCAAGAACACTCACTCGGAAGCCACCTGTACGCAGACATTGCCCAATTGTTTATTGTGTAACTTGGGGTGCCACTGTTGCTCGAATTTATGCTGCTGTTCCGGGGGAGTCCATCTGGGCCATCCAAATGATGCAGTGCTCCCTTCGTCAAGTTGGGCCTGTGCCTGGTCTAAAGATAATCCATTCCCACATAGACAAATCATCCAAGCTCTCTCAAACTGCGACAATTGCTGATGGCTTGCTCTTCCCTGTCATTGAGGCATGCTTGATGGGAAACAATTCACTGCACAGATTGCACGTTAATTATGTTACACTACGGTCTGCATACTGGAGGTAATTCCTCCACTACCAATCGCGTGGGAACACCTGTATAAACAATTCAATGGGTCTGAAAATTTTATCGTTTAATACATGGCGTTGTTCCTGACCTTGAAAATCAACACAAACGACCAAATCCTTCATAGAGTTGCAATTTCCAATCATAAGTGTACATTAGGTCTCATGGTGACTGATGTTCTGAACAGAAGATGGTACTCACTACCCAGTCACAGACTGAAGAACTCGTTCCAATATAAACAGACAACATTCAAACCAATCGTCCTAGAATTCAGTTTATGCATTGTCTCTCCTCATGCTATCCCTTGCACATCCTTCCACCTATCACTACCCTCCTGGTACATGCTCTTTCCTTTGGTACAGAGTTGATCCTCGCCACACTGCAGTCAGGCCGGTAATGACCCCCTCAACTTCCCAATGCTGTCATACAGCCACCAAATTAAGGTGTATGGAAGGAACATTTTACGCAGGCTGCTTTGTTCCGAGACTGATAACACACCTAAGCTGAATTCACCGAGAACAATCACAATTTCAAGCTAAAGCAATACATTTTGTGCAAAGAACATTCAAAGGGCACTTATTTGGAGTTGGAGTTTTGACTGTAGTGTGTCTCATACAATTCTCCCACAATAATCCAATATCACAGTGAGAGTAATAAATTTGATGCACAGCACCACATAGTAAATTTGAAATCTGAAAGAGAATATAATCAGAAAGGCATGAACATGATACATAAGTAGCAACTGGTAAAGATGTGCATGATACAGCACTGGGTTCAAAAAATAACAGTGCAGCTCCAATGAAACACAAATCATACCATACTTTTTACCAAATTTTGATCATTTGGTCAGAAACCATGGTATATAAGTAAGTTCAAATTGAAGACTGATAAAGAATAAAATTCACTGAAGATTCTGACTTGGATGAAATCCAAATGAGGTAGGTCAGAAGTAATTTTCTAAATGACTTAAATACTTATTGCAATTAACATAGGAACATTCTTTTCATAATAAAACAACTTTTATTGTTAGGTATTCAATAGCACAAAAGATTGTTGATCACATAAAAATCACACAGAAAAAGAGTCCAGCCTCCAGTAATAATAATCAACTTGATACATTGCTTTTGGCAGCAAAAAAGTCTGTTATCATTGAGGTCTTCCTCTTCTTAGCACCTCCTTGTGAAGCAGCATCCTGCAAGTACAAATTAAACCTTAATATTTTTGTAATTAATGCAATATGGTATAATACATGGGAAAAAAAAATATTTTTTTTTTACAGGATTCCTTGCATTTATTTCAATCACTGAAACTGGTTATGCTTAAGCATATACCTACCGTATTTGCTCACATATATCTCGCACCCCATTTTTTAATTTGAAATCTAAGGGGGAAAAAATCCTCGCATATATCTCGCATTAATTTCTGATGTCATAATGAAGAAGATCATAGTAATTTAAAGATAGAACCCCCAAGTCTTGCCCGCGATGTTTCTGTTCGTTTTGGCGACGGTGCTTTCCTTTCTTTCACAGCGTTTGTTGCATTGTCAACAAGTACCAGTATTCTGTCTTCATGATCCATTGTTGTTTCTCAGTTAAGTATGATTGTTTTCTTGCGGAGGTCGATCTTTAAGTTATGTAAAAATGCGGAAGTAATACGACTGGGTGTAAACTCGAAGTAATAAAATATGCAGGAGACGATAGTAATAGAGCTGCCGGTCGAGAATTCATTGCGACTGGATTTAATATTTGCTACTGGCGTAAAGAGAAAGACGCTCTAAAAAAACAGTAACAAAATACGTAAGTTGCTTTCAAATGTGGCAACGCAGTAAAGTAACCATAGGGGATTTGATCGTCAGCTGTTTTGTTGGTGCTCCACACGGTAAATAAGTAATTTTTCGATTAGAACACGTGGAGATCTGGTATTGTTGCTGAAGACAGAAGACAAAATAAAGAGGGTAGTCAGCTGAACTCTTGTGTGATTGGTATATACGGGCATGGGGTATGGTGTCTATGGACATTGTTATGAGGCGCTTTTGAAGGCTGACATCGCAAATGTGTTGGACGGAAGTCAGGATGATGCACGAGAGAGTAGCTCGGAAATTGGCAGCAGTGACAATGCCAGTTGTCTTTTCTCAATAATGCAAATTTTATGTTTCCTTGGGAATACGGTCTTTCGCACACAAATCCACGCATACATCACGCACCAAAAATTTTCACACTTATTTTCTGTCAAAAATGTGTGAGTTATATGCAAGCAAATACGGTATTTAAAGCTAAAGGATAACTGGAGATAAAAGATCTATTTCTAACCCATTACAATACAAACTAAAACCAGAGCCACATATTAAGGACATGTCATTAAATGTATTTTAATACACAATTTACCAGTTAGAATCCCCCTCCATTATGGTGAATTTGACACACATTTAATCACAAAAAAAAAACAGATACTTATTTAATTTAAGAAAATTATGTAAATTTTAGATTCCCATGACACAAGCACTCTGGATGGACTCTGTGAAGAATAGCATTAGTAAACGGAACCTGGATTGGAACACCGTGTCGGAAGAGGAATGGTGGAACGACAGAACAAAGTGGAGAGGAACCATATTTGCCCCCACCCAGTGTCAGTTGGAAAAGGGGAAATGAAGATGATGATGATGATGATGAAAGTTTCAACTAACATTTCATTTCACTTTTTTGGGATTAAGTTCTTCTTAATTCATTTTAGAGACTTGGGACACATTGGACATCAGCCATGTATATTTCGGAGTGTATTCAATTTGTATGATAACCTGTTTCTGTGGCGACTGTAGCAGGGTACAGTATCTGTTAACTGTAATAGTATGGGCCAGGAATGGGGTAAGTGCTTCAGGACTAGGTGCTATCCAAGTATTTTCCTGGAGAGTGTGTGGAAAACGCCCAGGAAAAACCACATCCAAGATAGCTGAAAACCCCCAAAAAATGACGTGGGATTGGAACTCGGGCCTCAGAGGCCAAGAATGCTGGCCAGTCCTCCACAAGGGGGTTAGAATACAATGTATAACAATTATTTATTGAAATAGAATAATAAAAAATGGTCCTCCACATTGTCAATACATATTTCTTTTTTTTTTACAATTTCTTTTTTACCAAATTGGGATTCAAAACATATCCTACAATTTTTGTAATAAACACTGCCGGAAGGGAGCGTGGAAAAACCCAAGGAAAAACCATGAAGCATTTTAAATTATTCTACTGTATTTGAATAAATAAACATTGTTAGTTCTCAGTACGGATCTAAAAAGCATCGAGGAATACAATCTACTCTGGGGATCCAACATCATCATCAGAGAAGCAATTCTCAAAGACTCGGAGGAAATTAATTTATGTTTGAAACTTAAGATTTATTAACAGTGACAGGTAGTGCGAGATAATAAGTTACTCCAGCTAAAGTAAAATTCTCAATAATTACAACTTTGGCAATGAGGATATTAACCAACAACCAGCAAGCTTCAAAATTAATCAAACTATTTGATTCGTATTATAATATAAAGAACAGGTCTTTTCCACTTCCTCCTCCAGGAAAACCAATGAGGACTGCATTAAGTGTCCAAAAGACTATACTGAAACAACTGACAGTATCGGAGTAAATGGAACATATGAGAGTTTTTGATAAATAAGAACCTCCTTTCATTTCAGAAAGGGATTCTGATGACTTTTTCAGCAACACTTGGACTTTTCAGGGATATGAGAGCGTTTGCTTTAGTTATATTATGACTGCTCGCCTTACACAAGATATATTGGAGAATCTTTTTAGTTAGATTCAAAATCTGGGACACTTTTATGACCATCCACATTTCAGTGGAAGTTATGAAATGATTGAGACAGAGTTTGCTTTCAAACAAGTTACCAAGGCTTCAACAAAAGTAACACCACACCACACCACACAGTAGTCAATGGGATAAGATAGATATTTTCTTGATATTTTGCTGCTATTTAGAGCACACCTTCCTGTATTTTAATGCTTTAGCTCCAGATGCAATACAGAAGTCATATTTAGAATGTGTTTCTGACCAAGAATTTGACTTTCATTATGTAAGGAAATAAGATAATTGTATAACATACCTTGGACATGTTCCTAGTGGTGAAGATCTTAAAAACCTGTAAGTAAACAAACATATCACACAGAAATAACAACAATCATGATGATGATGATAATGATGGTTTTAACATTCCTTTTAACTACTGTGCCAAACTTTTGCCCTGAAGGAGTTTAAATGTGCCGGTAAAATTCCTGATGTGAGGTCATATTATAACACCCTTCATTAAATGTGATCGGACTGAGCAGAGATCAAAAGTGTAGTCATCAGTTTTGCAGGTCAGCCATTAATAAACTGTACCACTCAGCCTGAAACAGATGCTGATGAGGATGCAGATCGAAGGCTACCTGTCTAGCAGCCTTTCATACTGGTGCACAATCCAATTAACAGGATGGGCCCTGCAGCATAGCCGTGTGCATTAAAATGTACACCACAACTGCGACCAGAAACTGCAGCAAGTCTGGGGATCAGAGGTTTGAATCTCGGCCCTGACAGCAGCTATCATGAGTGGTTCTTTTCCGTGGGGTTTTTCCACACTCCCTCCAGGCAATTGCCAGTGCAGGGGTGTACCATATCACTGTCTCTAATTCAGCTACACACAGTACTACAGCAATCGCAGAAACATAGGTTATCAGACAAGTTCAACACACACCCAAGCCACTAAAATGAATTAATAACAACCACAATTAATAGTGTTACGTGCCACCCCCTAGTGGCACTTTTGTTAACTGGATTATGGTGGGTAGGAAGCACAACACAGATTGTTCCTTTAAAGAAATAATTCATTTTATTGCGGCCAGAAAGTTACACTACTCATCAGCAATTACAAGCAATTAGAACCTTACTCCAGTTTCCTCAAGTCTCTTGCTTATGGAGAGCTCTTGCCCCCCTTTCACTTGTCAACAGTTAATCCTCCTGCTAATGAGCATGGTGGCCTTGACAGAACTACATGCAACTTCTTCCTTTTGTACACAAATTACAGTTACTTACGATAACTTGCTGCACGCTGCTTCGCTGTTCACGAGCTGGGAAACAATGTCACTGGATTTCGTAACTCGCACGGCACTTCACCACAATATCTCTGACGCTCAGTGAAATCACACTCACTCAAAACACAGGCAGTCCCCTGTATGCTTCTCACTTCCTCGCTGTCAAGAGAAACGGCTTCACTAGGGGTTTCGCAAGTCACCACACTTCTGTCGCTCAGGATAAACGCTCACACTAGCTCGTAAAACACAACGCACACTGGTTGAGAGGTCGCCCTTATATAGCAGGCCGGTGACTCAATAAATGCTTCTAGACCCATCCAGGGTTCACAGCTTCTCGAGGCTTCCTTCACTGGCTGAGTCACGAATATTCTGGACCATCCCTTTGGGTCGTATGCATAAAAATGTAGCATATACTACAAGTACAAGCAATAAGTAAAAGCATATGCTTTCAGCAAATACTAGCAAGTAAAAGCATTTGCTTAAATTGATATGAATAACCTTTTGCTTGAGCTGACTAGAAAGTGCTACAAGTTTTTCCAGCAAGTGCTGACTTTTTGTAGAATATGCTAACTAGCATTTGCTAGTCGCGCAAAGCATGCTAGTTGCGATAAGAGGTTATGTTCATCTCAACATCATTAATGTGTTGACCGCCGTGACCATACTAGTTTGCATTAGGTGTTACTAGTTTACAGTTTTGATTTCCTCAAGTGCCTATTCATTCTACGATGTCGGAAATGTCAGAAACAGAGGTTGAAATTGATGTGAATTATCACCTTGTTACCATGCTAAAACAGTTACCAGTCTTATTGAGTAAATCGCAAACTCCGTCGATGAAAACAGCCAAATTACAAGCTGTTGAACAGTTACGTGAGAGCTGTGAGAAGACTCTTGGGCGGCAATTTACAGCAGATCAGGTGAAAAAAAAGGATCCATAACATGAAGACGGAAGTTAAAAAGAAGAGTGATCGTAACACTACAGGAAATAGGAAGATACAGCTGAAGAAATGGGAGGAGGAACTTAGCAATTTCATAGAAGGACAACAGAATCCAACATTCACTCGTGTACCAGGTATGTTTATTAAATTTTACTCTACTCGCTGATGAAATACCGCATGCTGTGTTGTAATGAGGAAAAGGTGATGATGATGATAGGCCTAATTTAAGAGTCCTACCTTCTGGGTTATCGGCTCCTAGTTGAAAAAAAAAAAAGCATTATGCCTTAGTAGTTAAACGGGACGTAAAACCAATAACATTATTATTATGAGTTCATTTTATTAATCTGTAGGCCAAGGTCAGTACCGTAATTCTATTTCATTATTTCAGGAGGATGTGCTGTAGGAGGAAGTAAGGAACACGCAACTGATAGCAATAATGATGACACACTACCACTACAGCGTGACATCACCAAGACAAATCAAGAAAATAAAGTTATCTTCAGAGACTGAGGAGACGGAAAAACTGTCGAATACGGAACTTCAAAGACTAGTGTTGTTGGAACAGTTGAAGTTAGCTCGCATGCAACAGCAGGAAATAGAAGATAGGAAATTAGCTTCAAACATAAGTGAACAAACCTACATACAGTTTGAATAATAAATGTGTGGAACAGGGAGATAAATGTTTGTATTTAACTGAGGCGAAATTATACATGTACCGAATCCCAAATAAATTCATAGCAATGTAAGATTATAAGTTAAATGAAAAAATACGAGCCACACAATTATTAAATTTTGTTTTTCCCAGATCACAGTGCTTCACTTTCATTGTTCGTTTACAGCAACGTGTTGAAACAAAATATTAGCGATTTGGTAGGCGTTGTTTTAAATGCACTGACACACACTGTTTTATTTTAGGCATTTTGAAAGCTGCAATGAACGATATCTATCGCCGTGAACTATGCGGAACTGAGACAAGAATACACACCCCTTCCCCTTTCTACCCAGCCACAGCTGACCTTGGTCAACACCTTCTATATTTCTAGGTGTAGGGTCAACAGAGCAGGTAACATTCCATTCCGCTAATAAATGGTTTGCAACGAAAACAAGAGCATCTGTATACCTACAGTACCGTTCTTCTGCATCCAAGATATATATTTTTCTACTAATAGCAAACACTGTTACAAACGTCAAAAACCAATTCCCGACTACACAATCCTCCTTATTTACCTTAATACAGCCGAAATGAAACCATTTCTCACTTAGTGCAATTTTGCATACGTCCCCCTTAAATTGCATTTTGTGACAATTTTGAATCTAAATTACATTTTGTAAGTATTTTCTATCTAAATTGCATTTTGTAAATATTGTCAATTCAAATAAAAGTACAGTAAGTATGTAGTTAGTTTTAGTTGTAAGTAGGGAGTTAGTTTGTCTATTAGATATATGTCATTGTTCTATTAGACTGTGGTGTGTGAGTGTGTCTGGTAGCAGTTGCATTGTTTATTAGTTATAGTTCATTGTTTCAGTAGACTGTGATGTGTGAGGGTGCATGTGAGTGTGCCTGCTGACAGACTGTTTTAGTGGTAGTATTTGTTGTTGGTGGAACTTAAGTTTTTTGTTAGTAGAGTTTTGGTATTTAATTGTTAGTGCGGTAGAAGGTTAGTATTTTTGTTAGTAGAATTGCTCTTTACTTATTCTGAAAGAGAGTAGCAGCCTTTCAGAATAAATCAATTCTTTACTAGTCTTATAGACGGTTAGGATATTGATAATATAAGCCAATAATGGCTACACTGCGTCCTGCTGCACGGCTGAAAGCAACGGGAAACTACAGCCGTATGCTATTCCCGAGGATATGCACCTCTCTATGCATAATTACATGTGATGATGGCCTCCTCCCTTGTAAAATTTCAATCCGGAGGTAAACTAGTCCCCCGTTCGGATCTCCGGGTGGGGACTACTCGAGAGGGGGTTAACATCACAGAAGTGACAAAGAGGAAATCTGACATTCTACGGATCGGAGCGTGGAATGTTAGAAGTCTGCTAGGAAGTGGAAGGTTAGAAAACTTAGAAAGGGAAATGGATAGGTTGAGGTTGGATTTGGTTGGGATTAGTGAAATGCGCTGGCAGGAAGAACAGGACTTTTGGTCAGGAGACTATAGGGTCATTAGCACTAAATCAAACAATGGCCAAGCAGGGGTTGGCCTCATATTGAGTAGGAAACTTGGACAGCGGGTGGAATATTATGAGCAATATAGTGAACGGATTATTGTAGCAAAAATCAATACAAAACCTACCTGCACTACAGTGGTACAAGTCTATATGCCTACCAGTCAAGCTGATGATGAGGATGTTGAAAAGGTCTACGAAGAAATAGACGAAATTCTGAGGTATATCAAGGGTGATGAAAATGTTATAGTAATGGGAGATTGGAATGCTGTGGTAGGAAAAGGGAGAGAAGGGAAGATAGTAGGAGATTTCGGATTAGGTGAAAGGAATGATCGAGGAAGCAGGCTGGTAGAATTCTGCACCGAGCATGACTTGGTCATAGCTAACACCTTATTCAATAACCACAATAGAAGAATATACACATGGATGAGACCAGGAGATACAGGGCGTTACCAAATCGACTTCATTATGGTCAAGCAGAGGTTTCGAAACCAGATTTTGGATTGTAAAACATATCCTGGTGCTGACATAAACTCTGATCACAATCTGGTTGTAATGAAATGCAGATTAAAGTTGAAGAAACTGAAGAAAAGCCAAAAGCCAAAAAGGTGGGCAATAGACAGACTGAAAGAGAAGGATGTAAACGAAAGATTCAAGAAGAGTATAAAGGAAGGACTAATGAAAAACCCTAAACAAACTTCAATTGCAGACGAATGGGCACTTTTGAAGAATGAAATAACAAAATCCGCAAAAGAAAACATTGGTAGGAAAGAAAGAATAGGTAGAAAACCGTGGATCACTCAGGATATACTAGAATTGATGGATGAAAGGCGGAAACACAAGAATCTAAGAGATGAAAAGGGGAAAGCAGAATACAGACGTCTGAGAAATGAGGTTAACAAGAAGTGCAAGGAAGCGAAAGAAGAACGGTTGAAAGAGAAATGTGCAGGTATAGAAAATTGTCTGAAATTAGGAAAAGTAGACACAGCTTATCGAAGGATTAAGAATACTTTTGGGGAAAAGAAGACTAAGTGCTGTAATATTAAGGACACAAATGGAAAGCCTCTAACAGATAGGGAAGAAAAGGTTGAGAGATGGAAAGCTTACATAGAGAGTTTGTATAAGGGAAAGGAGATTGAGAATCATGTAATGGAAAGGGAGGAGGAAATTGATGAGGATGCGAAAGGAGATTTAATATTGAGATCAGAATTTGATAGAGCTTTGGAAGACTTAAGCAGGAACAAAGCACCAGGCATAGATGATATACCGATTGAGTTGCTACGCTGCATAGGAGATGAAGGTCTGATCAGGTTATTTCACTTGGTGTGTAGGATTTATGAGACAGGTGAGGTACCCCCTGATTTCAAGAAGAATGTAATCATCCCTATACCAAAGAAAGTGGGAGCTGACAGATGTGAAGATTACCGTACAATCAGCTTGATTACTCATGCTTCAAAGATCCTGTCTAGAATAATTTACAAGAGGATTGAAAGCCAGATAGAAACGGAGTTGGGTGAAGACCAGTTTGGTTTCAGGAGAAATGTAGGAACAAGGGAAGCTGTACTAAGTCTTAGGCTGATTTTAGAAGGTAGAATAAGGAAAGATAAGAGAACGTTCATGGCTTTTGTAGACTTAGAAAAGGCTTTTGATAACGTTGATTGGACTAAATTATTTGACATTTTGAAATCAATTGGAATAAAGTACAGGGATAGGAGGGTGATATACAATCTGTACAGAAATCAGACAGCAGTCATTCGAGTTGAAGGACATGAGAGAGAAGCTGGTATTCAGAAAGGTGTAAGGCAAGGCTGCAACTTATCACCCATACTTTTCAATCTTTACATTGAACAAGCAATGAAGGAAATTAGAGAAAAATTTAAAGTGGGAGTGAAGATTCAAGGAGAATTAATTTCAACTCTGAGATTTGCTGATGACATCGTCATCTTGGCCGACAAGCCTGAGGATTTGAATGAGTTTTTGAATGGTATGGACTCCGTCTTACGGAAAGAATTCATGATGAAAATAAATAAATGTAAAACAAAAATACTGGAATGCAGCCGAAATAAATCAGAAACCTCTATGGAGATCAAATTGGCAGGTGAAAAGCTGAAGGAAGTAGTAGACTTCTGTTACTTAGGAAGCAGAATAACCAGTGATGGACGAAGCAAAGAGGATATTAAAAGTAGGTTGGCTCAGGCAAAGAAAGCATTTCTACAAAAAAGGAATCTGCTGACATCGAATATAGATTTAGGTATTAGGAAGTCATTTTTGAAAGCCTTTGTCTGGAGCGTGGCGCTCTATGGAAGTGAAACTTGGACTATTGGTGCAGCAGAAAAGAGGAGAATTGAAGCATTTGAAATGTGGTGTTACAGGAGAATGATGAAGATCAGATGGGTAGATAGGGTTACAAACAAAGAGGTATTAAGACGAGTGGGAGAGGAGAGATGTTTCTGGCGACTGCTAATGAAGAGAAGAGATAGGTTGGTAGGACACATACTAAGACACCCAGGAATAGCAAGCTTAGTTATGGAAGGAAGGGTCGAGGACAAAAACTGTAGGGGTAGACCAAGGTTAGAATATGTTAAACAGATTGCCTCCGATGTAGGGTGTCGGAGCTATGTAGAGATGAAACGATTAGCTCAGGACAGGGAGGCATGGAGAGCTGCATCAAACCAGTCAAAAGACTGAAGACTCAAACAACAACATTTCTTCTCTGTGCACCAGGTCTTCTCATCATGTCATCATGACCATATTCTTGTTCAGCCCTGTCACCAGCACCATCATCATCTCTTTCTTCAATATGTACATTATCAAAATTGTCCTCATCCCTTAAATGCTTAGAGACGTTATGTAGCACAAAGCAACAGATGATCATGCGTGAAATTTTCTCTAAAGAGATTCTGACTGTTTGCTATTAGAGGGAAACGTCTATTTAGCTGACCAAAACATCTTTCAATAATTACTCTGTTTTGAGCATGCACGCGATTGTAATTCTCTCAGGGTGTCGAGCGATGACCTTTTTTCAAATTCCCGTATAATTCCCGTATTTCCCGTACGAAAATCCACCAAATTCCCGTATATTTTAGAACTCTCTAAGACTAGAGTTGGCATACCGAATGGCTGAAAAATGAATCTTAAAGCGCGAATCAAGATTTTCTGGCGTAAGTGTAACTGCATTTTTGGAGATACTTCCGCAGCCCACGGGTGATGGCGAGATTTAGGCCTAATCCGTAGCGTGAGCAAGCGCGCGCGCGCGAGTGAACTCTCTCGCAGATGGGATGAGATGCTACGAACACAAATGAAATACCGTTTATCTGAGGAGAGCTGATATAAATGACTGTTTTACTGAGGAGGGTTGAGAGAGTAGAGAATAGGAGTGTCACATAATAAATGTTTACGGGAAGTGACTGAATCGTATGGTACCGTAAGCGTATAGAGCTTCCACGAGTTAAAATGGCACCGTAACACTAACAATAACAAAACGGCACCGAAGCTTATGCATAGCGAACTTCCGGTCCGCGAATCTCCATTTGATTTTCATTGGCAGTGAATCGTTTGTTCGTGATTATATTCTTTATTATTTCGGATTGTGGTTTTGTTCTTATGCGTTCAACTTATGAAATAAGAACTAGAGGGTTGGCCTTTCATGAATATTCCAAAGACAAGTGTCTCCTAAAAGAGTAATTAGTAACACGTCGCATCAGAGACGACCATAACAAACAGCTTGCCTACCAAGTGTGCGATTTGCACATTTGAAACGGCAGTTCTAACATATCTTAGACTACAATAATTAAGTTGGTTCAAATTAAATATGTTATATGTGAGAATATTATTATAATTTGCTATCCGGTTGTTATATTAGTATATTATGCATTCACGTGACCCGTTTAAATGCTAAATTCTGACGGAAGCTACGAGTTATAGCTAAGCTATTCGCCGTACCGGTAGGCCTAATATTTACTAACAACGCATTGTTTCTTCTTTAATATTTATTTAATCATTATAATTATAGTAGCCTGTCTATTAACACTTATTTAACCAATAATCATTTTATAATTCTATACATATTCCAGGTATTGCAAGAAAGCGAAATTTGATAGCACATGCGGTTCCACCTTAAAATCCAACCATGCCTAGTTTTCAGTACCTATGGAAAATATTACCGTAAGTTAATAAACCAAACAACTGGCGACAATTTTTTTAAATGCTCATTTACATCTTCACCCTAGTCTACGTCAAGTACCATACGGTAATCACTGAAAGGGAAGAGGGGGGGGGGGGGGTTTATGACCTCAATTTCACAAACGAACGAACCTCATTTAGCATGAATTACGGAACCCGAATCCGAATGGAGGTATGGATTGTCTGCATTTAGAAATATGTTAGTCAATAATTTAAAACAAGATGCCAGAAAACTAAATACAAAAAGCTGCGTGCCTACTACGGTGTTAAGTTGCTCCGTGAAAAAAAAAACACACTTCGCCAAGATTATACGACGTGCAGTTGAATACAATCGTCCAATTGGAGAAACACTTTCTTTGTCACGATCTTATAAGCAATTCAAACATAAACTGCTGTAATTTACGGGGAAATGTGCAACATTTAGAGACCACGAGTGTTGTATGTGGCACAACGTTAGCAGACATTTCGCATCATTAATACATAAGGAATGAACACATGCAGAGCTTTCTCACTGCACACAGCTGAAGATCATACATATCATTCGAAGGAAACAACGCGAAGGATATATCGGGAGCTTGGAACAGCTGAGCTGTGTTGCTAAGTTTTTAGTGTTGTTGTAAATCAACTGATTCGAATAATACACAGCGCTACACTTCAGACATTATTTCTGTACAATTATACGTAATATATTTTAAAAAACTATCCTGAGTCAACCCCAAGGACATTCAGAAAAATACGATACTTTTAGATGAATAAATAAATTACACACCGAAGCTATGATACCTTTATTATCGGTATTCAATTCAATAAATACGACAAAGAGGGCAAACACTCTACAGCTAATTAATATAAAAACACTCACCATGCAATGATTATCCTTTAACATGAAACAAGAGTCAGCGTGGCGGTCGTTCACAGCTTACTACAGTAGTCGACAGATAACACCATGCACACTCACTGAATCGCGACTCTCTACGGTTAATATTAGCTTTCGTGGTAACACAAAAGTAAAGTTAAGGTAAAGACATATTTAGCACTGAGCACTAAAACAAGCAACTCTGTGGCGATATTATTGCCGTGGTTTTATGTTGTCGAGTTGTAGGCTATTGAATGAAAGACGGTATTTTGAACACTATGACCGGAAACAATAGCCTGTGCTCTATTATCGATAGACGCAAGCGAACTGACACCAATAAATAAATTATCCTCAGACACTTGGCAAGGGTGTCTTTGACACCCTCCATCCCTTCACTGTCCCTATCATTATCACCACCATCACTGTCTTCGTCAGAGCTTGATGAATTGCCAAGGTAAATACTAATTCCATCCACCGCGATATCCAGACCGCCTTCAGTATTCTTTTCTGTACATGCTGTACGGGATGTGTCCAGTCCTCGGATCGAACTTCGGCGAAGTAAAAGTAACGAAACAATGACAATAAAAGGAAATCCGACACAGACAGTGGTTAACAAGCGACTGAAAAAATGCCTGCCCATACGAGAAGAATTATGTCACATATGTGGTGAATTTTGTTGCCACATGTGGGTGACGGGTGTTAGATAGTAAAATGTCGAGAGCTGTGAGACATTGCTTGTAGTTTTTGAAATTTATGCATGTGTGACGCATTTGCATTGAGTGTTTGGACGGACTTTAAACCAATTTGGAATGTGCATCTCCTCTGCAAAAGAAGACCATGGAAATGCTAAAAACAGTAAAATACCACACGCGACACGCCGCGAATACTTTTTAATTTAGATTTATTTTATCAAATTAGATAATAGAAAATAAAATAATGCAAAACGAAATTAAATAAGACACTTTGACAAATACAAGATTGTTACTAGGAACTTCAGTTATACACAGCACAAGTTCTTATGACAGTAATAATTTCTGTATAGGAACTGTAGGCTAGTCATACACAAAATAAAATAAGTCACTTTGTTAATACTAGATTGTTGTTAGGAACTTTAGTCACACAAAATAAGATAAAACAAACAATATTCAAGGATTTATTAATTTAAACCTTCACTAGGGAACTCATCTTCTCTTCAATTTTCTCTGCTTCAGAACGGGCGTCGTTCAATATCTTCTTCTTTTTCTTTTATTCCAATTCCTGGAGATCTTTCGTGGGTTTTCTTTCCACTGCCACCTTAGCCGTCGCTTCGCACCTGTTTTGCTTCCTTGAAGACGGCGTAGGAGTTTCGTACAGTATGGACTCTTGCTCACGGTTATCTTTTCTACTCCACCAGCTGCCATCACAGCGTCCTGATCAGTAAGCATTCCAATCGGAAAGAAGGTATATTGGCTTTCACGGCCGGTGTATTAAAACTCAGCAATTCTTCTAGGTTTGTGCCGTGTCTTGTGTGGGGTTTCGCCTAGGACAACAAGCTGGCTCATCGGCGGGCTCTTGGTGTCCCCGCCCGGACCCCCACAGGAGTAACGAACTGCACGCTACCTCCCTTTGTATAGAGTGCAACTGCACTACTTTACTGCGAGAACTAAAAGTTCAAGCAGCCTTAACCTCCCTATGAAGGCTTCCAAAAAGATGGTATATTGGCTTTCACGGCCGGTGTATCAGACTTGCTTCTTCGTGATTGACGATCATGCACTCCTTGTTCAGGGAGAAACCTCTGTCTAGAGCTGCATTGTTGTGATAAAAAAATCAGTATCATTTTAACGAAGGTTGTGAGATCGTTTTTGGCAGGAACTGAGGAAGGTGCTGAAGCCACTAATTCAGACCACAGCACGTCGAGCCGTGGCTCTTTTCCGTCGAACTGCTTCAAACGCAAAGTGACGGAGGGCAGTCTCAGAAGTGCGGAGTAGCTGCTCTTGATGCGGTCAGCCATTGCGCCAGAAATCAAATTCTTCTGATAACAAAGAATTTCCAGGGCAATGACGATCCTAACTTCTTCCAACTTAGGAGTCTCAGCGACCCCTATAGGGTCTAGGCAGGAAATAGCACGGGTCATCTTGTAAGCAAGAGGTGAACTCTCTTTGATTTTTTCAGCCACAGGATACGAATGGGCGAAATTGCAGCACATCCGCGCCTGGAATTTTCTGAGATCTTGAGTTGTTAGCTTCTCTAAGGGCTGCTGTTGTCGAGAAACCCAGGTCTCCTCTGTGAATAACAACGCGGACTGATTCCTGTATGTCATTGTCAGCAACGAGCGTGAAGCGCGTAGCCCTGCGCGGAGAGGGTACGGCCGGCCGTCGGCCAGGCAAAGCATGCATTCGACGTTGGCTGGGTTCTCATCCCGCTTAGAGCTCTATCGGTGGCGCAAATTGCGAGTGGCAGCGCGGTCTGCAGGCGAAATAGAAGACTGAGCGGGAGGACTCTACCGAGCGTTCGGGGGCTAAGAAGTCAGGCATTATGAAACTTTCCAAGATTTCCCGTATGAAGTGCGAATTTCCCTTATAATTCCCGTATTTTTTCCGGGTCACTAAAATTCCCGTATCGCTCGACACCCTGTCTCTTCTTGTGGATTTTGAGGGTTTCGGTAAGGAGTTAGCAGCCAAGGTACAAGCCCGTATCCTGAATCACCCAACAGTACTGCAGCTCCCGCATGCTCTCGCAATCCTTCATACACATGTGAATTCTTAAATATGCGACTGTCGTGAACAGAACCAGGCCAGCTAGCATCAACACTTGTGAAAATTTATCTTGAATTGCAAGTTGCTTGTACATTGATAGAAGCGAAATTTTTGCGGTTTATGTATTCATCGCCGTGTAGTCGTGGCTTTAAAATTGGTACATGTGTACAGTCAAGAGCACCGATCACGCAAGGAAAGTTAAATCGTTGCTGCCATTCGTCTTTAGCTATGTTGATTTCTTGTGGCCGTGACAGAAATTTTATCCAGTGATGTGCTTTTTGAAAAATGTTCTCGCTGACGAAATCAATGGTTCTACTAACAGTACTTTGATGCACTCCCGTATCTTCTCCTATCCCAACTTGGAAACCCGGATCACCAACAAAACGAAGAAATATCTGCATTCATTCCTTCGATGTTAACGCACCACCACGCGTCTCGTCACTTTCTCCCAAGAAAGAGCTCGAAATTAAATCAACATTTTCTTCGTTAAATCTGTACAAATGTTTATATGAACGTTCATCACTTTGCCGTCTGGGATTATAGAGTTTCCTGCGTCGGATATTCACAATTTGTGCCATTAAATCAACCAGAAGTTAACACTAAGTCGTCACAGTACAAACTTCAAGCTAACTGTGACTAGCTTGGTAAATCTTAAGCAAATGCTTGCATAGTACTAGCACATGCTTGGTTTTATTCATGTATAATTCAGCATTTGCTGGAAAATTAAGCAAATGCTAGGTAGCAAGTAAATACTAGTAAGTAAAGCAAATGCTAGATTATTTTATGCATACTCATTCCAGCATATGCTTACAAAAGAGGTAGCAAAAGACTTTATGCATACTGGCCTTCGTCCTAGTAGTCCTGTTGCATAAGGCGCACGCAATACACTGAGGCAGAGCAGCCCAGCCCTGGGGCAGTTGTGACTCATGCGGCGAGCGATGAAACGAACTCACAGCCGTAACACCACCCCCTTCCTAAAAGGCTGATCGTCCCGATCAATCATTGGTCCGTCTGTGTCCCTCCGTAGGCTGCCAGGCGATCTCGATGTACGATCTTCATCTTCGCCCTCGGGCTCCGCTGGATCCTGTAGACGACATCGTTGATCCGTTTCACAACTCGGTACGGGCCCTCCCAGGACTTCTGCAGTTTGGGTGACAGGCCTTTCTTCCGTAATGGGTTGAAGAGCCAGACCAGGTCGTCCTCGTGGAATCCGCCGGCATCCGTCTGTTGGTCGTATCGGGTCTTCATTCGGTCGGTCTCGATCCGCAGTTTCCTCCTCGCGAACGCGTGCACGTCCTCCAGTTGGTCGACCAGTTCTTGACAATACTGGCTTACCGGGACCGGATCATTCCCAGGTCGGCCGAAGGCAAGATCGACAGGTAGACGGAGCCCCCTCCCAAACGTGGCCCGGGCTGGTGTGCACCAGGTGGCTTCATGCACGGCGGCGCGGTAGGCCAGGAGAAATCGTGGAAGATGTTTGTCCCCAGGGGCGCCGAATCCATGGTCGAGGTCTAGCGACTGCTAGACCTGACGAGGGGGTGGGTCTCCCGGTCCTGGGTTCCGTTGGGGGGTTACGGATAGAGGAGGAAAGGGAAGTAGAAGGGAAAGAGGAAAGGAAAGAAGGGAGAGAGAAGAGAAGGGGAGAACTGTGCGAAATAAGCTGTAAAAACGTAATTATTGGGGTAGGGGTCCGGTTTAACAGGGGGGGGGGGCACAGAACGAGAGGGGTGGGTGTCTGCTAGACCTGAAAAAGAAAGATTCGGCGCCACTGTTTTGTCCCAATCCCTCTGGTGCTCGCTGACGACTATTCGGAGATGGTTCTCGATGATGCGATTGAATCGCTCTACCATCCCGTCGGACTGAGGGTGTAGCGGCGTCGTCCTTGTCTTCCGGATTCCCAGCAGCTGGCATAGGTTCTGGAACACCTGCGACTCGAAGTTCCTCCCTTGGTCGGAGTGCAGCTCCAGGGGTACTCCGTACCGGCTGACGAATTCCTTCACCAGGGTCTCTGCGATCGTCGCGGCTTCTTGGTTAGGGAGCGCATACGCCTCCGGCCATTTGGTAAAGTAGTCGCTGACGACCAATATGTAGCGGTTCCCTGCCTCGCTTAACGGGAATGGCCCAGCAACATCGATGGCCACTCTCTCCATGGGGCCGCCCACGTTGTAGGTCTTCAGTGGACCCCGTCGTCTTCGTCCTGGGCCCTTGCTGGCTGCGCAATCGTGGCACCTCGCGCAGTGGTTCTCCACGTCAGTTCGGCATCCGATCCAGTAGAACCGCTCTCTCAGCTTCTCCAGGGTCTTCTTTATCCCTAGGTGTCCACCAGATGATCCTCCATGGACTTCCTTCAGGACTTCCTCCGTCATAGCCTTTGGAACGACGACTTGCTCCCGAGATGACTTCCCGTCGGTGCTCTCCTAGGCGTGGCAGATGAGGCCATCCCTTACAATCAGCGAGTCCCACTGCGCCCAGTAGGACTTAAACATTGGGCTGCAGTCACTCACAATGTTCCACCCGGGTCTGGGGACACAGGCCCTCTCCCATACGGCTATCAGCCTTCTGCTTGTGCCCGCGTGAAAGATTCGCGGCTCCAGTTCCCTTGAAGTTCCACAGTAGTCCGTCGCACAGTGGTCCGGATCCGTAAAAAAGCGGACAAAAATAGATTTTTCAACTTTACATTAGAAAGGCCAAACCAACTCCCAAGAGAAGTATGTTAATCAGTGTACATTAATTTCCCTTTTTGTTTGGAAATTGCTTCTGTGTTTTTCAGATATAATACTACAAAAGTGATACAACTCTTCGTTTCTGAATTCCGCGCTCCATTAAGTAAACTTTGAAATATCATTCTAACTTCAAAACGAAACTCGGGGTCTATAATACTGTATCTGTATGTAGTTTGTGATCTGGTATATTTGATTATAGCATGATTTTCGATTTCAGATCACTTATAAGGACTGTTATACTTATTTTTATAGTGCTTTATTTTCTTCATGAAAAATAAATTTTGCTTGACCTACAAAAAAATGTATACATATGTATACCATGAAACTTATGCAAGTTTTAAAATGAAGACTGGAGAATATATCCTTAAAGGTTTCATCGCCAGAACCCGCCAGATGCGTGATTGAGAAGGGAAATAACATTACTGCGCGCTCTGAGGATAAACACTCGCGCGAGATAAGGGCCTGTTGAGACATTTGTTTATGCTACGCAAGGGATATCTCGAGGCCATGAAACCAAAACAATCTTCAATCACGAGAAGTAATTGATTAGTAGTAGTTGTGTGTGTTGTGAAGAGTGAAAAATGAATTTTCGTTGTTAGTCGCAGTGATCTTATTAACAAGATTCGAGAGAACAAAAATCAGTCTCGCGCGCGTCAAGGAAAGTTTGTGGTAACATATCTCCTTAACAAATTCCAATTAAATGTTGACGACAGAGTAGAGAAAACAGTGTATAATAATATAAGAACCTTTTCTTTTTGCCGTATGTTGACCGGTGGAGAAAGTGTAACTTCTTAGAACATGCTTTTTTGAAGAAATGTTCAGACTGGTTGAAAACCGAAATTGTGATATCAATTCCGAGCATTCCTGGCTCCGCAAAATCAGTAGATCGAGGTCGTCCTCCAAAAGAATTTCAAGAGCTAACGGAGAGAAGCAAAATAAGGAAAATTAAAGACCTAAGGGAGAGTGCCACTTCATCAGTGCTTGCCTATGCGACCGTTATGAATTTAAGGGCAGAGGGAGACGATTCATCAGCCAAGCTAAAAAGAAGCTACCACGACTACACCAACAATGGGCAAACGAATGGTGTGAAATTTTCAGAAATGAAAAATCTACATAAGTGGCACAAAAGCTCGTCGACAATTTACAACTTGAGTTTGGAATTTCAGTTCCATACGCCCACTTTCGATTTTTTGAATGTCTCCTGCATATTTCGTACCGCCTGGGTTTTAAAAAGTGGAAAGTGAGCGTGAAAGATGGTAATCGAGACTTATTCGAAAGAAAGAAAAAATGTGCAAGACTCATTCAGAACGAGATTAGGTCTTCTAGTTGATATTCCGAAGCCTGGATATGGAACAACCAGTGATGGCAACACTGCCGGAAGGATTTTTGATCAACCTCAAGTAGCATCCGAAATAACAGGGGTAGACTGTGAGTTAATAACTTGTTTTGGAATAATTTTAAAAGCAATTTCCTCTGGTCATGAAATTAACAGATCAGAGTTCAATTCCGACCGCTGCGAAACAGCAAGCTTATATGTACGGCTATATCCGTGGTGTTACATGCCTCTAACACTCCATAAAATACTTATCCATGGATCTTTCATTATAGAAGCAGCTATTTTGCCGATTGGAGAACTTTCAGAAGAGGTCTTAAGAGTCTAGAAACCAAGACGTAAGAAAATATAGAGAAGACCATACCAGAAAATCCTCAAGAATTTCCAATAATTTTGACTTGTTCCATATACTATTGCTAAGCTGTGATCCAGTAATCTCTTCTACCGAAGAAGAAATGAAGACAGTTGCCTAAAGAGGTGTGTAATTTATTGTCAATACCCGAGGTCGAGACGGAGCAGGAAGGGGAAGAAGAAGAAGTCGACTCATCCGGATCAGAGGATGAATAAGTAAGTAATTTTATGTACTAAGACAAATTTACCTAATAGTAACATCTAATTTAAAGTTTTATACAAAAGTATTTCATTTCATTTAGCGGAAAATATTTTTGTCCGCTTTTTTTCAAATCCGGACCACTGTGCGTCGGCACTGTATCCCGGTGTTCTCCTCCCTCCTAGTACAGAAGGTGCAGTCTTCGGGGCACGGTCTTCGTGACAGGGCGTCGGCATTAGAATGCAGTTGGCCTTTCCTGTGCTGGATCTCGAAGTTGTACTGTTGAGGCCTCTCTAACCACCGCGCGAGTTGACCCTCGGGCTGTTTGAAGTTCAGGAGCCACCGCAGGGATGCATGGTCGGTCCTGATGAGAAATTCTTGCCCGTACAGGTACTTGTGGAAGTGTTCGTTGGTCTTCACGATGGCGAGCAGTTCCTTCCTGGTGACGCAGTAGTTCCTCTCTGGCTTTGCTGAAGTAGGCCACTACTCTCTCCTCGCCGTCCACTATTTGCGACAGGATTCCCCCTATACCAAAGTCGCTGGCATCGGTATCGACGATGAACCTTGTTCCAGGTCTGCGGTAGGCCAGAATAGGCGTGGTGCACAGAGCCTGCTTGAGTTGTTCGAAGGCACTGTGACATTCTGCTGTCCATGTGAAGAGTTGGTCCTTCTCAGTCAGTCGATGCAAAGGTTTGGCGATGTCGGCGAATCCTCTCACGAAGCGACGGTAATAAGTGCAGAGTCATAGGAAGCTTCGTAGTTGGGACTTGTCCTTCGGAACTGGCCACTCCCTCACAGCTGCTGTATTTTCTGGGTCGGTGCGCACCCCTTCCTCGGAGACAATATGCCCAAGGTACTGAACCTGCTTCTGGAAGAGCTGACACTTCTTGGGGCTCAACTTCAGCTGGGCAGCCCGTAGCTTCACCAAGATCTCCTTCAGGTTGCTGTAGTGCTCCTCAAAGCTTTTTCCCAGAACGATGACGTCGTCTAGGTAGACCAGGCAGGTCTTCCAGTGTAGTCCCTTCAGAATGGACTCCATTAGCCTTTCGAAGGTCGCAGGGGCGTTGCACAGACCGAATGGCATGACGGTCAACTGCCAGAGTCCGCTGCCCACAGAGAACGCAGTTTTCTCGCGGTCCTTAGGGTGGACCTCCACCTGCCAGTAGCCACTCTTCAAATCCAAAGTGGAGAACCATCTTGATCCTGATATGGTGTCCAGCGTGTCGTCGATCCGGGGTAGAAGGTAGCTGTCCTTCTTCGTGACGTCGTTCACCCGCCTGTAGTCCACGCAGAACCTGGTGGAACCGTCCTTCTTCTTCACAAGCACGACCGGAAAACTCCAAGGACTATGTGATGGCTCGATCACCCCTTGCTCCTTCATCTCTTCTACCATCCGGTCAACATCGGCTTGCTTGGCGAGCGGAACACGTCGGAATGTGGCCCTAATCGGTGCGCTGTCCCCAACGTCGATTCTGTGCTGGACCAAGCTTGTCCTGCCGAAGTCTTTGCTCCCCACGGAGAAGACGTCCTGGAATTCGCGTAGCAGGTCCTGAAGTTGGCGTGATTGTTCCTCGTCTAAATGGTCCTGGGATCCTTGGTACAGCTTCTGTAGTTCTTCTGGCAGTGCGCGTCTTCTTCGGTTGTCCGTCTGCAGTTGTCCGTCCGTCGTATCTGTGATGCGGGCAATCCAGGTAACGGGCTCGCAGACTCCTAGGTTGGTGTCCCGGTGAACCGTAATGTCGTCGTCCTTCAGGTTGGACAGGCGGACGTACGGCCGGACGTCGTGTTGATGAGGGTCTTGGCAACTAGCAATCCTTTTGTCTGGATGTCCTCATATTTTGGCTCGATGACAGCCGCCACTCCCTCAGCAGTTCCGTCGACAATTACGGCGGCGCTGACCTCCGTCCTGGCGGGAACGATGACGTCCTCTCTCAGCCTTACTCGTCGTGCGGTGACGGCCTCGTGTGCTGGTTGCAAAGCAAGTTCCTCACCTCCGAAGTGCAGAGTGTTGGTAATCAGGTCCAAGATGATGATGTTCTGGTCCAGGAAGTCCAGTCCGATGATCACTTCGTTTGATACGTCAGCCACAAGCACTGGATGCTTCACCGCCCGTCGACCAATGACGAGCTCCAGTGATGCTTCGCCATGTACCGGTGCGGTCTCTCCGGTCGCGGTTATTAGCTGGAGGTTCCTTTGTGTGGGTTGCACTCTCCACTTCGGGATCACGGTGGGATTGACGATGGTCCTCGACGCTCCCGTGTCGATCAGCATGGGCCAGCTCACTCCGTTGACGACTCCGTCGACCATCAGGCTGCTATCGTCCCTCCGTAACTTCGTCACACGCACTTGGACTGCCGGGGTTTGACGACTGTCACAAGCCAACCTTTGCCCCCCAAGGCTGGCTAATACTCGTTTCCCTGGTCGGTGCGGTTTTCAGACTACTGATTTCCCGTCGGATACCCTCGGCGGCGGCGATCACCGTAGTCCTTGCTCAGGTGGCCTTTCTTACCGCAGGTCCAGCAGGTCGGTAGTCCTCTTCCGGGCCGCCTCTCCGGTTGTCTTCCGGCTGTGTCGTTGCTGGTGGTGCCGCGACTATCGAAGAAACGGCTTAGCGCCTCCATCAATTCGTCGGCCAGGGGCTTGTCTCGTTGGTTTTTGCTTGTTCGTCGACGTCCACTTGACGCACCCGCGCGTGCATTCTAGATGCCTGTTTTGCCGTCTCGAACTCAAGTGCGTGGCTCAGCGCATCTGCCAGGGTCTTATTGCGCGCGAGTCGCAGCGCCTGTTGAGTGTCCGAGTCCCGTAGCCCGTCGGTGAAGGTCTGCGTCGCAATCTGTTCCAGAAAGTCGGCCGGCGCTGTTGGATAGGCGAGCCTTACGAGGCGTGCGATGTCCATCTCGAACTCCTGTAGGGTTTCCGCGTTCTTCTGTACCCGGGTCCGGAGCTGCATCTGGTAGGCCTGCTGAAGATGGCTATCTCCATATCGGGACTCCATATGGGCGATCAGTGAAGCGTAGTCCTGGGATCCAGTCGGGATGGCCTGAAGGACGTTAAGGGCGTCACCTCTCAGCGCTACAATGAGAGCTGTAGCCTTTTCTGTGTTGTTCCAGTTATTTATGGAACAGGCCGCCTCGAACTGACGTAAGTAGGTGCTCCACGGGACCTTTCCGTCGAAGGTTGGGGGCGTCACTCTGCTATGTCCCGTTCCTGATATTCCCAGTGTAACGGTGGGCGGGCATTGGCGCAGCTCGGCAACTTCCTCTCGTAGAGCGTTGAATTTCCCTTCCACCCCCGTCAGCGGGCGTTGGCGCAGCTCGGCAACTTCCACTTGTAAGGCGTCGAACTTCTTTTCCACTGCTGCGACTTCCTCAGGTAGGCCCTGTTCTAATTTCCTTTGGCTCTCCTCTAATTTCGTCAGCAGACACTCTTCCAGATTTTTCTGGCCATCCAGAAATTTGGCGGTTAGGTCCTCTGCTAACTTATTCTGGCCGTCCTTCAGGTCCTCTGCTAACTTCTGGCCATCCTCCATCTTCTTCTGGCCGTCTTCCATCTTCTTCAGGTCATCCTTCAGGTCCTTGGCTAATTTCTTCTGGCCGCCATCCATCTTCTTCTGGCCGTCCTCATCTTCTTCTGGCCGTCTTCCATCTTGGCTTCCATGCCACTTTTCTAGCAATGCTGCCAACTGCGCCTCCATTTTAGTTGTTTGTCTTGTAAAGGGCATGCACTCACAGGAAAATTAGAGAAAATGACTTGCTCGGGTTTTGAAACAAGGACCGCCAGGTGTTGTGCTTGTGCTTGAGTTCGTAATCCCGCTTCTGACACCAGTTGTTACGTGCCACCCCCTAGTGGCACTTTTGTTAACTGGATTACGGTGGGTAGGAAGCACAACACAGATTGTTCCTTTAAAGAAATAATTAATTTTATTGCGGCCAGAAAGTTACACTACTCATCAGCAATTACAAGCAATTAGAACCTTACTCCAGTTTCCTCAAGTCTCTTGCTTATGGAGAGCTCTTGCCCCCCCTTTCACTTGTCAACAGTTAATCCTCCCGCTAATGAGCCTGGTGGCCTTGACAGAACTACATGCAACTTCTTCCTTTTGTACACAAATAACAGTTACTTACGATAACTTGCTACACGCAGCTTCGCTGTTCACGAGCTGGGAAACAATGTCACTGGATTTCGTAACTCGCACGGCACTTCACCACAATATCTCTGACGCTCAGTGAAATCACACTCACTCAAAACACAGGCAGTCCCCTGTATGCTTCTCACTTCCTCGCTGTCAAGAGAAATGGCTTCACTAGGGGTTTCGCAAGTCACCACACTTCTGTCGCTCAGTATAAACGCTCACACTAGCTCGTAAAACACAACGCACACTGGTTGAGAGGTCGCCCTTATATAGCAGGCCGGTGACTCAATAAATGCTTTTAGACCCATCCAGGGTTCACGGCTTCTCGAGGCTTCCTTCACTGGCTGAGTCACGAATATTCTGGACCATCCCTTTGTCCTAGTAGTCCCGTTGCATAAGGCGCACGCAATACACTGAGGCAGAGCAGCCCAGCCCTGGGGCAGTTGCGACTCATGCGGCGAGCGATGAAACGAACTCACAGCCGTAACAATAGGAAAGGCATAACAAAGATGGAACAGTTTGAAGAGAAGGATGTTTCCACTAGTTAAGTGTAACAACTTAGTATTTTTTTTGCTCAAAGCATGAAATTAGACACATTTTTTTTTACATAATTCAATCCCTTGAAGTCCTGAACAGGACAGAGCTGCCTAACTTTACACACTACACGAGTCATAAACACAGTTTCAAGATCAAGTATAAATGGCTGGGAATGTTAACGATTTTTGTACTATTGTCCGTCCAGGGTTAAGAGTGTACTACGGGCTCTTATGGGCTTTTACATTTAGCGGACTCCCCCAGAATTTATGACTTCGAAGTCTTTAAAACTGGATTTTCACTATGTTATTTATTAGGTTAATGGCCATGGGTGGAGAGTACATGTTCCTCAGCATTCATTTAATGATATGTAATTCTTACATTCTTGATATGCAACATGATTTTTTAATGTATCTGACAGCAGAGTCTGCGCGCTGGATGGAACAGCACGCACGCTGTTGTACGTGTCTTAGCTCTCCACTGAACGCACAAGTCCAGATCTCTCCAAGATATTTGAAACATGTTGGAGTGTAAGAATCGTTTTGTGTAATATAAAAATAATTGTGATTTAGGTATAAGTGGCATTAAATATTTGGCTGATGTTCCGTTTGCGAAACGTAAACCCGGGGAAATTTTAAGGCGCAGAGAACGACAGATAGTTTGTAACGTCTACAATTATATAAAGACCAAGAATCAGGAGAAAAGTGCTGCTGTACGTTTTTGAAAAACCCGTGATGATATATTATTATTATTATTATTATTATTATTAACTACTCACCTGCAATAATGTGCGTAACAGAACTTTCATGCAGTTAAATTACGCGATTTGTGCCGAATGAGAAGCTTGTAGTTTTGTGTAAAATAAACCGCTAAGGCTCATTATGAAATGGATAACGATTGTTTTGAGACATATTTTAAAGAACAGATTGTCGCAATTTCCCACATCAGTCTGTATGTAGTATTTGCCATTCATTGTCCAATGTACGTTGTGCCACTGCATTTTTTGTTTACTTTCTTTCATCTATCTATACCGAGCTCGATAGCTGCAGTCGCCAGTATCCAGTATTCGGGAGATAGTGGGTTCAAACCCCACTGTCGGCAGCCGTGAATATGGTTTTCCGTGGTTTCCCATTTTCACACCAGGCAAATGCTGGGGCTGTACCTTAATTAAGGTCACGGCCATTTCTTTCCCACCCCTAGCCATTTCCTTTGCCATCGTCACCATATGTCATATCTGTGTCGGTGCGAAGTAAAGCAACTTGTAAAGAAAATCTTTCATCTACGCGTGTAATAATATGTGAAGTATCATTATGATAAGAACAAAATTACTTGTTATTTCCGGGTAATCGCTTCGCCTCTGCAGATGAAAGTGACTTCACTGCGACAGATGATTTGTATCCTGTCACTGACCTAGGCTGACCTTGGAGCAGTGGTGGATCCAGGCCTTGCGGGGCCCTGGGCGATATGATAAGGCGGGGCCCACAACAATAGGAAATGAAAAATATGAAATCAAATGGAAAGTAGTTTTGTAAAAATAATAAAATAAAGAATAGTTACAATATTTTGAGTATACTACAGTACGTTTTTTTAATAATATGAAAGAAACCTTTAAATCCCCTTGAAGAAGATTCTGTAAACAATAAAATATTGCTTCGCCACTTTTTTCCGGCTGACGTCTTCTATTATTTCACCGAAATCTAACCTTGTTAAACGGTCAACAGAGGTCATAGCTGCACTGAAAAAAAATACAAATTAGTTTGAAAAGTATAATTAATTAATTAAATTTAAGAAAACATGGCGCGGGGCCCCCAGGACTGCGGGGCCCTGGGCGGTCGCCCTCCTCGCCCTCCCGTAGATCCGCCCCTGCCTTGGAGAATATATTGCCATATTACGAAGTCTATTAAACTAATTGATCCGTATCTAACGGATGATTCAGATTAGCTTTCACGTCATTTCAATTGTTTTGTCATAGCCATACCGTACCTAACTAAAATTCCAATGTAAATAAATAGTAAATCGTCGCAGTATTTATAATCCGTTCTAAGCATTGTTATGTAAATCAATTACTATCCTCGGCTCCCCCACTCCTTTAGGGAATAACTCAGTCTTTATCTTTATTTAAAACTGATCATCCAAATTCTGTTATTCTTACGGGAATTATAGCAAAAGGTTGCAGATTATAATGGCGCGAAGGAACGAAATTCCGTTGGGATGAGGAGCTTGCTGATAGTCAGTCCGGCAGCGGGCTGTACTACTCGTGTGGAGTACTGTACAATAGCTGCCCTTCTACGGTCGCTAGACGTGGCAACGCTTGTGCCATAAGAGCCCGTAGTACACTCTTAACTCTGGACGGACAATAGAGCACAGTAAAGCAGCATGGAAATGGGTATGAGCAGTGGAGAAGACCAGGTGAGCAGTTGGATGCCTACTTTCCAGTGTTGACAGCATTTCAGAGGTACAAATGGGTGCAAGAATAATAATGTCCTGTGCAAGCAATCTGTGTAATAATGACTGTTTCTAGTGCATAGCAATATGAAGTCTCCCTAAATGATGACCTGCGCTACACGAGTTGTTACCCTTTACCTATAGCTCGCTGGAAAGTGAGGATTCAATAGCACTTTTATTTATAATAATATGAAAAGATCAGATTTTTGTGAGAATCTGATATACCGGTGTATACCTAGGCCCACATATTTAAGTAACTAGCAACACATGTTCCAATATAATAAATTATCTTCTCTAAGATAAACCGCACCATCTTTACTATAATTCTTTTAGTCCCTCTTGTCAAAGAAATGATTCAAGCTCATCTGTTAACACTTTTTGAGATAGAATAAAAATTATCATTTGTATCGACAACATGGAAATTTTATCTAATTGATAGTGGCAACCTGCAAGAGCAAGGGGTGTTATTTTTAACTGAACAGAATAATTACACTGGTCAATAACAAAATTTTGCCAGAAAAAAAAAGTAACGCCGATTTCAAATAAATGTCATTGGTTATCACTCTGTGCAAGCAAACGCATAAAAGTTATTGGTATGCAGGGGAATGTACAAAATTCTTCTCGATCCAATGTTGGTGAGACATTCACAAGACAGGAGAACATTATATTGAACATGACTGGAAATAATTAAAAAACACAACAATGGATAAGAGGACATGCAGAACATTCCATTGCTTGGCCAAAAAAGTGCTACTTCTACTTCACAATACAAAGCATGGCCGGGCCAAATGGTCTGTACACACATTTGGGATGACAATTTTTTTTTATTTTTTTATGCGAGTGTAAACTTTTGTAACATATTGATGATGATTGTTATTTAAGGGGCCTAATATCTAGGTTATCAGCCCTGTAATATATTGCTACAAAACTAAAAGAAAACATTGTAGTGGGAACATAGATAAGGGAATTATTGTGTAATCAAATTCGAAGAAAATTTGAGCAAGATCAAAGAAAGAGCTTGGAAATAATTTTAATGTTTTTGTGTGAGCTTCTTAGGTAAAGCAACATCTCCTGGCTAAAAACAAGGGGTATAGAAATCACAGGATGTGGTCAAAGTGGCTTGCTATAGGAACGTCATTTTCTGCAGTCACCATATTAAGACTTATTTCCACCCAACTTTTGTAATGTTAGTGTTCATTTTGGTGAAACATTTTCACCAAGACATGATGATGAAACCCTTCCAATATTTTAGGAGCCAGTTAACAATTGCAGTAATTGTTGGTTATTATATTCTGTTGAGTCTAAGTAGGTTTAGAAACAATGACCCTCTGCTGAGCAATTTTAGCTTTAAGTTCTGTACACTGAACTTTTATCTCATTTGTAGATACAATAGAACCACTTTATAATGAATCTTAGATAGGGATGTTCCTTAAAAGAGGGTCCTAATAAAACACATCTTATTTTACATTGTTAATTCGTATTAGGGGCTTGGGATAAAATTGGTCATCAGCCCCGTGTACTTGGGTGTGTGTTGAATTTTTCCAATAACCGGAGTTTCTGTGGCGACTGTAGTTGTGTGTTTAGCTGTAATTTATGGGGTCGAGGATGGGGTAAGTGCCCCAGGACTTGAAATACCATACTATCTCGGCATTTGCCTGGAGGGATTGTGGAACAACATGGGGAAAAACCACACACAGGATAGCTGCTGTCAGTGCCGAGAATCGAACCTCTGATCTCTGGACTTGCTGCAGCTCCCCCTCGCAATCATGGTGACCAATTTAACATGCACAGCTACGCTGGGGTCTTATTTTACAAGACGTGTATTAAAGTAATGTCTTTTACTAATTTACTGGCCTTATTGTCAACAATTAATAAAACATTACATGTTAGTACTCACAAAAAATAATTAAATTCCAAAGGTTTGAATATAAAAAGTAATGAACAGCGACGGCTGTTGCTCATATTCAATTACACACATTTTTTCCTGCAAGTCCTCTTCAGTTCTACCATAGTCAATAAATGTGTCTCGGGTGACTAGACAGACCGATACTCGCATGAAACATGTGACCACACATAATACACTGAATAGATGGAGGAGGGCGTTGTAGAGTTTGATGGAACTTCTTAGCCTCTTCATGTCTCCGACCTTCTTCGAAATGATCAGTAGAGCCAAAGCGGCTGATCTAAGGCAGTATCCTCCCAATTTTGCGGGTTTATTCCTGATGCCTTCATGGTTTGCTTCAGCTAGTTCTTAAATTGTTTCAAAGGAGCTCTTCGAGATCTTGTACCAGAACTAAGTTCACCATAAAGAACTAGGTAAGGTATCCTAGAACCGTTCATATGGCGGAATGTCCCATCCAGCTATGATGATGGCCGTTGATGTAGGATTCGATGCTATTAGCAAGCAAGCTCCTTCTCCAGAGCTGCAGTGTTGATGACATAGTCTGGCTGCGTGGCTCAGGGGTAACGTTCTCGCTTGCTGAGCCCAAGGTTGCAGGTTCGAAACCTGGCGCAGTCAGCTGGCATTTGAGGGTGCGCAAATGCGAGGGAGCCGTGTCAGTACATTTACTGGCACGTTAAAGATCCCCTTCGGGGCAAAATTCCGGCACCCCGGCGTCTCTAAAAGCCAGTGTAGTTAAAAGGGACGTAAAACCAATAACATTATTGTTGATGACATAGTCGTCCCACTTCATGTTCAAGATGGATCTAAGCTTCCGTTGGAGAAAGCGCTTGAGCTATTAGATTTTCTTGCGATAGAAGGTCCACGTTTTTCAGCCATATAATAGCGTGGAGATAACAACAGCTTGGTACATCATAAACTTTGTACAAACTATTAGATCTTTGATTTTGAAGACCCGATGTGATAGACAACCGAAGGCAGTGTGGGCAGCACTGATTCCCTGTTTCACAACCAGTTGACAGGTACACTTCTTGGACAGGAAACTAACGAAATAGAAAATCATGACATTACTGGTTTTACGTCCCTTTTAACTACCATACTCTGGCTTTTAGAGACGCCAGGGTGTTGGAATTTTGCCCCAAAGGGGATCTTAAACGTGCCAGTAATTCTACTGACACTGCTCCCTCGCATTTACACACCCTCAAATGCCAGTTGACTGCGTCAGGATTCGATCCTGCAACCTTGGATACAGCATGCAAGAACGTTACTGCTGAGCCACACAGCCAGTTCAAAGTAGAAAAAATTGGTCTATCTGGTCCAGTGTTGAATCTGCGATAGTTACATTAAAATATGGGAGGGGCATCCTTGGGGAAGGTTATGCAGGTATCTTAGTTTTCGGAGCATTGATGGTTGGACTAAAACAATCATAGGCACTCCTGAAACAATTGACTAACTGTTCTAGCCCTTCAGGTGTATGGGTAGACAGTGTCATCAGTGTACTGCATTTCCATTATCCTGGTAACATTAGTCAGTCCCTGGGATCATAGTCCAACTAGATTAAAGAGTCCTCCATCGAAAAGGTATTTGATCTCCACACCTATGTTGTTAGCAGATGCTTCATACAGCATGGCAGCCAAATAACAAGCAAATAGGGTTGGAGCAAGCACACAACCCTGCTATCCGTGACTGACCGGGAAAGCATCTAAAATGTTATGATGGAGAACCCTCCCAGACACGCCATCATGGAGTACACAAGAACCTCGTTTATCCGGCCCTCATTAATCCGGATCTCCGGTTTATCCGGTTCAAAAATACCGGTAATAAAAATGTATTTTTACTGCACAGTATTTCTTTACGGGGTCAACTCTTCTTGTATGTCTTTTCCGCCAAGGATAGTTAAGGACAGGAATTGTAAGTATTTCGGCCACGGTCTATCAAAGGTACTGTTCCAACATTCGCCTGGAATTGAGAACTGATGTTGGTAAAACTTCTTCGTGATCATGCTGCGCGCAAACGCTATACAAATGTAAATCAGAAAAAACTTGCACATTATTTTAGTGCATAAAACAGTGTCGTAAATGTAAGAGAAGTGTTCTTATATTTTTTTATAAAATTGAAAAAAGGTATTACAACTTATGTTAATAACATGTATTTGTTTTTTAGTTTTTTCTGGATTATCCGGATTTTTGATAATCCGGATTAGTTCCTGTCCCACTTAACCCGGATAAACGAGATTCTTGTGTACCTGGATCAGATCTACAAAATGGTCAGGGCAGCCAATATATCTCAGCACCGTCTACATAGCAAGTCTCATTTAATCACTTAAGAGCTTTATTCAATTTTGGCCAGTTTTATAATTTCAAAATATGTAAGAACAAGGCAAGCCACGCTAGCTTGCCATGTTCAACGTAGAAAATTCATGGCTCTTCTGTATGTCGTAAATGATGCCAACCACCTATTTAGCAGCTGCGATGAAAGTATAAACCACCATGACATGCAACGAAACTACAACAGTATTACTTCCTCATGCAAGGTATTTGGTCTGCCTAGTCAACACTAGAAGAGTGGTAACTGTAACACTAATATTCTTCAGCGAATTCTTTAAGTCAACAAAATCAAAAGCAACGTCAAAGGTCGCGTGTTTGAAGAATTATTTGCTGTAGCACATTACTAATGGGACACATTCGGCATCATACCTCTTTGAAGCAAGAAGCCAATTAATTACTAAAAAGTAGGCTAAAAATGGCGCGTGGCTTCCGGGGAGGACTGGAGCAAGTCTGAGTTAATGTCTTTGGATCAACTGTTACTGTTTTTAAAAATACTTTGTCTCAAATACAAGTCTTGAATATTTTTCTAAACTGGGGTACATGCTTGTACAGTATATTTATGTAAAATGTGTTCCTTAAAAGCAAACTTTTCCGTAAAGTGGGATTTGTTAAAAGCAGGTTTTATCAGCATTGCCCTTATGGTAAATTTGGACGAGATTAATAAAATTTTTGTTAAAAACATTTCCTTGAAACTGGGAACGTCAAAATGGTGTTTATGTTCGACCCTAACTATTATGTGTCAGAAAACTGTATCATAATGAGGCTCATTATAACACTATTTTTCATTATGAAACAGTTTATCCCACCAATCAGAGCTCAAGAAACAGTTGTGTGACCAATTAGATAAGGATACCTTCGCGCATGCGCTCAAAATCCAACATGTCTATATAAGTTACCGAAAGTGCACCGTCCATATGTTCGCGTAAATAAACTTGTGAATATGAGACAAGAAATAGCACTGTACCTTAATATCCTCAAACCCAATTTCTACACAGCGCGTTGTATTGAAACGACTTCGGTGACAGTTTTACTGAATACCCAATCTGAACATATGGCATTGAAGCACAAAGAGCGCATGCGTCGGTTGTCCAGAGAGCTTGGAAAACAGAGATATACTACTCACCGCAGCACCCGATCACGACATTATAGTGACTGAACAGATATTTATGAATATTTATGTTAAAACATATAATAAAGTTATAATTATCGTCGAACATAAACAGTCGTATGCAACTCGCCTATAATGGTAATTAAGACACTCGTATGAAAATTATAAAACTCGCATACGCTCGTTTTATAAAAATACTCGTGTCTTAATTATAGCCATTATAGGCTCGATGCATAATGTACTATTTTGTATTACTATACGTGCCTTGATTCATAATATTATGTAGGTAATGTTCACCTATGGAAGAAATAATTACGTATAGGCCTACCTATTATAATGTTTGACACTGACGTGTATTTTCATCAATTTAATATGTTAGTTATTATATAAAATAATTGAAAATCAGTATGTGATGGGGAAAAATCTGAAAACATTTCTGCATTCAGCACAAAAATCTGGTTTAATGCAATATAATTTCATTTCTGGCCATTAAAATAAATAAGTGTTGACCAGTGTTATTGATGCATGCTTTTATTTGAATTGTAATGAGAAAATCTTAACCTCTATCCAAATATGAACAAACAAAGAAATGGTCCTCACCTTTTTAACCCCAGTGGACATAGCAACAGAGGGAAATTGTTCCTCGGACACCCACTGCTGGTCCTGGTAACACTCTGAAGTGAGGGGAGTAAATTCTCCTTTTAACTTAATTTCATACACCAGATAAGTGTGATGAATGTGAGAAAACACATGCTTCACTTCACCTATACAATAACTGCCTTCCATATTTCCGGCTTTAATTCCATGGTGCATCTCCAATTTATCAAGCAAAACTTTCTTCACATTGGGTCGAGTCTGTAAGTTTACGGAGAAGCTAGGAAACTCCCACAGACTTGCTAGGAGGCCTAAGAGAAAATGAAAAAGAAATGATTATAACTTGATCACCATAAATGAAAGTCAACATCAATTCTTATAATAAAGCATTAGAAGACCATTACCATAGTCTTTAGTAACAGTTGAGACAAATCCAGCTCGCTTGGTTGAGACACCTCCGTTGTAAAATTTGTTCCTTCTTAGACTATCCTTGTCATATAGAGAAGAAAACTGGAAAACCAAACTACCGGTAACTGTGGATGGGGTCTGTTCACATTTAAAAAAAAATATATATATAATAATACTGCCCCAACGGACATTCAGCATTCAGTTGTTGCAAATACCCTTAAATTGGCATTAGCTATGCAGAACAGTAAATTGATGCCATGCCAATTGACGTGATGTTTATGTGACGCTGCAAAACCTCATTATCAAGCAAGTTTAGTTCCTTACTCCAATAGAAGATAACCAATTTTTGCAATTTAGTGAAAGTAACCGTTTTCTTACAAATGTGAAAGTTACTTAAAATATTGTTAAACAGTACATTACAAAATACTGTCCAGGTATAGTAAAATGCAGTAATAATGGTTTTATGCAACAAACATTTTTTGTTTCTATAGTGTAACTTATTTTAGAGCTAATGCCAATTTCACTAAAATATAAAATTTCTTGTGTCATTTCTATTCTATAGTGTAACTTATTTTAGAGCTAATTTAATTAACAATTAATTATCGCACTGGCATAAAAATTTCCTTACAACAGAATAAAGTACTGCTGTATTGTAATTGGATTTTATTATACTAAATGCTGGGCATAAATAATAATTTTTAAGTATAAAACTTTTATTACCGGTACATTGCAAGAGCAATTTTAATTTTTTTCTCCTCTATCATGGGATTCTGTTCAGAATACCAGGTTTCTACCATACGTAGAAAGTTCAACAGGGAGACTGGCTACCGTGTAAGTAACACATGATTACCAGTGAAGTAGTTCTCCTCACTGTCTCTTAAGGATTAGTTTTTTGGCTATTTCTTCACACACTTTCTTCCCCCACCCCCCGCTAGCACAAAGGCCAAGTGTAATATATTAACACTAGGGAACCTGTGCGAGAAATCTCGCATGAATAGTAACCACCCGCCGGGCTTTACTGTTACGCGGGCTTCTATAAATAGGCTTATTTGTTTAAACGCACTTTTTAAACTATTTGTCGATATTTATGAAATCAGAGTGCAATTCATTACTGTTACAGGTAATTCCGTTTGAATATCCCTTTCAAAGCACAATGGGTTGTGTGCGCCCCATGTGTACAGACTACCCGCCCGACTCTAGTGTTATGCGTGCTGGATGCGACACAGTTCTGCCAGTGGCTATCGTCTTGTTTATATATTGAAACACTCTTTTTAAACAATAATAAATGTATGCAAGATTTGTCCTGTACTATTGAGACGATTCGGAAGATTTTGGCACAAAACGCATCTTCTAACTCCCTCTGGTTCAGGAGCTTGAGTTTTTTGTCAGATGAACTTAGCGTATTATATAATAGACTAGCCGACCCGTGCGAGAAATCTCGCATGTTCATAAACCACACTTTCCCCAAGAGGTTAATAATGAGAGACTTAATGAGAAAGGTTGATAATTTTAAGGTTTTAGACAACAACTCATAATTACAGTATGTTACAGCAACAGTATTTGCAAATCCCACTCTTCTTACAAAAATCAAAATTTATGAAATTAGAATGCAGAAGAAAACCCTGTAAAAGAATTAATGTTTAATAGTTTTAAGGTTTTAGACGACAACTCATAATTGCAGCATGTTAGAGCATCAGTGTTTGCAAATCGCACACTTCTTACAAAACTCAATATTTATGAAATTAGAATGCAATTCGTCACTGCTAATGCCATTTGTGTGCTGAGTCCATTGATTGACAGCTTAGGTGTAACACCCACCGGTTATTCGATATTTATGAAATTATACGATTTGAGTACTCATTCCTTTGAATTACTGTTTCTGAAATCCATGCAAAATGATAAAGGAAAGACCTCAGAATATTAAAATGACATGACATGAAACAGGCGTCACAGCGGCCAAAATGTGAAGTGGACAGCAATTATGGAGCGTATTTTCCTACAACAACAGTATTTGCAAATCGCACACTTCAGATATTTATGAAATTAGAGTGCAATTCGTCACTGCTAATGTCTATTCTCTTTCATTTGAATGCTCGTTTGCCACGATCGGTCGCTTGTGAGCGCCGCAGGAGGGATCTATACTACTGAAATAATATAATACTAGCGGACCCGTGCGAGAAATCTTGCATGTTCATGAACCACACTTTCCCCAATAAGTTATAATGAGAGACTTAAGGAGAAAGGTTATGTTTTTATTTCAACCAAATGATTATAGAACACTAAGTTATTTACATTTCAGGATAAAGAGAAGACCTCAGAATGTTAATATGATGGGAAAATAGGCATCACAGCGGCCCGTGGACGGCAATTATGGAGCGTATTTTCCTACAGCAACGCTGTTTGCAAATCGCACACTTCGTACATCTTTTTAAAAGTCATTTCTTAAAGAAATTATAGATATTTATGAAATTATAGTGCAATAAGTCACTGCTAATGTCTATTCTCTTTCATTTGAATGCTCATTTGTCATGATCGGTCGTTCGTGAGCACCGCAGGAGGGATCTATACTGCTGAAATAATATATATGATGATGATGATAGTTCATCTATATGAATGAAATCTTGACCCTATTACATGTACATCGACAAAATTCTCACCATTAGCTAGAATTTAACCCTTATGCCCAGATGTCATTGAAAGTTCTAGCAATCACTTAAAGTACTATCAATGTCTCTCAAGGACGTCCACAGTTTCTTCTTCCATTTGAAGCACAAGTCATATCTCAGTCAGTAATTCCATGAGTCTTGTGCTGGCCTAACAAGGGAAGTCTCTGAACCGGGGAATCGCGGATCCTGCTGAAACTTAGCAAATATGTTTCTTGAGCCCAACTAGGCAGAACCATGAAGAAAAATCTTTCGGAAATTAACTCCAGCCCTCCGTAGACGGCAATAAGTACAACAATTTTGAACTGTGCGCGCTGGTCAAGCGCGGGTGTGCCTCACGCCTGATTGGTGGCTCAAAAGGTCATGCTCCAAACGACTGCCCTCCCGTACTCGCGCTCACAACCTGCGCTGCGGCGTGGACATAAATGCTGCATCTTTACCAATATATTGCACGTCGTGCTTTATTAATAATCATGCAATGTAAGGTATCACAAATACATATCATTACAACACAGAGTAAACTGAACCAATAGTCAAACAAGTGAGTAAGTGACCAAGCTACTTCACATAGTTCCGACAACAGTGATGTTCGTGGTAATAATATTGGAAACACAAACTGGTCTTACACCATCCACACCGTATGAAACACGGGCGAGTGCAAGTACTACATTGTATTGCACTGATATCGAAACAATATGGCACAGGGTGTTCAAACCCACCAGGATTGTCGGACAGGTACTGACTTCGGTACCATGCGTATTGCCACATTGAAGTAAAACGAGGGGACGACAATTGGTGATATGTCAGAGACTGCATTTTCAAGCTTGTATTTCTCTGGGCCAAATTGATGTCAAAATTCAATAACCGAACGGTGTTCGAAAATTTACGGACAAAGCTTTTCCAGACCCTAAAGCCGTATACATCCAATGGTTGACAATAGGCTGTGGCTCCAGAAGGTATCATCATCAGTCGTATGCGCTCTTCACTTTCTAACGATTTATGTCCAGAAAAGGAATCCAGAAGGAGTGCCACATTGTCGGACGGTACATGCTGTTTGAAAACATTGTGAAACCAATCCTTCAATTGTGCGGATCCCATTTTGCCAGATTTTGTAGGAACAACGTAAATATTGTCATGTGCAAACATAGTTTCTTTCACCCTTTTTCCAAACACACCTTTTGGTTCTTTCAGAGTTATGAAGAGAGGTCCTAGTAGCTTGCCAGCTGCTGTTATTGTTGGCATTATTGTATAACTGTGCGTTGTGGCCCCCACTGATTGCACTTTGGAGCAAACCGTTTTCGACCCTTTTATAGCCAGTGTCCTACCCGAACACATCTCCAAATCGAACCCACTTTGATCACTATTACATACGTTCCCAGGGCCGAGAGAATCAAGAACCGATGTAACCTCTTCTACGAATATTTCTGCTGCTGACATAATATCCATTTCTCGATGGGCATTCTTTGATGTCGTCACAGTTGTTATTTTTCGCGAAATGATATTATAGCGATCCTTAAAGTGCTGCACCCAGGAATGGCTGGCTTTAAACCCCGTACATTTTACGTCCTGTGCAGCTAGCATAGCCCATTGCTGAATTGTCACGTCATGTATAACTTCATTATTCTGATGGGCAATGTCAAATTGGGCTTCTACGACACATGTTATTCTCCCCAATTTGTCGCGGCGGGTGCCTCCCCTTTTCACTTGCTCTGCCCACAAATATAAATCTTTCTTGCTTTTTAAACGGTGAAACTTACTTTTTACCGACGAAAAGGAAAGTGGGCGCCTCTTACCGCTTTTCCAATAATCAACAGCATTTTGTTTGTATTCCATACCTACAGCTTCATCTGACACTTTCCTGGGTGAGCTATCGGTGGCAGTCCAAATATTATCTTCATCAGAGTTGTTGGTGTTACTGGTGTTACTGTCATCCGGTAGCTCATGTGTGGCGACAGTAAGAGTAGAATAGGAGTCCACGTTCATAGTGCTGTTCTCTATACAACCAGTTATGATACCTGTAAATATCAATAAGCACAACAAATAAACACACTTGTTACAAGAGACGAACGCCAGAAAGTCAGATAGGCACAAAACCATCAATAGCATATAGCCTACCATCCAAACTGTCCAACAGGTCCTGTTCTTGAATGCCGAGAGGCCTTTCCATACATTTTCCATATTTTCCCTCCAGACAACATATAACTTTTGCAATGTTAATATTCATCATGCAATGCATGGGACACTCTCCATATACGGATATAAGCGTATGCCGGGTCTGTCGCCTCTCATTCGGTGACTACGCCGTAGGCCGGGAAGCAACCTCTGACGCAGCCAATGAAGCTCACGCCGCTGGCGCGCTTATTTAAACGTGTAAATCTTAATTTTTCATCTAGTACAAAGGGAAGTTAATTTCCGAAAGATTTCTCTTCACAGTTCTGCCTATTTGGGCTCACGCAACGTATCTGCAAAGTTCCAGCAGGATCTGCGATTCCCCGGTTCAGGGACTTCCCTTGTAAGTCAGATAGGATCCCAGATAGGCTTGTGGGGGGGGGACTTGTTTTAAGGGATGGAAAATTTAAGGTCATCTGCTCTGCTACATAGGTTTACCAACTATCATGCAACTTGACCACAAAAAGTAAGAAACATAACGAGTTTCATCAACAAACCTGAATTCAACGGGTCTAAAATATATTTGAAAAATCATCTCACTGGCATAATAAAGTCCCAACAACAGAATAAAGTAACTAAATATATAACAGCTGATTAGAACATGAATAAGGTTGCTAATACAGTACCTCCCTTCGGCCTCTTCACCAAAAAATACTCCTCTTCATCTAAATTGTGTATCTTCCTATGTAAGACACTAACGATATATTTCTCTTCTTTGGGCGGAGCTTTCTTCAACTTTCTAGGCAAGTTCTTCACTCCCAGACTACAGAGAGAAAATAAAACAAATAAGCACCCTTCTCACTCTTCTGCTACTACCACCAGTCACAATAATAAACCCTAAAATCAAAACAATACCAACAGTGATTGATATAGAGTGGATGTAGTGATGTAAAATGTCTGGGCATTTATAAGTCTGGGCAAATGCCCAGGCATTTTGGACATTTACCTCTTTTAAAAACATATTCATAATGCAACACTTATATAAATATTGCTTTAGCCATATATGTATCTACATACATGTATTCTATATATTTATCCAGTATAGCATAGGTGGGCAATGAGAGAGCGCAGCTCCTGGAGCCAACTGCATGAGCGCGAGCGGAGCCAAGGAGCCGAGACCAGCTGACTGCTCGCTAATAGTTTGTGCTGGAGCGACTAGATGGCAATATGCGCAGTCAAGGCGCAAGCATAGGTAAAGCATTGTACCGGGCTGAGTAGGCCTATATTATAGGTACGGCTGTAAGCTAAATATGAATCACGAATACGCTTAGCACATTTTTATGAACAGTTTTCGCAAACAGATTTCCCAAACATGCACAAAATTACTGTCACAACTTCTATCAATATTTGGTTCAACATATCTGTGTGAGAAACTGTTCTCTCTAATGAAGATAAAAAAATATCCACGAAGAGCTACTTTGACGCGCATCTCACTGCCATTCTTCCAATTACAAGTGCAAGATCGATCGCTCCAAATGTAACCCGTCTGCTTCAGCAAAAGGATATGCACACCTCGTCATCATCTGCAGAATGCCAGTTCAGATATAGCCTATAAGAACACATAGGCCTATGTTTTGTTTATGGTGAATGATATTCATTCATGTATTCATTTCTGTACTCCTAGAGCAAGTTTTCGTTCCTTGTGTTCTAAACAAGTTGTTAGGTTGGCTTATTGTAGTTTTAGGACTATCGGTAGAGGACAAAGGAGTGTGTACTTATCAGCTGTCAAAGTAATTATTTGTGTTTCCCACACAAAATCTTAAAAGGAATATAAGGTAAATGCACCAATGGTCGTCATGTAAGAGATTTAGACAAGAAATCATATACACCGTACACATTTTGGTAAATTTAATCAACAAAAACACTGTACCTAACCTCAAACTCTACTCAAACACTAGGAAAGACCAAATATCAAAGATATTCGTTTTAGGAAAAATGACGTATTTTTTAAAAAAGTGTGTTTTTGCGCCAGTGTTCGGCACGATGTATTTGGATTTTTCCTATATTCGTAACCCGTTTGCACCAATTGCCATCACATTGTTAATTTTCCTTGTCTGCTGTTTATAATGCATTTCTGTCAATTGTTGCGTAATACACAGATTTATCGACTTGGAGGCTAACATTTACGAATAAAACAGCACCAGTAATTATGTTTTTTAATAAAAATGGAATATATATATATTAAAAAAAAGACGGCAACGGGAAGCGGGATTGGTGGGTAGAAGACATACGAGCAGGAAAATATCGTAATTCTGCTCTAAACAAGTGAGACCACGGCATAACAGCCCGGAAAATGACCATTCGCCAAGGCCTAACACCGATTGTTGCCATAGAAACCCTCTGAATTCGCCACTCATGTACATTTTTCTTCCAGGCAGTCTTTAGTAGCTTAAAAACCCTTACATCCGTGGGTTAAAGTACGTGTGTGACATTAGGTAGTAAAGCGACCAAAACAATTCCATGATCCTCACAAAATTTACTAGTATGTATGGTCAAGTGTGAGAAGTGCCCGTCTATGAATAATGTCAGGGAGAGGAATCTCCTTCTCAACCAACCCAGGATGAAATATGTTACTGAGAAATTCGTAAAACACTTTCCCCCGTCATTCACCCGTTTGGCGATTTGCCAATGCCCCAATGTGCTGGCATTGAGGCAATAATGATGTCTTCCGGCAGACGATCATACTTGAACACTACAAGGGAAGGAGAAATATCGCCGTGGGCATTGCCTGTTAGAAGTACCGTCAAGCATTCTTTCTCATCTGAATTCACTTGCTGATATATTGTCTTGTAACCCCTGTTCGCCATCACTTTGTTACCTTTCGGATTGAGAAAGAAAACTGTCTCGTCAGCGTCGAACAGTCGCCGAGGGTCTGACAAAATAGACTGGAAGTCTTTTTCCACAGAATAGCTGTAGACTTCTGAAACCCAGGTTTTATTTTGATGTTCTGTAATTGCAGCACGGCTTACTGTCAAATTTTGAGGGGTTCGTAGAAGATAGACCTGGATTTCTTTTTATGAAAGATTCACGCCATTTCCTTCCTGGTGGCCATCTTTGAAAGGAAAGTCCCTCTTCAATTCTTGTGTAAGGCACTGGACGCATTTGCAAATCGTCCTTTGTTACCGGGACCCCGCTTTTCGTAGTGAGATTAACCATTGAACTAGCATAGCCTCAGCTTCCTTTGTTAAAATGGAACTTAGCCCCATTTTCCTCTCTCTAGGAGATTTTCCTTTAATTTTGTCCGAGAGGGTGTTTCTCGGAACACCATTCCTCTCCGCAGCCTTTTTAATACTCATGCCGTCCTCCACAACGGCCTTAATAGCAGGTTCCATTTGCTCAATATCATAATTCAGAACTGTGCGTTTCGACATATTGCCTGGGGCAGATGACCTCGTAGTTCCGCCCCTTAAAACAACAATAACTATCTAACATATTGCCTGAAAGCAAAGATTTAGTCTTAGAATAATATATTATTTATCATCTCAATAAAAATTTAAAAATCCTCTGTAGCACGCCTAGCCAAAAAAACCTAGGCCTACTGAGGTGCGGCCGCCAAGAAGAGAGACCTACGTAATAATAACAATACCCTGTAAATGTTTCTTGGTTGCGAAACGTTAACACAAACATTAACATTATCGTGCACTAGTGTTCGTCACGAATGTTGAAACACTCTCAACCTCCTCGCTGGAGTTGATTTAACTTTAACTACCCTCATTACCACAAACCTACAGAATTTACTGCCTTTAAATACAGGCCACAAGTGATTTTAACATTACCCCCGACTTTGAATGGGCGCCAAGGTCGACCATATGGGTCTTCCTGAATAAAATAGAATAAAATACGGTACATAACTGTTGCCCCCGACTATGAAACCCCTTATCCCAGGTGTGGGGCATTTGGCATGCGTTTGCTGATGTACCAGGTTCATGCAAGACAGGAATATAAACACATATGAATTTAAAGAGATAATCTATTGGCTGTACTATACACATATATACATAATATACAACACAAAATACCCTTCATACACTCGTGAAATAATACAGTACCTTGCCACTGAATTTAGGCTCTGAGAGCAGGATAACCCTTACGGCCATTTCAGACCCAGGCATAACAGCCACCTACGTATATACACTGTACCGTCCGTACACAAAATATCTACACACGTTAGACTGGTTCACTCTACTTTCTCGCTTCTCGAACTGCACGTTCACGTCTCCATTCTCGCATGACTTCGATGAAATGTTTACGACAGAATTATCCTTTTAGGCGTGGTAAGTTATTACCGACAGCCCATGGTATGGATGGACCCATGAAATGTACGTAGCCTCCAATAGCCCGTAAGAGCTCAGTGGATAGCTAAAAATTAGTCACTGCTCGTTCGTATTACGATACCATGATCGAGTAATAACGACACTAAAATTGCAAGTGGACAACGGACTTTCGCTGTAAAAGCAAGAAGACGATCTCTAACTGTTCGTTACGGAAACCATGTCACGTAAAACGACCCTGAGCGTCAGTAGATCAGTGTTCTGCCGATAAAGCATTAAGACGAGCTCTGAACGCCAGACACGCCATTATATGCCCTGGCGCAGTGCTACATAACCCCAACGTTTCTGCCGGAACTAATTTGTGCGTGGCCCGCTCCTGGCGGAACATCCGTGTCAACACATGAACATCGGAAAGTCGAAATCCACACTGACGTCACACAGTAGTTTCCACACGAAGTTCATGGGAGTTCATGCCATAAATAGCCTAGGTAATCCCACACAAGCCGAATTACTGCCCGTCTTTTCCGGGTATGTCACATATTCAGCACTCGAAAATATCAATTCATTGTACCTTTATAGTACAGCCACGAATCTAACATTTAACATTACTAGGTCAAAATAAAGCCATTAACCCCAAACCAAAATGAAATAATGCTTCTACTTAATACAGTCTTATATCCATATTCCCAAAACGTAATAAATCGCAAAACCCCGTATTTTATAATATCAAATATCCAAAAACCGATAATTAATAAACAATGATCCTAGGTTGTCCGGACCATCCAAAGATGAATCCGTCCACAAAAACACACAGGCACAATAAAAATCACCTCTGCAACCCCACGTTAACCCAATATAATAAGATACGAATAAAATACCCCAAACTAACTGCACAAGGCACAAAACCCGAGGGTGAGCTACTGTAACTGAATAAATTCGGTTACAATGTGCTCTAAAGTTCGTCAGCTATGACGACTACTGGACACGATGATCAAATGATAATTTAATTAATACAGGTTACTTTAGAGCTACATTATAAGTATATTGCCGCTGTTAGTCAGGTCTTGCAAGGAGAAATGACAATGTGACAGTTTTCGTCACAAATGACGAGCATTGGTCAAGTACATTTTTTTTTTATCCAGTGTTCATCACTGGCATTTCTAACAAAACCAGGCACGTGAGCACGAAATAACAAATCACGTATGTTACAGAAACAATTACCAACTATATCACGCACTTGTAACATTTTAAAATGTCGGAACATAACACGCATGCACATAATTAACTCGCGCGCGTGCTTAGCACATGCGAGAAGCAAATGGCGCGTCAAGACAGCTCAGCTCACAGGAGATGTTTGACGCAGGGAATCACCTATTACATCGCACGCATGATTTCGCATCCTTATCGGCAAGGAAGGTATGACGCATCTCGTAAGACTTCGTGAGTTGAGAAAGACCCGTTGACATGCTTATTTTTTGTACTTATATACGAGAGTGACAAAGACTGGATCAGTGACGAAAACCGGTACAGTTACCTTAATTAAGCGTATGTAAGTAGCACCATAATCTAATGCACAACAGGGCACAAGTATAAAGCTGTTGTGATACGCCGCTTGTGACGGCAAGCTGTGCAAGCAGCTACAAGGTTAACTTCGGCAAGAGCGCATACTCGGCTCTTTCTCCTGCCGGAGCGGGAGCGCTGCTCAATGAGCCGAATTGTGCCCACCTCTGCAGTATAGCCCACACAGTATACATATTTAATATACAAAATTATTTAATTTATATTGATGGAAAAGTAGTTAAGTAGTCCTAATATGTTTCTATAGCCTCTCAACTCAAGTGGATTTTTATACATAATAATTATGCGTATGCCTATGAATGTCAATTGTGTAATTGGGGAAACAAATTCACTTAACAAATCAACACATCTTTATAATTCTTAAATGAGTTTGATATTTTACTGACAAATGACTAATACTGAATACATAATGTATGCTATTACATTAACTGTATAAGTTAAAAATGAAACAAATGAGGACATGAGGTACATATATTTAAATATGAAATTAGGCCTGCCGGCCTAACTTCGTAAAACAAAGAGTTGTGTTTTATATGCGACGGGGAACCTACCTCACCCGCTTGCCCGCGTTGCGAGCCTGTCTCCCGCCAGGCACTTTGCCGTTATGCGGCGCTCGCGCGGCATTGAGTCATCGAGTATAGGAATTTGTACTTCAATGTGATCCTTGACCAATTTTTTGACGAACTGACTTACGGAGAGCGATTGTCAAATTATTTTCAACAAGATTCTGCCACTGTTCACACTGCCAAAGCATCCATGACAGAATTGCGTCGCATTTTCGGTACGAGGATTATAAGTCGGAACGTGTGGCCCCCGCGAAGCCCAGACTTATCACCATGTGACTTTTATCTGTGGGGGACACTTAAAAATAGAGTGTATGCGAGAAACCCTCACACTATAAATGAGCTTACAGGCTATATTACATTTAAACACAAATTGTGCTAAATGTTCCGGCATAACTCAACAAAATGACAGTGTTTCGCCCCGGTGTGCAATTGGGCTCTTCAGTTGGTTAAAGCACACCTCACCAAGACACTGTCTAGTACACACTGGGAAGGCCATTGAAAGACGTATTTGATACATGTGTATCTGCGTCACGAGCAAAACCAGTGCACCATGGGAGCCGAAACTCCACTCCAAAGCAATTATAACCTTACCTTGGCATTGAATATATAATTTTCAAAAGAAAATATATGTAATGTCCGTTGAGCCATTATATATTTAAACACAAATTGTGCTAAATGTTCCGGCATAACTCAACAAAATGACAGTGTTTCGCCCCGGTGTGCAATTGGGCTCTTCAGTTGGTTAAAGCACACCTCACCAAGACACTGTCTAGTACACACTGGGAAGGCCATTGCAAGACGTATTTGATACATGTGTATCCGCGTCACGAGCAAAACCAATGCACTATGGGAGCCAAAACTCCACTCCAAAGCAATTATAACCTTACCTTGGCATTGAATATATAATTTTCAAAAGAAAATATATGTATTGTCCGTTGAGCCATTATATATTTAAACACAAATTGTGCTAAATGTTCCGGCATAACTCAACAAAATGACAGTGTTTCGCTCCGGTGTGCAATTGGGCTCTTCAGTTGGTTAAAGCACACCTCACCAAGACACTGCCAAGGTAAGGTTATAATTGCTTTGGAGTGGAGTTTCGGCTCCCATAGTGCACTGGCTTTGCTCGTGACGCGGATACACATGTATCAAATACGTCTTGCAATGGCCTTCCCAGTGTGTACTAGACAGTGTCTTGGTGAGGTGTGCTTTAACCAACTGAAGAGCCCAATTGCACACCGGGGCGAAACACTGTCATTTTGTTGAGTTATGCCGGAACATTTAGCACAATTTGTGTTTAAATATATAATGGCTCAACGGACAATACATATATTTTCTTTTGAAAATTATATATTCAATGCCAAGGTAAGGTTATAATTGCTTTGGAGTGGAGTTTCGGCTCCCATAGTGCACTGGCTTTGCTCGTGACGCGGATACACATGTATCAAATACGTCTTGCAATGGCCTTCCCAGTGTGTACTAGACAGTGTCTTGGTGAGGTGTACTTTAACCAACTGAAGAGCCCAATTGCACACCGGGGCGAAACACTGTCATTTTGTTGAGTTATGCCGGAACATTTAGCACAATTTGTGTTTAAATATATAATGGCTCAACGGACAATACATATATTTTCTTTTGAAAAAGGCTATATTACAGCTGAAATACAGTCATTCGGTGCTGAGGAACTTCACAAAGTAAATGACAATTTCATAAAGAAGTGCCAGCGATGTGTAGCAGTGAATGGCGAACATTTTCAGCACCAGCTGTGAACTAGTTAAGTACAAATTCCTATACTCAATGACTCTGTGCCACGCGAGCGCCGCAGAACGGCAAAGTACCTGGCGGGAGACAGACGCGCAACGCGGTAGAACGGGCGAGCGAGGGTCCCCGTCGCATACAAAACGAACTCTCTGTACATTGTTTTATTCAAACCAGATATACATAAATCCCATTTAGATGTTACTGACAACATTGACACAGGATAATTAAATTATTATTAGCAATATTCGGGCATTACTGGTTTATTCATGAAATGTACCTTTGATTAATGGTTTTTATTATGTTTTAGAAGCTCTAGTAACAACCACCAGTAGTAAAAAGTAAAAAAAAAAAAGTTTTTTTTTAATGCCCAGATTTTGGGCGCTTAAATCTGCTTTGGGCAAATACCCAGGCAAAGGCCCATTTATAGATGTCCTGCCCACTGGACATTTGCCCGACCCACATCACTAACAAGGGGACCCTACGACAATCGGATTTTTGTAATTTTTCCCGCTTCGGGTACGTAAAGTTCAGACCTCGAACAATAATTTCCCAAAGCTGTTCGATGCCATATTCATAAATTCTCGAGAAAATCGACTTTGAAGTTTTCCGAGCGCTTGATATCCAGTAAAGATGTTACCGAGTTCAAGCAGGACGCGTGGCTCACCCGGTAAGGTTCGGGCCCAGTAATCCCTGGAATGCTACTTCGAGTCTCACTTCGGGTGCTATTTTCTTTTCTTTCTTTCAATTCATATACTACCAATGTGATTGAAAAATAAAAATCATCAAGTCTGTAGTAATTCACAGATATGTAATTATAATTTCCAGTGAAAAATCTCACGTCTCATTTCTAATTATCTCCTATTTGAAATTGCGAATAAGCGACAAAAATAATATCTAGCAATAATATTCACACCTTGTATATTAATAAAAGAATAAATAGAAGATTAAATTACTGTAAACAATGGAATGAGTAAAATTGAATGTGATGAAATATTTGAATATGGCGGTTTCTCCAACATCTGTCATTATTTCGAATAACAGTTCTAAGTGTATCGTTTGCCTTTGTGACATTTTTCTACCTGCGAAGTGGGCACAGCTGATCTAGCACAAAGGATTTGTGGGTATTCCAGGACGGGTGGAAGGGACGTAGAAGGGATACATACCACGTCATTCGCAAGGGATGCCTGTTCGAAGTAGCATTTGAGCGTTGGTTTCCAGAGAAACAGATAGTGTTTCTTGGCGTGGTGGGTGATTCTTTCTAACATACAATAAAGAAGATCATAATGTCGGGCGTGGAGGACGACAATCAGCCTGATGATGATTTTTATATTTCAATCACATTAGTAGTACAGTATATGAATTGAAAGAAGAAAAAAAAAAGCACCCGAAGTGAGACTCGAACTGGCGTCCCAGCGATTACTGGGCCCGAACCTTACCGGGTGAGCCACGCGTCCTGCTTGAACTCGGTAACATCTTTACTGGATATGAAACGCTCGGAAAACTTCGAAGTCGATGTTCTCGAGAATTTATGAATATGGCATCGAACGGCTTTGGCAAATTATTGTTCGAGGTCTGAACTTTACGTACCCGAAGCGGGAAAAATTAAAAAAATCCGATTGCCGTAGGGTCCCCTTGTTAGTGGATGACTGCAAAGCAGCATCTGTATCCCTTTTTGAAAACATGCACTTCAAAAAACCAAACCCATGATGGAAAACCCTGATAAAATGTATCAAAAAATATAACTACAATAATGTTAAGGGCACACATCTCTTTTAACCACAGTAGCTTTAGAGGCACTGGGGTGCTGGAATTTTGTCCTGAAGGTAATCTAAAATGCATTTCAACACCCCCAAATACATCAGAATTGGACACAGTGGACAAGAGCCCTAATGACTATGACAGGCAGCCAGCCAGCTATTATGAACATATTCTGATTCTGAAGACACTGTCCACAAATATTTTTATTTTCTGTTTTACACTAACAGAAAAATCTGAAAAGATAACTGTATATAACATAAACAATATTTCAGCACTATTTTAGTGGTAAGAGGAAGATTTTTAACACTACTTTAGTGAGTAGAAATATTCTAAGAAACATATAATTTGTTAAGTATTTGAAAAAGATTAGGCGTGGCTTGTAAATTATCCATTGGGTGTTAACACTAGTGTTTTTGAACCTGACAACATGTCCTGATAATGAAACTATGAGGTTTTTATTTTCTTTCAATAACATTAATCAATT